>JADLZN010000907.1:350965-393199 GCA_018155175.1 Sinocyclocheilus anophthalmus | reverse complement strand
CTTCCATTTAAGGATTATGGAGGCCACTGTGCTCTTAGTAACCTTAAGTGCAGCAGAAATTTTTTTGTAACCTTGGCCTTGCCACAATTCTGTCTCTGAGCTCTTCAGCAGTTCCTTTGACCTCATGATTCTCATTTGCTCTGACATGACCTGTGAAGCTGTAAGGTCTTATATAGACAGGTTGTTGGCTTTCCTAATCAAGTCCAATCAGATTAATCAAACACAGCTGGACTCAAATGAAAGGTGTAGAACCATCTCAAGGATGATCAGAAGAAATGAACAGCACCTGAGTTAAATACATGAGTGTCACAGCAAAGGGTCTGAATACTGAGCATGTGATATTTCAGTTTTTCTTTTTTAATGAATCTGCAAAAAATGTCAACAATTCTGTGTTTTCTGTCAATATTGGGTGCTGTGTGTATATTAATGAGGAAAAAAATTAACTTAAATGATTTTAGCTAATGGCTGCAATATAACAAAAAGTGAAAAATTTAAGGGTGTTTGAATACTTTCCGTACCCACTGTATTTTATATATATATATATTGTTGCGTGTGTGTGTGTGTGTGGTAAAATGTCCTCCTGTGGATATTGTTTTATGCTGATGCGTTCGATATCAATGATGACCTTGAGTCAATCACTAGCAAGGAAAGACTTTTGTGTGCACATTGTACAAACTGTGCCTCTCCATGTTACTTTCCCTCACTCTTTGGAAGATCACTCGTATAGTGTTTCACAGATTTATATGCAATGGAGGATAAACTGAACGTTTTGTTTGCAAATCACACTTTTTGTTCATTCGTACCAGACACCTGACATCTCTTGCTAGAAATGTGACACTTGGACGTGCTTTATCACAGTCTAAATGTGTCTCACTTTGCCATCTGTTCTCTAAGTAGCTTGTGTACTTGGAAGTCACAAACCAAAAGTTAAGATATGCACAAACCGTTGCTGGGGTTTTCAGAAATGTGAAAGCAAATCCCAAACCAACGTGCGGACTACAAGCAATTTAACATTTGCATTTGTTTTGCTGCATGAGGCTGCATGAAGTATTTCACAAGCAAGATAATTCAATGTACAATGCAAAAGAAATATGTTGGTGTGATCTGAAAAAATAAATAGCTTGCTTTTTTGCATTTTTTGACACTGCACCTATAATATTAAATAGCATTTTACCATCCACAAATCTATCCATCCATTTTGTACATTTTGCCATTTTGGGGCATTTTAGCATCAGTACTATCAAATTTATTTTATGATGTGATTATTAGAAAATGAATATTTCATTTGTACAGTGCATGTGTGAAACAGTAAGATGTTAAACTGTTTTTCCAAATATAAAATTCCATTATGTACAAGCTACCACCCAACATCTATCAAGTGTAGCTAAAACTACCGGTTAATGGGTGGGACCTCTAGGAATACTTTTTTGTTTCGGTCTTTTTTGTTTTGTTTACTGTCTGTGAAACTCTATGTTTCATCATATTTCCCCGTTTTTTTTTTTTTATTCCATTAGGGAGCTGCTGTGCCAACAACCCAGAAAAGTTTTGGTTGAATAGCTGCGGCATAAATAGTTGATGAGCTGTGATCTGTTTATTTTTTTTCCATGACCTTATTTTTACGACAGCTGCATCTTAAGACCCTACTAACTGGGAGGGCACATGACCATGAGAGCCCCAGTGACTGTAAGGGCTGATTACTGTGAATACCTGACAGATTGTGAGGATCTCATCACTGCTGAGATAATTGAGTTTGCTCGATGGAGCCATTACAAATCCATGTGTGTGATCAGAATCTAAAAAAAAACATTCTGAGCAGCTGACCCTTCGAAAAGACCCTACCTTCCTTAGTTACTGCTGCTACATCCAACAAGCCATGCTGCTCCCACGCCACCCATCACGTTCTCATGCAGTGAAAAATATATTGCGTAAAGAGGACAAAACAAAGCACCGACAGACATGACAGAGCAGGTTACTTCTGGTATAAAACAAATTCTTAGCTTTCAAATTTTGTCATTTTTTTTAAGAAAATGCCTCAGTTCAAGGGGCACGGGAACCGGTCATCTCTTCTGCTTTACTAGTTATAGCACAACATGAACATGAATAAACATCAGAAGGTATCTTGTTTCAACCACGGAAAGATGTCAGTACACACCATTTTTAAAATTAAAGTCCACCGATGTTAATCTACTCTCATCTCTGGTTTGTTTGTCGGACTAAATGGCAGATTCGGTGTTATGATTGATCAGATCACCTGCCAATCAAACTCCCGCCGAAGGTTAGAGTAATTTAGAGTAAATTCAAGGATTTTGCCATCCTTATTGTAGATTTTCATGTAATCATTGCATGCTAACATTCATGCTTTTGTTTTTTGTTTTGTTTTTTGTTTAGTTTAGTTTAGTTTAGTTTCGTTTGATCACAGGATTTACCAATGTTTGCCAGTTTAGTTAAAACAGACTTTTGTTGGTTCTTTTGGTCTGGTTGGCTTAGCGTTCACACTGTAATCTTTATCACTGAACCTAAAGTTACAAAACAAAAGGCATAAGTTTCCAGTCACAGCCTGGTTAGACAGTTTTGCTGCTGTGTGAGCTAAATGCACTCGTTGTGTGTATATATTGTGGTATTTTTACCAGCTTTTAACTCACAAAGAGCTTAGAAAATGTGTAAAGGAGTCAAAACAGCAAAAGGAATTCCTCCATTGCACACACAATCAAAGATCTGCAAGGAGATGACAGTTCAGACGCCTGTACTGAACTATGAGCAAAATAGCTCCTATGACGAGAAGAACCAGGTATGCTGTTAGGGTCCCATCTTGTGGCATCACCTCCTATTTTTGGTTTGTCTGCATTCATATTTCAGTCAAACCGCAAAGTTAATTTGGAACAGATCGAGACTCACATTTTCAAGGGGTTTCAGACCACTTATTTGGTGCATAGCAAGGTTTGGACGGCAGCATTCACACTTATTCAGATGAACCACATTACCAGATCAATCACACTAGAGATTGTTTTAATTGTACCAAACCTGCTAAGTGTAACAATACCTTAGGTAAGCCGTTCTTAGCCAGAACAAGATTCTATGTGGATTTGACCTTAAAGGTGCAGTAGGAGATCTTGAAAAATGCTAACTTTAGGCCTGATAACACTGAAAGGGAACGTCCCACCCTCCCTCTCTTGGACTGGATTGAATTTCTGAACGACACCTCAGTCTTTCTCGGTTTACAGCAGTGAGCTAAATGCATGTTCTCCTCTACATCTGGAGGGAATCTGACATATCAGCGCTAAACAGGCCTGTAAATCACCAAAGACGCCAGACACCTTTTAATCCCGGTCCCGAACATTCGGTTACATCCTGTAAACGTTTAAGAAGTGCGAAACATTTGGATGAAGTCATTCTGAGACTCTGAGTCAAGAACACAATGTACAAAGGGGGAACTGCAGAGAGCTGTGAAGAGCTGGGTAAGGCTTTACAGCTTCAACAAGTCATTTCTGAGGGTTTTATTTTAGTGACCGACAGCATTCAACCCAGAATGTATGGATTTCCAATCATGCATGCACAGCCTAATAATAGTCCTTTTGTCTCAAACATGTGATCTTAGAGCTGATATACACACTCACTCTATCCAAAAAAAAAAAGAGACATGCATGCTTCCCATTTCATCTGGAAGTCTCTCTTTACATATGAATTTATATTCAATTAATTAATACATTATATACTTTCAGTGTTCAATTTAAAAGTATACATCACTTCATGAATGGGTAACACTGGAAGCAGAAAACAAAGACACTTTGAAATGTTAGTATCTCGTTAGTAAATGTGATTTTAAACTAGTTTAAGTAAACTCTTACCTTGCATCTTCACTCCAGTCACGATTAAACTCCCAAGGAGGAAGATCCACAGGCATGACATCATTGCTTCTTGAATGAAACTGAGCTGAACGGGGTCTGAAACCTGTTTTCACTTTTAGCGAGAGGTGTAAGTATAATTCGCGTTCGCTCGCATGTGCAACTCTCCCGCAAGCTTTTGTTGTACAAACTTTACTTTACTGGGTGCGCAGCTCTGAGTCCACCGCCCACTCACATGTGGGATTGACTTGTGTAGCATCCAATTGCAGGTCTGTCTCGCTGGTTTCTCACTGAAGTCTCATGCACGGAGGATGCACAAGGAATCCCTCCCTCGCGTGACATATTATGACATTGCACGACTCGACAGAAGCGCATATAGGTTTGCATGCAGTGTAGCGCAGTGCATAATGTTTCCGCTATTGATGCATTTTCGTTTTCCTTTAGAATTCGTGTTATAATGCATAGCAAGGTTTCTAGCCCTCCGTGCCCTTTGCCGTGAACACCCACCCAACCACCCCAAATAATATACCTTTCCTAAACGTTGAGAGGGAACGCAATGAATGGAGGTGGTTTAAAACCTAGCGAGCTGCCTACTTAAGGGCTTCAGCGTTGGCTTTCAGCTCACTAGAAACCCACCTTTGCCTGAAGTGCTGGGCTTCTGAGACACAGCTCCATTCATCCGTTTAGCACCTCTGGGGAAGTTCCCTCTTTAACGTTCAGGAAAGCTTTTACTACTGAACTTGAGCCACCCAGCGGGGGAGCGCAGCAGCACGCACTCGGGTTCAGGAGTTGAATGTCAGATCTGTCTTTAGGCACGTTTTGTCGCTCAAAACGCAAACTGTGCTACTTCTTTGTTTGCACGGGTAACTTATCAGAAGGGCGCGGTGCGGATGAGGCCTGATCCGATAACGTCAGTAAACAAACAGGACGAGTTTTTTGGAGTAAGCAAAAAAGTGTAGCCTACACTGCAAAAAAAATAAATGTGTTGGGTTGACTTCAAGTAATTGCTAGTGCATTTCACAACTAATCACAAAGAAATGGCAAGTATGTGAAATTTTGAGGTAGAAGTATTTTCTTGTAAAACATATTCCAATACTCACCTGTTGAAAACAACATCTATGCTGGTTCGTTGTTTTGACGCGGGGATGCTGGTTTCTGCTCGGTTCTTTTGCCAGCACATGACACATAACCAGCAAATGACCCGCTAAACCAGACAAGGACCATCAAAACCAGCAAAGACCAGCTTAACTCAGCAAATTACCAGTACACCAGCAAGGACCCATAAACCAGCACATGACCAGCATAAACCAGAAAAGGACCAGCTAAAACCAGCAAAGGACCAACATAAATCAGCAAATGACCAGTTTAAACCACAAAGGACCACATAACCAGCAAAAGGACAGCATAAACCACAAAGTACCAGCATAAACCACAAAGGACCGCTTCAAACCAGCATAAACCAACACAGGACCAGCATAAACCAGCAAAGGACCAGCATAAACCAGCAAAGGACCAGTTTAAACCAGCAAAGGACCAGCATAAACCAGCACATGACCAGCATAAACCAGCAAAGGACCAGCTTAAACCAGCAAAGGACTAGTTTAAACCAGCAAAAGGACCAGCTTAAACACAGCAAAGGACCAGCAAAAGGACCAGTTTAAACCATCAAAGGACCAGCATAAACCAGCAAAGGACCAGACTAAACCAGCAAAAGGACCAGCATAAAACCAGCAAAGGACCAGCATAAACCAGCAAAGGAACATCTTAAACCAGCAAAGGACCATCTAAAACCAGCAAAGGACCAGCATACCCAGCAAAGGACCAGCTTAAACCAGCAAGGACCAGCATAAACATCAAACGAACAGCATAAACCAGCAAAGACCAGCTTAAACCAGCATAAGCACAGCATAACCAGCAAAGGACCAGCAAACCATCACCGGACCAGCTAAACCAGCAAGTAACAGCAAAACCAGCAAAGGACTCATTTTAAACCAGAAGGACCAGCAAAACCACACATGACCAGCAGAACCAGCAAAGCCAGCTTACCCACAAGGACCAGCTAAACAACCAGCCAAGGCCATCATAAACCAGGCAAAAGGACCAGCATAACCAGCACATTACCTCATAACCAGCCAAGGCCCCTTTAACCAGCAAGGACCAGCTAACCAGCAAAGCCCGCATAAACCAGCAAAGGACACTTAACCAGCACATGACCACATAAACCACAAAGGCCATCTAAACCAGCAAGGACCAGCTAAAACCAGCAAAGTACCATTTAAACCATCACAAGGACCAGCATAAACCCTCAAGGACCGCTAAACCAGCAAAGGACCACTTAAAACCATCAAAGGACACTAAAACCATCAAAGACCACATAAACCATCAGGACCCAGTTTAAACCAGCAAAGTGCCAGTTTAAACCAGCAAAGTGCCAGCTTAAACCAGCAAAAGGACCAGTATAAAGCAGAAAAAGGACCAGCATAAAGCAGCAAAAGGACCAGCTAAAACCATCAAAGGACCAGTTTAACCAGCAAAGGACCGCATAAACCAGCAAAGGCCAGCATAAACCAGCAAAGGATCATCTTAAACCAGCAAAGGACCAGCTAAACCAGCAAAGGACCAGCTTAAACCAGCAAAGGACCAGCAAGGGACCAGCTTAAACCAGCAAAGGACAGCTTAAACCAGCAAAGGACAGCTTAAACCAGCAAAGGACAGCTTAAACCAGCAAAGGACAGCTTAAACCAGCAAAGGACAGCTTAAACCAGCAAAGGACAGCTTAAACCAGCAAAGGACAGCTTAAACCAGCAAAGGACAGCTTAAACCAGCAAAGGACAGCATAAACCAGCAAAGGACAGCATAAACCAGCAAAGGACAGCATAAACCAGCCTCCCCACCGCAAAACATACCTAACCGGCATATGCTGGTTTTTTCAACAGGGCACTATTCTATTTATCACTATTTTAGCGGAAAATACAGGTTCGCGAACAGAAATTGCATGCTGACAAAACAGTGCCAATATTTGACACTTCATAGTTACATTTTTTTATCAACATATCTCGGTAAGTCAAGGGCGTGTATTTACATCAAAACAGATGCGATCGCTTCAGGAGGTAACCATGGCGACTTGACCGATTTATCGGCTAAAACCAAAACCTTGCAAATGTTTGACACTTTATAGTTTTATATTTCATAAACATATCTCAGCAAGTCAAGGGCGTGTATTTTGACCTGGCATTAAATAGAGGCTTGCAAAGACAAAATGCGATGCGTAGAGGTAACCATAGCAACAGTAAGCGAGTTGAGCGCTTTGCGAAAGCTTCATCATCGGATGGAACTTTGACAAAACAGTGCCAATATTTGACACTTTGTAGTTTGATTTTTCATAAATGTATCTCAGTTCATCAGGGCGTGTATTTACAACTAAACACATGCTTGAGAACAGGAATAGCATCCCTTGAAGTAATCATGGCAACAGTATACGACTTGAGCGATTTATCGGCTAAAACCAAAACCTTGCCATTATTTGACACTTTATAGAGGGATTTATTACAAACATATCTCACAAAGTCAGTACAAGTTAGTTAGGGCACGCAATTTTAACTACCGGTGCTCCCAAACGGGAATTGCGATTGTGTGAGGAGGTAACCATAGCAACAGTATGCGACTTGCGCGCTTTGACAGCATCATCAACAGTGCCGATATTTGACACTTTTTAGTTTTGTTTATCATATACTAATATCTCAGAAAGTACATTTTCACAGTAAGCGACTTGAGCATTTTATGAAAGTGTCATAATCGGATGGAAAGTTAACAAAACAGAGCCGATATTTTACATCTATAGATCAGAAAATATCTGCATCATAAACATATCTCAAAAAGTCAGCGTTTTGTTAAAGACAAAAAGCCTAAAGTTGATGTTGGCTAACTGGATTCTCCGAAACAAACCAAAATTGTTTTAACCCCTGAAAGTATAGCTGTATCAAAGGCCACAGTAGTAGGCTACTATTATCTCAGATTTAAAAAAAGAATAATCATATTTATGTCATAAATAATTGCTGTTGCTGAGGAGGTAACCATAGCAACCGTAGCATCTTGAGCGCTTTAAGCGTCATAATCGGATGGAAAGTTAACAAAACAGTGCCGATATTTTACATTTATAGATCAGAAAATATTTACATCATAAATATATCTCAAAAAGTCAATGTTTTGTTAAAGACAAAAGTCTAACTGGAATCTCCGAAACGAACTGAAAGTGTTAACCCTTGAAAGTATAGCTGTATTAATGGGTAGTAGGCTACTATTATTATCTCAGATATATAAAAATAGAAGAATCGTATTTATGCCATAAATGAAACAAATGTGAGCATTCATAACGTGCTTTCTTTGTTCTTTTGTTTGTTCAGTTCCTTCATTGAGGGTCAATCTCTGTGGTCTCCCCCCTTAACACAGGGCTTCATGGACAATTCCATCTGATGAAGTTGAATCAACCTGTTCCACAGCAGATCCAGAGCCGCTGCGTCTGCTCTCCAATCCGAGCATGCTCAACACCGGCCGGCTTTCTGCAGATGATCGCTCGTGATGCGCCTTCACCGGGAACGCGTGTGAGTGATACGCTGGAAATGTCAACATCAAAAGCCAAAGGTCTGGTCTGATGGTGAGGAGCGAGCCGAGCATCCATGCGCCTCAGCGGACTGTTGCGAATTGCTGAAATGCAGTCTCTCATCTCACCAGTGACTAAGGCTATCCTTGTAGCTCTGTTTATTTTTGCCATTTTGCTCATCCTCTATGTGATACTGTGGTACATATGCAGAGACGTGGACTGTGATCACGGCATTTGATTTTGGAGACCGAAGCTGCGGATCCGCGGAGAAGTCAGGGTGACCCCGGTAAGCGCGTCCGCGTGCCCTTCATTCACACGTTATCTTTATGAAATCGCCACACAACGCTGGTCAGAAATCATTATTTGTGAGTTATGCATTCGTTCGTTTTCCATGATAGCGCGCTATTGCACGCGCAGTGATAGACGTGTCACTCTGCAATGACTCCACGGCTCATCAGACCGTCATCATCGCGTTCATTACGAATGAAACTGCATGCACTTGAACGGTTTTTCACGAAAAATAACGTTTGGATAGATGCGTTAGCTGTTGGTTCAATTTTGGTTCCATGCACGTTCCGGGAACGTTAGTTTATGGCTATTAAAATACATCTGAAAAGAATAGAACCTCGGAATGAATTGGTTACCAAAATTATAAACGCGGAGCGTGCACTAACGTTCCGCGTTTAATAGGTGCAACAATTGAAGGAATAGCGCAGATTTGAATACCCAAGCATTTCAACGCAGATGTCGAACTAGTTAAACAAAAGTCGGACGCAAACAAGATGCACGAAGGTTATGAGAAATAAACAAGCTGTTGTCGCAAGTTGCAAGATGCATCTACTGTAAAGACGATTTTGATACTTAATACTAATGTTCAGCAAATGTTTTTCAGTAGTGTGTTATCATGCACTTTTGTAGCAAGAAGTGAGCGTTCAGCTGAGACTGACCGCAGCTTTGCAGCAGTTTATTGCAGTCTGTGCTCTTTGAACTTGTTAAAAGCATTGCATTCTTGCAGCTCTGGGACTTGAGGAGACAGATAGCGTGTCGAATGGTTTTCTGCTTCCCTACAGAGATCCTAAACAACACTCTTCTGTAATATTACCATTGCTGTCTTAATACCTTTCATCTTTAAATGAACACGAGTTGAGGCGCTCTAAACTCAAGTGAACCATGCATATGTCACGCTCTACATGCTCGCATTATTGGTTAAAATAGCCATTATGGGTTGTGAAGGAGAACCCAAGGGCAGATGCAAATTGCCACTGCAGTGTGTTTGAGAAGCACTGTTGAACTCATCTCAGAAGGGTGCATGGCATTTCATACGCTTTAATCATCACAACCACTTATGCATTTACACCAGTCGAATAGACATTTATCTGCGCCAATTTATTCATGCAGATGTCAAAGTCTTTTGAGTGAGATGTGCTGACTGGTGTATTAAATGAGAACAAAACATGCAAAAGGCAGAATGGATCTCGGTTCATGTCATTGTCGTGCCTGGAGTGGGTTGGAACAGGAACAGACAGAGAATTAAGTGTCACACTGAAAGACAGAAGGAATGTCCCTAGACAAATCATATCAAACGCTCCTGTTAGTCCACTTCTGCTCGACTGCCTGCCGTCTGTCTGTCACTCAACAGGTTTCGATGGGCATGTTGAGGAATTCACTTGATCACTGTTCCTTCATTCAGTCCCTTACAGAAGCAGCACATTACTAGCAATGCTTTGTAAAAGTAAATATAGGCTACATGAAAGCCTCTTAAATCTGTATTTGTGCATCAAAGCACAAGTGTTTAAAGGAAACATTGCTGTAGTTGTGCATCACTAAAATGTACGAAAACCTATTTTCCGCCATGGGATAAAAAAAAAAAATTTAATTGACACTTTTGGTCCCACAATTCTGAAAAAAAGACAGCAATTCGCAAGAAAAACGGTTCTGATTTAACATTTGTAATTCTGACTTTTCGTAAGTTCAAATGTGTGTTCTTGAGTTTGGATTTTTCTCTCAGATTTCTCTGTTTATATCTCACAATTCTGAGAAGAAAAGCCAGATTTTGGGTTATAAACCCACGATTGCAACAAAAAAAGTCAGGTTTGTGTCTCGATTACTTTATTATCTATTCCATGGCAGGAAAAAATAAATAAAAAAACAGTTTGAAAAAAATGCAAGATGTAAATTCAGAATTCTAAGAAAAAAGTCAGAATTACAAACTCAGATTGCAAGATTCTAAAATCACAATTATTGATAAAAAAATCATGGTGCAAACAGCTTACATGAATTCATTCCGTGCTTACATCTCATAATAACAGTATATATATATATATATATATATTATATATATATAGATATTTAAATAACTGAAGGAATGATTCTCAAAAATCTGTATTTCCTGCAAGCTTTTTTCAAGATAAATTTACATGTTTCCAAAAAAGGACACTTAGAAACTCCCAAAGGACACCAAAGAACCAAATTATATAAGCACATATGAAAGAAAAAAATAATCTGAATTTTATAGTATGTGTACAATGCAACAGCAAAGAGCTTTTTTACAATTTAGAGAAGTCAAGTTGCGATACCGAAAAGGACCACATGGAGATGCCAAAAAACCTTAAACCAACCGCCTGCTGACTGCATATATTACTACAGGACACAGATCCATTCAGAATACCTACACATATATCTACGTACCGGATCCATTCAAATAACTACACATATAGCTACAGTACCTGAGCCATTCGACTACTAAACATATCTACAGTACACGATCCATTCAGAGTAACTAAACATATATCTACATTACCGTGATCCCTTCAAATAACTAAACTATATCTACAGTACACGGATCCCCTTCAGAATCTAAACATAGATCTCCAGTACCCTGATCATTCAGAATAACTAAACATATTATCTACAGTACACGTATCCATCAGAATAACTAAACTTATCTACATCCCGGATCCATCATAATACTAAACATAATATCTACAGTAACACTGAGCCATTCAGAATAACTAACATCTATCTAATGTACACGGATCCATTCAGAATAACTAACAAATGACACATACAAGAGAGCCATTCAGAATAACTAAACATTATCTACAGTCCACGGATGCCATTCAGAATACCTAAACATATATCTACAGTACCGGACCATTCGAATAACTACATATATCTACAGTACAACGGATTCATTCAGAATAACTAAACATATATCGCAGTACAGTGAATCCAGTCAGATAACTAAACATGTACTACAGTACACGTAGCCCTTCAAAACTAAAATATATCTACAGTACACGATCCATTCAGGAATTAACTAACTATATCTACAGTACAGAGCCATTCATATACTTAAACAATATCTACAGTACACGATCATCATAATAACTAAACCTATATTTACAGTACATGGATCCATTCAGAATAACTAAACACAGCAACATACACATGACAAATCAAAACATTATTGTGAATGTGTGCGGAAACAACGCAAATGTACGGAAATGTCTGTGCCTGTGCATAAATTCAATGTGCGATCAGTGCGTCAAGAGCACTCATACACGCATTATTATAACGGACTCAGATGATATATATATATATACTGTATCATACAGATACTGTAAATGTAAAGTCACAAATCATAATTTAGACTAGAAATGAAAACCATCATAGAAGTAGTAACCATGTAACTTGTGCACTACATTTAGCTCTCCTGGTCTCATAATCTAGCTTTACAGTATGTGAGGAAAAATGACGGCTTAAATTTCAGGGGGGGGGGTTTCTTACTCAAAGCTATTGTGACTACATTTATGGTATTATGTTGTGGAGCCTAATGGAAAATATCAATGCTTACTGTCACTCATTACACTCTTAAAAGAAAGGTTCCTAAAGAGTGTTTTTTACAGCGATGTCGTAGAAGAACCATTTTTGGTTCCCCAGAGAACCTTTTAGTGAACAGTCCTTAAAATAAGCATTTTTTTCTTAGTGTAAAGAACATTGTAATAACCTTTTTTTGCACTCTAAAGAACCTTAAGTGATTCCATGCATGTTAAAGGTTCTTCATGGAGCCATCAATGCCAATAAGAGTGTATGACACAAAGTTCAAACATTATGTCAAAAAAAAGAGCTCTCTGTGTTTTTATGTACATAACCTACGGTTTGGAATGATATGAGGGTGAGTAAATGGTGACAGAACTTTTATTTTCTTTCTAAAAGCCTTTACTTATTAATCCTCAAAAACTAGTTGAAACACTGCATTTGAATAGAAAAACTCCATTTGCTCCAAACTGATTTTTAACAATGACTGCTAAACCTTTAAAGACAGACGTGTTATGAGCACTGAGGTGGTTAATCAATTGTATGCACATTTGTTGAACCTATATGTTTGCATTAATTCAACTTATTCGTAAAACAATCATGTTTAATAGCAGAATTTGTGATGAAAAATGAATGGGAAGTGAATTTCCTAGTGGAAACATTTGGTACTGCGGGCAAACAACATCTTATTTTTGTGATATCAACTTCAAATTTGGAACACATCTTGTTTAGATTTATGACTTTGATTTTCATGCAGTTTTAGAGTAAAAAATTGTTTTGGAAAATATACATTTGATATATATGAAAAAAAAAACTTTTCATAATAATAAACTTAAACTTCTATAACTTTTTAGTTTCACTTTTTTCACTTCAGCAGTAATGTACCAAATGTTTTCTTTAAAAAGAGACCAGACTTAAGATGTATGGCAGTTTAAGTTGGGAAATTTCATTTTTTCAGGTCCGTGCTGTGGTTAACAATTAATGAATGCATTACATAAATATAATTTAGTACCATGAAATACCCTAAAAATACTAAATATAAAAAAAAAACATTATCAAACTAAAATATAACACATTCATTTCATTGAAATATTTAAAGTTTAAAACGGTTAAGTTCACAGCCTTGCATCTTTGTCTTTTTGTCTGATCTTCATTTACTTCAAATCAAAGTTAATGTTTGTTGGGTTTGTTTCATGGCTTATAATGCTTTAATGAAGGCTTTTTTAAATCTCTATAGGCAAAATACTTACAGAACCAATGCTGCTGAAAAAGTGGGCAGCACTAATGCACACAACTCATTTCATAAATGTTGGCTGCGGGATGAAAGTTGTGTCTCTGTGAGAGCGTGTCTGACTGGCGTGTGTTTAAACTCCTGTCCTGGATTGGCGGCAGGGAGCTTGTGTTTGGTGGGATGGATGGCAGATAAGGAACTCCTGGAAACGTAATCGAGTGGCAATCATAGAAAGTGGGCCAGGAAGGGTTCTCTCGGGAGGAATCCCAAGCCGTACGTGTTTCTCCTGCAAAACAATGCTCACTTTTAGCTGTCAGTCGTATTGCTTTCATCCAAGCTGCTGCGTGACACAGAGATATAATAAAGTCAGACATGGATGCAGGGTTATAAATAGATGATATGAGTCAACTGTTATGTAAAGTTACATTTTTAACTGCCCGTTTACGGAAATGGATGTAATCCAGATTTGAATTGGATTAGAATTGCTCTGTTTGGTTCCATGCGCTCGCATTGCACACATGAGATTTTTCTTTTATTTAGCTACTGCTGAGAGAGAGGAAAAGTGTCCCGGTAACAGTTATATATTGGGATGATGGAGTAACTCACATTGGGCCTGTTTCAGGGTTTCTGCCCCTTTCGCAAATTAAGGTCTAAAATAATTTTCTACTAAATAATTTTCTTTACTTGGTCTTGAAATGTCTTAAATTACACCTGGTATAAACTTTTGAGACATTAACTAATGCCAGAATGGTTAACCTCCTGTAATCATAACTAATGTTAATCCCAGGTTTAATAGATAACAAATACTAAAACCATCAAAAACATTTACATTACGTGAAATGCACGTAAACTGAAATAAAATAGAATACAAAAAAAAATTAAATCAACATTTTTTCATTTTTCTCATTTTCATATAGTTTAACTTGTACTAAAACAAGTAAAACTGAAATAACAGTGAACAAAACTATCAAAATGATTCAAAATATTAATAAAAACTGTAATAGTATCTCAATTCCTCAACTAAAAGAAAAACATTGCGTCTCACAAAAATGTTATTCTGATATTCTCATCTCAATTCAACTCAAAACTTCAGAGGTTTACCAGTTAATTGCTAACAAAAACAAAAACCGAAACCATAAAAAATGCACTTAAAACAAAATGAGCATTAACTGAACAATTTACAAATATATAACCCTACTTTTTCAGCTACAGTAGTTGCCATTTCTAGCTTTCATTTAGTTTCACTCGATGTACTAAAATAACTGAAACTACAACTGAAATAAATGAATAAAAACTATAGATATATTTATTTACACAATGACACAAACTCACAACAAAATTGCTAAACATGAACTAAAATTAAAATGTAGAAATATTAATAATAGTACACCATAACACTGGTTTAAACAGGGCAATAGGTTTTGATATATCTGAAATAGATTTGATTTCTAGTCGGTGGAAAAGAACCCATGAACCCATTGTATTGTTCAAAACATTCCAAAAGAAAATTGCATTTTATCATTCTGAAAATGTAACAAGATTGTTACATTTAAATGTTCTCTGAACTTTTAAAACACCCATTTCTTTATATTTAAAAAACTTTTCATTTGAGTTTTTTTGGCTATGTGTCATTATGAAAACGTTAATTGTAAAAGTTGTTTTTAACGTACAGTTTTTTTTAAAGGATTAAGAACGTTTTCAAGTTACGCGAACGTTGGTGGAACATTCCATTCTATCATTTTGAAAATGCAATGAGAACGTTACATTGTCATCACTGATGAATGTACGAATAACATCGTAAGCATGTTCTGAAAACACTGATCTAAGAACGTTTACTCTTAACGTTACGCGAATGTATGTCAAATATTAATAACTTTATTAGAATGTTCCATAAACATTAACTTAAGAATTTTTTTGTCTTAACATTTACATAACCTGTAAAAAACGTTACGGGAACGTTTCCTGTTAGCTGGGGAAATGAGCTGAAAACATGCGATCAAGACAGGAGCAAAGAGGCTAATTTATGGCAAAGTCGTTCTGAAACGGATATTTCTGACTCTAGATTGTGATTTGACAAGGTGTGTGTTCAGTGTGAGGACGCAGTGTAACGCTTCAACACCAGCTGCTAATGAACGGCGCGGCGTGGGAGTGTTGCTGCTCTCTCTGCTAATGTGTCAGCACACATCTTGCGCGTTCTGACACTGAGGATAAACACAGTCATCCCGCGTTTCTGAGACGGCAGGCCTTTGTCGTGGAACAGCTGGCACTGGAGATCCGGCATTCAGCGTTTTACATCCACGGCAGCAGAAGATACAGGCGTTCAAGAACCTTTAACAGAAGTGAATATCATGAAAACCAAATGGAACCGACCCAGTTATCAGCCACTTCTAATAATCTCGAACTGGTCAAATATTATTTGATTAATCAGCCTGGTCTGTCTGTCACTAGCATCTAGATGTCATTGTTTGGAACGTTCTCAGAACGTTCTGGCAAGGTTCTCTCAAATCGAGCTAATCTCAGATGCCTGTCTGTGTGACGTCACACAGACAGGCCCCTCCCACGATAGTTTGATTGACAGCAGCGTTGGCAAAGGCAAACATTATAAGAGCGTTACTTTTGAATGTTCTCTGAATGTTCTGAAACACGTAGTGACATTTCAACAATGTTAAACGAACACCCAACTAAAACATGTTCCCCGAAAAATGCTCCACGAATGATGTAAATGTTTTTTTTTTTTGAGAATAATACTAAAAAGCAGATAACTTAAAACGAATGTTCTATTAACATTACTAGAAGAACGTTTTTTTCAGAACTTTGAGAGAAACTTGCCAGAATGTTAGCGAAAGTTCCGAAAACGTTCCCCGTTAGCTGTAATGTAGCAGCTTTACGACTACAACATCCATTCATTTATTTCGTTTTTGTATGCTGTAGGCTCCAAAATCTCTGCTCAGCTTGTGCTTTATCAGCCGTTTATGTGGCGGAACGCAAAACTCAGTTCGGTCTCGCTTGGGTCTCACAAAGGAAACACACGGAAGTCTGACGAGCTGCTGGATCCCAGAGAAACGTGAGGATTTTGTTAAACATCGTTCCCGTTCTGAAGCTTTATGTTCTTCGACAGAGCTTGCACGTTACCATTCGTGCTGTCATGTCGCGTTACAAAATGCATCGAGATGCAACTAAATGGATCCTGTCATAATCAATAAACATACACCGCAAGCAAGCAGTTGGTTTGATTTGCGTATTCATGTTCAGCGTTCATGTTTAGTCACGTTGCTAACTTCTTGTATTCGACGGAGAGGCATTCTGGCATTCAGACTAAAAGCTGTTTTTAATATTTTTCATGGAATGTCATGCATAAAATTACCATTCGGTGTCTTAAGATATCGCACGTGTCAACAGCACTAGACACTGGCCCGCCCGTCTTTAGCCAATCAGAAACAATCCTTGCTTGTCAATCATTTCCCAGACTTCATGATTGGCTGAGATTTCTTTTGAAGTTTTGAAGGAAGGCGTGGTTGTTCCCAGCTAACAGGGAACGTTCTCACAACTTTCACTAACGTTTTTTTGAATGTTAGGACAAAAACGTTCTTAAAGTAAAGTTTATTGAATATTCATATATCTTTATTAATATCTGACAAGTTCTCATAACGTTGAGAGAAAATATTCTCGGCACGTCCTTATGATGATTATTTGTACGTAATGAACGTTTTAAGAAACGTTTTAGTAACCTTTAAATAACGTTTTAAATCATAAAAATTGGTCATTTTGACATTCTTTGAATGATAAATAATATATAATGTTCAAAATAATAATAATAATGTTCAAATAACACTATATTTTGGGTGAAAATAAAGTTAGCACAATGTTTTAGTAAATGTTTTTGTGTAACCTTCAAATAATGTTATAATCACGACAAGAAAACTGGACATTTCAATATTTCAGAAACATTTCAAAACTATGTTCCCACAACGTTTTAATAACCGAAATAGTAACTATTTAGAAGAACTTCGATAAGATGCTCTGTCTTTGTAATGACGTGACGCTAAAATCATGTAGTTAACATGTCTTTCTTGCTTAATATAAAAGTGTTTAACATAAAATGTTGTGTTTATTCCTGAATTATAATGGTGTTATTTCAGCATTATGTAGTGTTTGTAATAAATTTGGTTGCGCTTGTGCTTTGCTTTACCTAATTTGTAAATCTCTCAATTATGCTATAATATTACAAAGTATTGCATTCAATCTTTTTATCAACTTGTTTTCTTTCAATAAGCACAGGTTTTGTGTTTCTTTTTCATTAATCGTAGGCCGCATAGATCTGAGCTCATGCACCTCAGTTTTTGAGTTTTAAAAAAAGCATTATTTATGGATCATTTCAGCAATGTTCACTCAAAAATAGAGGCGCACGAGCTCTGGGAACGGAAAATGTGGCCTAAAGGGATAGTTCACCCAGAAATGAAAATGTGATGTTTATCTGCTTAGCCCCGGGGCATCCGAGATGTAGGTGACTTTGTTTCTTCAGTAGAACACAAACGGAGATTTTTAACTCAAACCGTTGCAGTATGTCAGTCTTACAATGTAAGTGGATGGGAATCACGGCTTTGAGAGTCAAAATAACATACACAACCAAAACCAAATGTTTTGGACTCGTGACGATACATTGATGTGTAACGACACGAAACGATCGGTCTGTGCAAGAAACTGAACAGTATTTATATAGTTTTTTACCTCTGATGCACTGCAATGTCCGAACTGTCCTGAGCGCGTGACGCGTCTTCTTCTTCTTCCTTTACGGCAGATCGCAGACTTATAAGTGCATTACTGCCACCTATCTCTCAAGTGGACATAAATACTGTTCAGTTTCTTGCACAGACCGATCGTTTCGTGTCGTTACACATCAATGTATCGTCTTGAGCCGCAGGGTTTAATTTGGTTTTGTTTGTGTATGTTTTTTTGACTCTCAAAGCCGTGATTCCCATCCACTTCCATTATATGACTGACAGACTGCAACAGCTAGAGTTAAAAATCATCAAATGTGTTCTAAACAAAGTCACCTACATCTCGGATGCCCCGGGGCTAAGCAGATAAACATCACATTTTCATTTTTGGATGAACTATCCCTTAAGCCACATTTTTCTCAAAAAACAAAAGTGAAACGTACCGATATATGTCTGTTTTAGTTTTTAGATGCTGCATATCTGAATGACAGGCAATACTGCTCATTTATTTGTTTTTTTATTTCACAGTTTTGCGCAAGGGTTGCGATACTGACGAGGACTGGGCTATGAGATGGTCAGATGGATCTGGGAGTTCATGTCATAATCGGTAAAGTCCAGCCGTACATCAGTTATCGTGATACAATCCACAGGCATTGAGCTTTGAGCCTCCAGTCTGCAGAAATGACAAGAGTTTGCATCGTCTCATTAAGCCTCAGGAAATGTTATTAGGAGGTTACAATAAGATTGTGGGGCCTTTCAGACGTCTGAGTGTGGCATTTGAGTCTGGCTTTGATTTATGCATGTAATAAATGGTGGTACAATTCAAGAAACACTAAATTTAGCATTTATCATTGAATATCCAGAAAAATTTTTATATTTGTGGCATAGCGCAAATATACCAAAAAACAGGGTTATTATAGTCAACTGAAACTACTAAAGTTACTTAAAATAAACATAATAATTAAACGAACATAAATTTAAATATCTCGAATTACAAATAAACTTATTTAAACTTAAAATAAATAAACTTTTTATTGATCAAATAACCATTTTATTTTTTATATAATTAAGAGTCTATTTTATTAAACTTTTAAAATGTTCATTTAGTTTTATCTTGATGTACTAAAATAACTGCACTGTAACCTAAAAGTAAAATTAATAGCATCTTAAAACAAAACACTAATAAACATGAGCAAACTGTGCACACAGCTAAGCAGACTTTACCTGAAATTAAATATTAAATAAGTATAAAAAATAAAACGAATTTCAAATATTATTTTAAACATATAATAGTTGTGGGGTTTTTTCAGTGGCCAATTCAGATACCGAATCTACCATAATGCATAAATAATACTTATTTTGCACAGTATTTAAGATGAAACTGCAAAATTTTAGAAACAGACTGTGGGAAATATTGATGTGTATTTATATAATATTTTGATATATATTTTGAGCATTCCATAAAGATATATGCAGTGTTATTTTAGCACCATCAAGATATTATAATAGCATCTCAATGAATATAATATATTTAACTTTAAAAAATGTACTACAAAATTAAAAAATAACAGACTGTGGGAAATTTTGGATGCTTACATATTTAATGCATGTGCAGAAAGATATATGCATGCAAATTTAGTCATGCAGTCATTGCATTATTTCAAATTATGCAACAAAAAACATGAATTTTGGCAAATTTATTCTCTAATTTGTAGATTTTGGTTTTGAAGCATGCCGTTTTATGAGCTCTTAAAATCAAAGTGCAGTGCTTTTGGGTGCCGTGTCTGGTTGCGCTCCCTCGGCTTCAGCACAGTTATTAGGAGCAGATAATTAGGTTATACTTTTAATTCCCAGAAGCCAGAAATATTGCCTGGCAAATTACTGCCTTTGGGCTGCGTTCTTAATTACCAGCTACTCTTACTGAGACTCTGATAGTGAACTTTCTGTGTTGTAGTCATGATATCGATATGTGGAAGATTATAAAACAGACAGTTATGAGATTCTGAATATATAAGCTGCGTTTGATGCTGCTGTAAAATGCAGATAAGCACACAACTGTGATTTAACATGCAATTGATTTATTTACAGCTTTTGTTATGTTGTATGAAACGTTTCACGCATGCAAAGGGTTCAATTTTGTGGTCAGAACAGAAACAGATGTTAAATAAAAATACAAATAGAATATATATTATAACAATTTAATAATTAAAATAAAAAAAATTAACATTCATTTATTTTATTTATTAATTTTAATTTAATTTAATTTATTTTATTTTATTAAATGAAACAGAAAATATAAATAAAAAACAATTAAATATAAATAATTGTATCCGTAAAATACACCAGGACTGAATTGTTTTTTCTTCCATGGCTATTGTCATCTACCAATAATGCATAAATAATACTCAATAATAATCAAATAAAATAATAATAGTAAATAACGATACTAAAGACAAGAAATAAAATTAATATATAAATAGCAGTATATATATATATGTATATATATATATATATAGTATAAAATGCTCCATTGAGATATTATTATAGTTATTAATATTTTAGTTATTTTTTTATTTTCATTTCTTTTAATTGTAGTTAAAATGTTATTTTATTTTATTTTTTTATTTTTGTAGTTTTTTTATATGGCCTTAAGTTCTTAGTAATTTGTCATTTCAGTTTTAGTTTTTATTTTAGTACATCAAGTTAAACAAAACGAAAATTAAATGTTGCTTTGGCAAGTACCTGAAATAATAATAATGCTGGATATATGCATCCAATTTAATTGCATGTAAATTTAGATACTATATAAAAAATATATAGTTGCATGCATGCTTACTATAACAATTCATGTCAGTGTATACTAATCTATCCGGACGTGGGATTGTTTCTGTCTACTGGCTATTCACATCAAGTGAACTAAAAATCACAAAATTACAATTTAGTGAGACCTTATGAGAATGCGGTTGCATTTTGTGATGCATAAAACTCAATATAGGAGCCCAATCAAGCATTTTTTTCCCCAGTTCAGCCCTTAGCATCAATAAACTGAGGGTCATGTGCAGTGAATAAAAATTTTGTGAGGGAGACAGTGACGCTCATCGTGTGATTCAGGGCTTTAATACCACTTATACCACCCATATGTGACCCTGGAGCACAAAAGCAAGTCTTAAGTCGCTGGTATATTTGTAGCAATAGCCACCAATACATTGTATGGTCACAATTATACATTTCTCTTTATGCCAAAAATCATTAGGATATAAGTAAAGATGCATATTAATTTGTACTGTAATAGATGTGGGTCATTGGTACATTATATGCAGTGCTGTAATACATTTAACATACTATTATAGAATTCGGTATATTATGTATCTGCATATCAATTTGTATGCATATACGATATGCCACATGTATACTATATGCTTTAGAGCTATATGCGTGACGCATATACATACTTTACACTGCATAGTATGTTATTGTATTTTCTGTACACTATACAAAAATCATTAGGATATTAAGTAAAGATCATGTTCCATGAAGATATTTTGTAAATGTCCTACCGTAAATATATCAAAACTTAATGTTTGATTAGTAATATGCATTGCTAAGAACTTCATTTGGACAACTTTAAAAATTATTTTCTCAATATTTAGATTTTTTTGCACCCAGATCTTCAAATAAATATTGTCCTAACAAACCATACATTAATGGAAATCTTATTTATTCAGCTTTCCGATGATGCCACAACCTCATTCAAAATTGACCCTTACGACTGATGTTGTGCTCCAGGGTCACGTATAATGTACATGTGCTTCGGCGTGTGTGACTGATGATCGTCCATATTTCTGTAATGACAGTAAGGCTCGTGTCAGGGCTGTTTTCAGCTCCAGCAGCTCAAGGGGACTCAGAGACACAGAAGGAATGCTAATGGAGCTGCAGTGAATTGATTGTGTTGAACTAACGAATAAAATGTCAGTAACAAGCTGAAGAGAAGGTCAAGAACACAAGCGTGGAGTACATATTGTGTTGCTTGCAAACCATAATGATGTCCGTCTGTCTCTGCACCTAAAGACGTTAACCTGGCGATCATTAGGGCGGGATTTGATTCGATTTTCATTCACAAGCTTGCATCAATTCGATTTTAACCATCGATTCCTTTGTATATAATGGCCGTCACGTACAGTACGTACGTACAGTTTTTCAGTTCAATTAATGCTGTAAACTATACAATAAGCCCTGTCATTATTACTATATTAAAGTGATTTGTAAACAAATATTTAAATTGCACATAAGGCAGTTTTTATATTAAAAATGTATTATAACTTTTAATGATGTAATTGTTTCTACTCCAGTTTGTTATTGAAATATAAACATGCTAACTTTGTGGTTTCATTATATTTTTATTCCCATAGAAACAGTTTAGTTATAAAAGCACTTGTGGAAGTGTGTCTAAAAACTCACAAATGTCTATTTTCTTGTCCAGGATTATACCATGTTTTAGTCAAAAGTTACAAAACCTTCTACCATCATTCTACTCATTTTATTTTTACCCAATTTCTTTTAATATTCTGAGAACGTTAAAATGACCAGTTTTCTTGTCATAATTGTAACGATATTTAAAGGTTACAAAAACAACATTCTATTTGTTTTTACTCAAAATGTGGCATTATTTGAATATTTATTTTGAATATTCTAAGAACAATTAGTTACAGTTTGCATGATTATAATGCTATTTAAAGGTTACAAAAACATTTCTCACAACTGTTATAGATGTATATCACATATTATAAAGTTATAAGAACGTTATTTAAGAATGTTTTTGTCCTAGACATTTATTGAGGTTTAAAAAGCATTCCCCTGTTAGCTGGCCATTCATAACCTTCAGTGATACTGAAATCCGTTCAGTAAAAATAGCATAATATGTAATATAGTTCATATATTTCTCCAAATTTTTTTTTTTTTTGCTGACTATTGAGTTTATGGTCATTTAATGTCTTTTTCTGAGTAAATCGTTGGACTTACGTGCAGGATTGATCTCAATCTGTTTTATTGATGTCTTTTCTGCTGATGACAAACTGATTGATTTGATTGAATTGATTGGTTGTTTGGGTGATTGGTTGATTGGTTGCTTGATTGATTGGAGGATTGGTGGGGGTTGGTTTATTGATTGGTTTTGCTTTATTGCTGAGTGTTGATTGATTGTATGATTGGTTGGTTGGTTTGTGGTTGGTTTGATTGGGTTTTATTGGTTTGATTGATTGGATGAATGGTTGGTTGTTTTTGATCTGGTTGGTTGGTGATTGTGATTGATTGATTGGTTAGGAGTGGTTATTGATTGGTTGTTATTGGGGTGGTTTGGTTGTTGGTTTGGTTGTTGGGGTTGATTGGTTGGGTTGGTTGGGTTTATGGGTTTTGTGGGTTTGGTAGGGGGTTGATTGGGATTGTGTGGAGTTGATGGAGTGGATGATGGGGTTGGTTGTTATGGATTGATTGGTTGGTTGAGTGTTGGTTGAGGGTTGGTTGATTGGGGTTGTTGGTTGATGTGGATTGGGTGAATTGGTTGGTTGGTGGTGGGTTGAGTGTTGTTGGTTGGTTGATTGGTTGATTGGTTGATTGATTGGATGCTTGTTGGGTGTGATGTTTGTTGTGGATGATTGGTTGGTTGTGGGTGGGTTTGGGTTTGGGTTGGGGTTGGGTTGGGGGTGGGGGGGGGGTTGGGGGGGGTGGGGGTGGGGTGGGGGGGTGTTTGTTTGAGTGCTTGGATGATGGGGTGGGTGGGGTTGGTTGGTTGGGTGGTTGGTTGGTTGGTTTTGTTGTTGATTGGATGAGGGGGTTGGGTTGGTTGTTGGGTTTGGTTTGGTTTGGTTTGGTTTGGTTGGTTTTGGTTGGTGTTGTTTTGGTTTGGTTTGGTTTGGTTTGGTTGGTTGGTTGGTTGGTTGGTTGGTTGATTGGTTGGTTGGTTGATTGGTTGATTAATTGGTTGATTGGTTGGTTGGTTGGTTGGTTGGTTGGTTGGTTGGATGATGGTTGGTTGGTTGGTTGGTTGGTTGGTTGGTTGGTTTGGTTTGGTTGGTTGGTTGGTTGGTTGGTTGGTTGATTGGTTGGTTGGTTGATTGGTTGGTTGGTTGATTGATTGATTGATTACATGATTAATTTCAGTTCTGGTGTTCATTGATGTTTATTGGCTGCTGTAACTATTAGGAATTTGAAAGCTGAGACTTTGTTTCATATCAAACGTATCAAAGCACAAAGATTATTGTGAGTTATTGAACGGGAGGAGCTGTTTGATAGTTGGTGGGTTGAACGTATCAACTGAAAACAGCACCGATTGATTCTTTGGATTTAAGAATCAATATCAGTTCATCCAAATGAGAATCGATTCAAAATGAGAAATCAGTATTTTCAACCCAACCCTGCTGTATTCTGCAGTGAAATCTTTCTTTAATGTGTTCTTTTCCATATTGTCACAGTAAAATATTTTTGGGTGTTTTTGTGCATTTTGAGCAAATCAAGCATCAGAAACAGGTTCTCGTCGAGCAGCGACGCTGAAGTCAGTCCCGCTGCATTTGTGTGAAACAGAGCAGGCTTGTGTGAAATCTCAGTTGTGCTTGAAAGCGTATTGGGGCTGTTTTGATGTTGCCCAGCAAGTTCTGGGTGTGTTTTTAGTTGTGGGGAACGGTGGCTGGTTTGAGCACGGGGTATATTTGGCGGTCGAGGCTTTATTCAGTTATAAATCAGTCAGAAAACGGTGGTGGCCTCGCGTGATTCCCGAAGCCATTTGCTTGAGAGCGACGAGCTGCGGGATATGAAATGATAAAACCAATGGACTTTACCCTCTAAAGCACAAGGCCTCTAAATGATCCAATCTTTGCTGTTAAACCTGTCGCACACAATCTACTGCACGCATGCTGTTGTCTGTTTGATGCTTCTGAGTGTTTTGCAAGTAAAAGGCCTTTCCGTTTAAAAAGGCCAGAAAGTTAAGATAGTAGTTTAAAAACCATAAATGTGAATAGATCACAGTGCGGTTACTAGGTGGTTTCATACCATGCATATAAATTTGCATGCATACGTATATATATCTGTATCTGTATGCATATGCATATTACTTTATACTATACATTGCATGCATAGTAAGCATAGTGCGTTATGTATTTTCAATTTCTATATTATGTAAATTGATATGCATGAAAATGTCTATATGCATATACGTGTTTTATGTATTTAAGTTTATTATGCATGTAAATGTACATAATATATAGAAATTACATACTATATTGTGCAAGAACATTAAGCATAGTATGTCATTTTATATTTTCTACATATATGCATATGCATGGAAATGTACATAATATATAAAATATGCGTACTATACACTGCAGGAATATTAAGCATGCAATGTCATCATGTAGTTTCTATATATTACGTAAATTTGTATGCATATATTTTTGTATGCATATGCGTATGATGCATTTAAATTTAGACGAATATGCATGCAAATGTACATAGTATATAGAAAATAAATTATATGCACTGCAGGAATAGAATATTTTGGATTTTCTATTATGTCAATTTATATGCATATTAATTTGTACTGTATATATGTGCATTTAAATTTATATGCATGCATGTACATTTACATACTTTATAGAAAGTTATATATATTATGTAAATGTATATGCATATCAATTTGTATGCATATATCAATATGCATATGTATACTATATGCATTTAGATCTATATGCATGTAAGCATATACATACATTACACTGCATAGTATGTTACTGTGTATTTTCTATACACTATATAAATGTATTTGCATATGCATATATGCCACATACTATATGGAAAGTGTAAGTGTAGCATGCTCTTCTGAACATGAAGTGTTGTGTCTGGAAACGCAGCTTTGTTAGTGGCTAATGCTGCTGATGAACCTGTTCAGACAGGATCTTATTCGGAAGAGCTCGGACCCTCCAGCGATCTTCACACAGAGATTGTGCGTCTACAGCTGCCTGCTCTTTTCTGCTCCAGATGAAGCTTTGTCGAGAAAGACCTTCAGAATCATCTCAAACACAACGCTTGAGAAGAGATCAGTTAAAACACAGTGCTTCTGTCTCAGAGTCAAGTGTGAGAAAGTCACTTAAAGTCGACATTGATCTGTGTGACTGAAAGGTTCTTATGGAAAACCTGGAAATATATAGGGAATATCAGGAAAGTGACCAATTGTGGTTGCCTGCAGTGTTATTTTAGTATCTTTGAGATACTGCTACTGTTTTTGCTAATATTTTGAATGAGTTTTTATTTGTATCTTTTCCATTTTAAATTTAATGTTTTAGTCATTTTTTTTTTCAACTCGTTTTTTTTTGGGGGGGGGGCGTGTATGGTCTATAATATATTTTTATAATTTATTTAAGTTTTAGATTTAATTGTTTTAGTACATCAAGTTAAACTAAATAAAAAACATGTCGCCTTGTCATCTAGCTGAAATAAAAGTTAATAAAAAGTTAAGGTATAAATAAATTAGCATATAAGTTAAAATTTTTTTATTTTACTTTTAGGATTTCAATAATTTCCAGTCCTTGTCAAAAAGAAAAATTAAATCATTTTGTTTCATTTGTAATTTTGTCTTTATAATATTGTGTTTTATTCAGGTAAAGTTATTTTATTAAAGTACAACTTTTAATTTATTTATGTGAGTTATATTTATTACTTTTTTAAAAATAGTTTAGTTACATAAAAACCCCTGTTCCCTTTCAGTCGGTCACTCCGAGTCACGTCGGAGGACCGAAGAAATTGGGATCTCGCTTAGAGGGACCAATCTACTTCGAGTGTAAACTAAACGAGCCAATGCACATTGGCATGCGATTATTGCATCCAGCTGCCGCTGATCACAGCGTGAGTATAAGTAGGCAGCAGATGCAGCGCATATTCAGCTTTTCGCTTCGGAGCCGAGCGATCACATCGTTCTGCTCCTGACTACTCTACGGAGAGAAGAAGACTGAACGAGTTCAGCACGCTCTTGGAGAGCTCTTCGTGTTGGCGGCGCTTCAGCGGTGGTGGTTTCCCATATCGAGTGGGTTGCACACATCAGGCTGAACTACCCCCTGTTTGTGTTGCAGATGATAATCTCCCCTGTGCGCCTCAGCACGCTAAAAGAGCTTTTTCCCCTAAAAGAGCAATTTTGGGTGCGTCTTTCTAAAGACGACGTTGCTTGGCAAACTTGACGTTGCGTCTTTATAAAGACGATGTGGGTCTTGCTATAGACAACATATCACCCGGGCGTTCTGGATGCGGTCGTTACCTGGCGCTGGGTGATGGTCACGATCGCTGCCTCTCGTGCCTGGGCATGAAGCATGCTGAGGTGGCTTTCAAGGATGACTCATGCTCCCATTGCGGGGATATGACCATCTCAGAGTTGCGGACCAAACTCCGTTACCTGCAAGGGGGCAGAGAGCCCGTGCCACCGCCTAGATCTGGGGATCCCTCTGGTGGCAGCCAGGGGGCGCCCTTTTTCTGGCAGTGAGCGGACTGGTCTTACGGTCACGGTAAGGAATTCCCCTCCGGGGATTCCCCATCCCGCCGGCACTTCGAAACCAGTGAAGCTCTCGAAAGAGCAGGCTGGACCCTCCCGGGGGGTACCACCTGTTTCTTCCGAGGCTCCCCCCGACGATCGGATGTCGATTGCAGCATCGGAGGGTGAGCCAGAGCTTTCTGGAGAGGAAGATTCGGCTGCGCTGCTCTCCTCCGGGACCGTGGCAATGCCTGGATCAGATCCAGAAATAATGTCTATGCTTTCCCGGGCCACCGTAGGGGTAAGGCTCGAGTGAAGACTTTCACCGTGTCTCGAGCCCTCAAGGTTGCACGATTGGTCCCGAGGCGGTCCGCGCTGGTTCTCAACGCCCCGCCTCAGTGCCTTTCTTCTCGGAGGTGCATGAGGAGCTCAACAGGTCGTGGAAGGCACATTTTTACTGCCAGAAACTGATTTGCTAGATCCTCCTCCCTCACCACCCTCGATAGTGGGGCAGCTAGGGGGTTACAAGGGACCCCCGGTGGAGCGGTCGGTTGCGATTGCAGTTGTGTCCTAATACCGCCTCCAAACGGCAGGGAGAACCGTGCCTCCTCTCACGGGTTTGTAGGTACTTGGCTGGCCAGCGATGCCTATACGACCGTTGGAGAAGCTGCCTCCGCCTTACGCGCTACAGCGTGATTGCAAGTGCACCAGACCAAGGCACTGACGGACTTGCACGAGGGTGGTCAAGACCCAGAAGTTCGCAGAGAACTCCGAACCGCGGCGGACCTCGCACCACGAGCAACGAAGGTTACGCTGCGGTCTCTGGGTCGTGCGATGTCCACTATGGTGGTCCAGGACCGCCAATTCTGGCTGTGACTGGCTGACATGCGCGAGACGGAAAATACACGATTCTTGAACGCCCCCGTGTCACAGACCGGCCTTTTTGGCGACACAGTCGAGAACATGGCCCAGCAGTTCTCAGCTGCACAGGAGCAGACTGAGGAGGCCATCAGGTAACATTCCTGCCGGTGTGCAGCTGCTGCTGTCGCCGAGGGCGGCCCCCCCTGCCACCGCCAAACAAGAGCAGAGTTCCTGCGGCCTCCAGCAAAGCTGTGCCTTGGAGCCGGTCGCAGGGCAGCCGCCCCGTCTGTCCAGGCCCCCGCCAAACCTGCTGGCAAGCGAGAGAACAAGAGGCCCATAGACGGGCGACCCAGAGGTGGAGGGAAGTGCTCTTCAGGAGATGGTAAGCACACAACTCCCTCCCCCGGAGGAGGGCCGGGCGGGGAATCTTTTCACCCAATGACCTGGTAGGTGGTACCCAAATCTCGACAAAGAGCTTCCTCTATTTCTGGGTCCCCAGAGGGGACGTGGGGGTTGTGGACGATCTAGTGCGTATAACACTCACCCTCCTCTCTCGCCAGTGAGCAGCAGCTGGCGGATTGGGAGGATGAACCAACGGACTACCCACGCACCTTCTGCTCAAACGCAGGTCAGTGTTGCAAGCACTCAGACCCCGCCTCGGACCGGCAGGGACCGGGCCGGGTCCCTGCGTTCTTTCACGCTGCCCCGCTGAGGGTACGCCTGTAGTCCGTTGATGCCACTTGCGCGGCGTCTGGGAGCCGGGCTAGAGCTACCCAGCCCGTCTCGATGGCTCCGTAGAACAGTCAGGCTCGGCTATGCGATTCAGTTAGCCCGGCGCCCTCCCAAGTTCAGGGGCGTCCACCTTACTTCAGTGAAAGCACCAGATGCCCATGTCTTGCGTGCAGAGATCGCAGTCCAACTAGCGAAGGACGCGATAGAGCCGGTCCCTCCAGCCGAAATGAGGTCGGGTTTCTACAGCCCATAATTCATCGTACCCAAGAAAGGCGGTGGGTTAAGACCGATCCTGGACCTGCGCGGTCGTGAACGGGCCCTTCACGGCTCCCGGTTCAAGAGCTCAGCAGAAAGCAAATGCATTTTCAGGTGTATCCGTCCCCAAGACGGGTTCGCAGCGATCGACCTGAAGGACACGTACTTTCATGTTTCGATCCTTCCGCGCCACAGGCCATCCTGCGGTTTGCGTTCGAAGGGGCGGCATACCAGTACAAGGTCCTGCCCTATGGGCTGTCCCTGTCGCCCCGTGTCTTACGAAAGTTACGGAGGCAAGCCCTTGTTCTCATGAGAGAGCAGGGCATTCGCATCCTCAGCTACCTCGACGATTGGCTCATACTCGTCCAGTCTCAGGATCAGTTGTGCGAGCACAGGGATCTGGTGCTCAGACACCTCGCCCGTCTGGGTCTTTGTTTCAACTGGGAAAAGAGCAAACTCTCCACGACGCAGAGGATCTCTTTTCTCGGTATGGGGTTGGACTCGGTCAAAGAGACAGCACGCCTCACGCAGGAACGTACTCAGTCGGTGTTGAACTGCCTGAATACATTCAAGAGCAGGACAGCGGTCCCACTGAAACAATTTCAGAGACTCCTGGGGCATATGGCAGCCACGGCGGCAGGTCACGCTGCTGGGGCTGCTCCATATGAGGCCGCTGCAGCACTAGCTCCATGGCCGAGTCCCTAGGTGGGCGTGGCAACGCGGCATTTTCTGGGTCCAAGTTACACCGGCCTGCCTCCAAACCTTCGCCCCGTGGTCAGACCTTGCGTCCTCCGGGCAGGAGTGCAACTGGAGCAGGTCTCCAGGAATGCTGTGGTTTGCACGGATGCCTCAACCACCGGCTGGGGGGGCCATGTACAACGGGCTTGCAGTGTCAGGGGTTTGGACGGGGCCCCGACTGCAATGGCACATCAACTGCCTCGAGTTGCTAACAGTGCACCTTGCCCTGAGCCGTCTCAAAAGGCACTTACGAGGCAAGCACGTACTGGTCCGCACGGACAACATTTACAGCGCCGATGTATTGCGTACATCAACCGACAGGGTGGTCTGCGCTCCCGTTGCATGTTGCAACTCGCCCGCCACCTCCTTCTTTGGAGTCAGAAGCATCTGAGTTCGCTTCGTGCTGTTCACATTCCTGGCTGCTCAACCAGGCAGCCGACGAGCTGTCCCGAGCTGTGCGCCCGGGAGACTGGCGACTCCATCCCCAGACGGTCCAGATGGTTTGGAGACATTTCGGAGCCGCTCAGATAGACCTGTTTGCCTCTCCAAAAACCACTCACTGCCAGCTGTTTTACTCCCTGACCGAAGGAACACTCGCCACGGACGCACTGGCACACAGCTGACCGCGGGGCCTTCGCAAGTATGCGTTTCCCCCATTGAGCCTTCTGGCACAGTTCCTGTGCAAAGTAAGGGAGGACGAGGAGCAGGTCCTCTTAGTAGCACCATACTGGCCCAGTCGGACTTGATTCCCCGAACTAATGCTCCTCGCGACAGGCCCCTCCCTGGCCGATTCCTCTGAGTAAGGATTTACTGACTCGGAGACGGGGCACCCTTTGGCACCCGTGGCCAGACCTCTGGAAACTTCATGTCTGCTCCCTGGACGGGACGCGAAGGTCCTAGGTGACCTACCCCAGGAGGTAGTAAACACAATCACTTCGGCAAGAGCACCGTCTACAAGACACGCCTACACTTTGAAGTGGAACCTTGTTCGTTGAGTGGTGTTCTTCTCGCCGAGAAGACCACCGGAGATGCCGATCGGGTTGTGCTGTCCTTTTTGCAGCAAGGGTTTGGAGCGAAGGCTGTCTCCCTCCACCATCAAAGTTTATGTCGCTGCAATCGCGGTTAACCACGACCCTGTAGAAGGGAGGTTGTTGGGGAAGCATGACTTGGTCGTCAGTTTCCTTAGGGGGGCGAGAAGGTTAAATACTCCACGGCCCCCCTCTATACCCTCTAGGGACCTGACTCTAGTGCTCACGGCAATACAGCAGGGCCCATTTGAGCCTTTGCAGACGGTGGAGCTGAAGTTCCTTTCAATGAAGACTTTGCTCGTGCTTGCATTGGCCTCCATCAAGAGGTTAGGGGACCTGCATGCATTTTCGGTCACCGATTCGTGCCTAGAGTTCGGGCCGGCGGATTCCCAGGTAACCCTGAGGCCCCGACCCGGCTACGTGCCCAAGGTTCCAACTACACCCTTCAAAGACCAATTGGTGAACCTGCAAGCGCTGCCCCCGAAGAAGGCAGACCCAGCCCTAGCGTTGCTTTGTCCCATCCGAGCCTTGAGATGCTACGTAGACCAGACACAAAGCTTCAGGACCTCAGACCAGCTCTTTGTCTGTCACGGAGGCCGGCAGAAGGGGAATGCCGTCTCAAAGCAGAGGATGGCCCACTGGATAGTGGATGCCATCACCCTGGCTTATCAGGCACAGGGTGTGCCCTGCCGCTCAGGTTGCGAGCTCACTCTACTAGGAGTGTTGCAGCCTCCTGGACGCTGGTTTGTGGCGCCTCGCTGACAGGTATTTGTAGGGCTGCGGGCTGGGCGACCCCCTAACACATTCGCTAGATTCTATAGCCTTCGTGTGGAGCCGGTATCCTCCTGTGTTCTCACCTCAAACGGGTAGAAGCAATGAGAGGCCCCGGCTTCGGGGGTTTTTTTTTTCGGCTTGCAAAATCACTCCAGAGAGTCCATACAGTTGACCCTGTTGAGTTCCTCCATCCCCTCGGCAGCCAGACGTAGCGGAGCGTCCGGCGCCAGGCCTTCACTCGCTGAATCCTCGAGAACAGGTAGAAGGCTGGGTTCCATATGTAAGACTTAAGTGGATCTCATATGTGTAAAGTCCGTGGTATAGCCTCGAGCCCGTGTTTCCCCGGCAGACGTCTGCCATTCCAAGAGGGTTCAATCAACTCCATTCTTCCATATGCACCCAAGGAAAGTTCATATGTGTATTGCTTCCGAAACATCCTTCGGGAAGGTTCGAGCTTCCGTAAACCCCTATTATCTGTCCAAAGAAAGGTACCGTTTACTAGTGTTATCATGTCTTAATCATGGGTAGGGCCATTTGCAGCAGTAGCTGGTCTATGTGAAGAAAGACCTGGCTACGACCAAAAAATAGGGGCGCAGTGTGCTCCACAGGACACTGAAGGGGCAGTAGCTGTGCCCTTTGGAGGATCCCAAATTTCGTCGGCTCGACGTGACGTCGAGAGACCGTTACGACTGAAAGGGAAGTCCGGTAGATGTAACCCTCGTTTCAGAAGGAGGACGGAGAGTCACGTTCCGTCGCCACGTCCTGTTTACCACGCGAGCGGCGGGTAACCGGCGCGGTAGCTCCTCAAGCGAAAAGCTGAATATGCGCTTCATCTGCTGCCTACTTATACTAACGCTGTTATCAGCGGCAGCTGGATGCAATAATCACATCCCAGTGTGCATTGGTTCGTTTAGTTTACACTCGAAGTAGATGGGTCCCTCTAAGCGAGATCCCAATTCGGCGGTCCTCCGACGTGACGTCTCCATTCCCTCCATCAGGGAACGAGGGTTAAGTACGTAACCGAGACTTTCCAGGCCTGAAAATAAAAAAGTAATGAAAACGAGTAAAATCTTAAAAATTCATGGAATAATTTGGTCTGAATTTTCTATTGTGTTATTAATTTTTCATCTCAGTCTCTATTATGCAGCTGAGTATATGATATCATTCAGAGTTATTAATTGCTGTAATGTGTGGCTGAGAGATCGTCTTTGACACGTTTATCTCTGTGCTGCTCACGACAGATCTATCATATCATTAGTGGCTTTTAATTGAGTAGTTTGTCATTAGCGTGGTGTTTGAAACAGACCTGTTCAACAATCAGAGTCAGGAAATGAGAGAATATAGAGGTGACCTTGTTTGGACGTATGCAAATGAGATGCAAAACAGGTGCTTCCTGATACTCTCATTGGCTACTGCTTGCTTACGGTTACATTTACAGCCGTTTGCCTGATTTAAGAAATGACTGACTTTTTAAAAATCGCTTGCTTGTAAATATCTCATTATGCTATATTATCACCAAATATTGGATTCAATCTTTTTATCAATTTGTTTCTTTTCAATTAGCACAGGTTCAGTGTTTGTTTTTGGAGCTGATTGATCGTCGCCCCCCAATGATACGAACTCATGCACCTCAGTTTTTGAATGAAAGAAGAGCATTATTTGTCAATAATTTAGGTAATATTCACTCAAAAGATCAATGGAGAGAAAAAAATCCCCCCAAAAGTACAGTTTTAGTCCAATGTGATGACAATAACCCACATTTACAGAAAAAAGAAAATCCTCTTCGAGCCGAACACAAATACGATGTCCAGGTGAACCTGTCAAGATGTAGCGTGGGATCTTATCCATGTGGATGTTGAAAGTGTTGTCATGTGCTTGTGAAAGAAGAGCTATTTCATTCTGATGAAAGCTGTTTAGAGCTGAAAACACGTGAGCAGAGTTCAATGGAAGGAGAGGGAACATCTCCTCAGTTTTGTGAGAATAACTCGCTGTCGTCATCGTCCTCTGAAGGGCGTTTAAACGAGCGCCAGACGCCCTTCGGGTCCAGCCGAGCATCTCAGCGACGGCCGGAATAATAATGGAGTCATCGTGAAGTAAATCAGGAACGCTGCGGATGCTTTGATTATACGCTTGTAGCTCGAGCTCAAACTGCTGAAGTCCGTCCTGAACCTGCAGCACGAACGAATGACATATTTATTTCTGCGTTAAATAGTATGTATATTGTGCAGTATGTGAGGGGGGTTTTTTTGTATACATGAAATATCCAGATGATATTTTTTTAGATCCTTTTAATTATGCCCTGGCAACTTGCTAAATTAATTAATTAATGTATTTATTTATTTTGTATTCGACATTTTTTTATTTTAATTGTAATTTTTTATTTTTTATTCTTCCATTTTTATTTAATTTATTTATTTTCTATTTTAATTTGTCAATTTTAATTTTAATTTTTTTATTTGTTATTATTTATTTTTATTATTCCCAGTTAACATGATTTTTTATATCATTAAAGAAAAAATTTATGGCCATAGTTTCAGTTTTAATTACCAATTAGATTGCTACTAGATTTTTTTATTTTTTATTGATCAAAATACGTAAAAAAGTAAAATTTACTGTAAGGTAACACATGGCGTGTTTCTGTGATGCGCAGCTGTTTTCAGCATCAATTACTCAGTCTTTCAGTGTAACATGATCCTTTGTAAATCATTCTAATATGCTGATTTGTTTTCAGAGTTTATTTGCATTCAAAAGCTAATATGTAATGATCATTTCACAGACATAACGGTATTCTGTAGAGCTGCCGAAATTGATGAATTTTGAAATATTTTATATAGAATTTTCCTGTCTGTTACTGTGACGCTGCTTTGAAAGAGCTTTAGAATAAATGTGACTTGACCAGAGTTATTATCAAGTAACCAAACACGATTAACTAAAACTTAAACTTAAAAAAAACCCCCGCAAATAAATAAATAAAAATGGTTACATTAAAATGAATAAATGTTACTGAAATTAAAAAAACTCTTATTTCAGTCTATAAACCATTTAAATGCGACGAATATTTTCATGATTGAGTAAAATAGAAAACGTACACTTCTTTTGTTTTCAGTTAGCTTCCCAGGCAACATTTCTCATTTTAATTTAGTTTAACTTGATTATAAATAAACAAATCCTCAAAAACCTCATAATATATGACATATAAAAACGAATAAAAATCCTTAAATTACAACACACACACCTCAAAAATTAACGAAAGTTAACCAATTAAAATAAATATATATAGACAGTTTAATAAATATATATGTGTGTGTGTTTGTGTGGTGTGTGTGCGTGTGTGTGGTGTGTGTACTGTGTGTGTGGGTGTGTGTGTGTGTAGCTGTGTGTGGTGTGTGTGTGTGTGGTGTGTTTGTTTGTATCTGGTGTGGTGTTGGTGTGTGTGTGTGTGTATCTGTGTGTGTGTGTGTGTGTGTGTTGTGTGTGGTGTGTGTGTGTGTGCGTTTTTGTTACAAATGAGGACATAAATTTGTATAAATGACAAAGGTATGACATAGGTATTAAAAGGAGAAGGTGACTTTTCAAGACATTACCCCATGTCCCCACTTTTCAAAAAGCTTATAAATCACACAGAATGGAGTGGATTGAAAATCTGAAATAGCAGACAAAGTCTCCTGTGAGGGTTATTTAGGGTTAGGTTTGGGTTAGGGGATAGAAAATATCATTAGCTCAGTATAAAAACCATTACTCCTATGGGATGTCCCCACTTTTCACAGAAACAAACCTGTGTGTGTGAGTGTGTGAATAAAAATCCTATAACGGTATTAGTTGCTACTAAAGGTAAAACTGTAACTCATTTTCTGGTCCCATGTCTAAACAAACAGTGTGCTATTTTTTTTATATTTAATGCAAATGTTTTGGCTGTTATATATAGGTCAAATAGAGGAAACAAGAACGAATAAAACATAAATATGAAAAAAAAATAACTTTACGGAACTCAAAAGTCTCCCTGACATTAGACCCCCCCAAGTTACGTCCTTGTTTACATTGCCCCGCGATCGTATTCTGTGAGAATATGAGAGTGTGAGGCATTGTGGGATTTGACTGTCATCGCCGCTGCGAGCAAATACTTTCTCAGTGACGTTAAAGCTCCTCATGAACCTGTTCAGACAGGAGCACAGCAGAACTGCGTAATAACTCGTGTACATCCTCTATAAGCTTACGATCCACAGCCTACATGTGCGCGAGGGCATGCCGCTAGCTTTCACTCCACATTTATTTGAAATGATTTCTCCAAATTAGTCATTTAAATAAATGTATTTCATCTATTATTTATTCACATGTATATGCCATTTATATTTAATTTATTTAGTTTATAAATAGCTATCATCTATTAAATAGAAATCATCTTTTATTGTGTTTGGGATAGAACTTGTGCGGTATTTCTTTGAAAACTGAAAAAAGACTGAATGTCTTGTTTAGAAATAATATAGTTTTATTTAAAAAAAATAATGACAGTAAGAAGAAGAAAAAGTTTGATGGTTTAGCAGTTGTAATGTAAAATATGTACATGTCCAATATTTCATTTATTATTTAGTTAAGGTTTTGTAATTTTGAGTTTTACTTTTGTCGTTTTTATTAGTTTTTTAAAAATATGTCTATATCATTTGTAATCATTCTTATTTCAGTTTTAGTTATTTTAATACATCAAGTTAAACAACATGAAAATGAGAATGTATATGAATACTTTTATTTCAGTTAATATTTCTTTGCTTTCAGGTACGAGTTAAATATTACAGAATATTTCTTATTTTTTTACATTTTATTCTAGAAATAATATATATACCATTGTGGTTAACATTTGATAATGAAGAGATTAGACAAATAAAATAACCAATAAATCATAAAAATTATCGTAGTTTTTATAAATATTCAAACTAGTTTTTTTATATTCTGTCCCCTGTTTTAATTTTTAGTGCTGTTTTTTGTTCGTGCTTTTTGTGGTTTAAGTAATTATTTATCATTATTTTTTTTAATTTCTGTATTTAGTTTTTATTATTTATTATTTTTATTTATTATTATATTTCCAGTTTTTTGGACATTAAGGAGTGAACTAATGAACATGAAAAATTTTGTCTGGCACTGCTCAGTGTTTTTTGAGTTCTCTGAGTACAGAAGAGCTTTTGTGGTTTATTTAGTAATATATCTGCGGTATTGGGTCCAGATCTGCTGGTAGGATTTTCAGTTAATCCTGAATTATGCAGGTTCATCTAATGAGCGCAGCTCGTGATGCGCTCAGTTCACAATAAACTCTGTTCTGGGTTTGCATCAATTAAGATGGCTTTGGGAACTAAACAAACAGAAAGAAAACAAAAATTAAAACACAGCCATTAATAATATTATGTATTTTATAGTGTTTATATGTAACATAAAATATTTATATCAACAGTATTTTAACAGGCAATATATATGCTGGTCATTTTTTATTATTATTGTAGATGTATTAGTAGTTTTATTATCATTATAATAATCAATAATCCAATATTGTATTCTCTGTTTATTTTTAGTTTTATGAGTGAATATACAGTAGTAATCTTCTTCAGTTTTTTATTTTTCGATTTATGTTATTAAGTCATATAATAAATTATTATTCTTATTAGTTTGAGCCGTATTGATAGACATTACACACAAATGTATTCCAAATTGTGCAGACCCACACACAATTTGATTAAGACAACTTAAACATTTGATTCATTAAAATTAATAATATATTGCAATTTTGTTGGTTTTGTACAGTATTATTGTTATTATTATTCATATTTTTGTGATTTTACTTGTTTTTCTTAACACTTTTCTATTTTACTGGTCACTTGGCAGAATAATAGTCTTATTTTATTTTTTATTTTGTCATTTTATATTTTTGTATTATTATTGTTGTTTTTAGCCGTATTAATATATGATTGAGCCAATTTGCGCACCAACTCAGCTAACTCTGTATTTTTCCTAGGATGCTGCCTCTGATCCGATTTTCTAATCGTCTCCGCTAGTGGCCTTTTTCTCGGATCGGTATCGGCTCAGAGGCTAGCTTTGTTTTTTTTTTGCTTCTTTCGTTGTGGCAATATTTATTCTGGGTACCTTCTGACCATTCACGATAACTAATGGACTACATATGAATATTTTAGTCCTTTTATACTTACGTTCACACAACTCTTTTCTTTCCACCTCCCGCGTGCGTCTCATTCGTTCAGCTTTAAACCTTGCTCGCGTTCGGTTAAAGCAGTCAGCTCGTAAAGCTCTCTCCAACATCATTCTGTGTTCACATTATACTTGATTTGTAAATACATGTCGATGATTTTGCAAAAAGGACTTTATCTTCTAGCCGGAGTTTAATGTTACTTGCTACCCGGTGTCTGTGAGAACAAAACACGGGCATATAAAAGACTATAAATTGTTTTTAAAGTGCACAGTAACTGAAATATAAAACTGTTAAAAGAAAGTCTCAATAACTGTTGCACAGATATAATAAACTACGCATCAATTTCTCTTCCCTTTATGCTTTGCACTTTTCAACACAAAGCGCTTACAATGTGCGCACATTGTAAGCGCTTCGTGCTCATAGACTGGTGAACAGCCCTCCCATTGAAGATCTACATCACCTAATCGCCTCGCATATCTTCACTCTGGGCGACTAAATTATGTTTAATATTAGCCAATTGCTAATAAATTATCAGATTTTACTCGCCGGTGTGTGAGTTGGAGGCTGAGTATATGATTAGCACAGATATATGTTCACTCACAGAACACTCTGACTGAGTGCTTCAGAGTTTCACTCTCCGTCAACGCTTCTGATATTTCTCAGTCATCTGAGTGGAATTCCGCCGCCCTGTGTTTGTGTGGTGGCGTACGTAAACTCTAGTGGTGAAGTACTCGCTGACCGCGTTTCTCTCTCACTGTGAGCAAAAGAGCGAGAGCGAGCGGAGTCTTACCTAATAGGCAGAATTTGATTCGCGCTTACCTGTAAACGATATACTTTGTTCTTACTTTTTCCGTAAAAAAATCAACTAGTCTTCTCCTATTGGATCTTCAGAGCTTTTAAGACTTGCTCGGTTTTCCTGTTGTAGTGCGGAACTAATCGTGCTCAACTACATCTCATTTGGCTGGCCGCTCACCTATTGCCCTCCCTGGTTTAGTTTCAGCGAATCACGTTTGAGCAGAACACACACACCTGATTATATCAAGTGAATCCTAAACTTATTATCCTTAGTTCGCGTTTTTATATTGTTCTTATTGTAGGATATGTTGTATAATATATTTCTTCCCTTCTATCGGTCGTTATTGTTCTTTTTTCTTTTTAACACAGAACGCTGATGACCAACAAAGCACTATATCTCGCGGAGCCACCAGTCCTCTAAGTTCACCGGTTTACCTAGTTTTTAATATCTAATACTAACTCTATTCTTAATAAGAACTGATTATCATGTTATATTGCTGACTGACTGCTATTAAGAGTGTACAAAATTTTCAGATACATTTTACAAAACATTATATATAGTTTGTAAATGGCATAACTTTCCGATATATATATATATATTAGTATTTCAGTATGGCGAGTAAACAAAAAAATATACTATCCAATGGCAATTCAATTGCCAAGGTGTCCATAGAGGGATGACTTGGAGAAACCAGCTTCGGGCCTGCACGTTAGTGCGTTGTCAATATCGTACATATGTTGTTCCTTATTAAAAAATCTTCATTAAACTAAATGAACTTTTAATTTTTAGAAAATACTTCTATATACATCCCTTCATGATGTATTTTAAAATGATGATGTTTCCTAATAATACAATAGCAACTGTGGTTACATTTCTAACCAATAGGACTTTTATATTGTTTTCCTCGCACAAATATAGTGGTTTTCACTCACTGTTTGGATTTCAAATTATGTGCACTGATTTTTCTAAGAATAATTTTGCTGCCGCATTATCCGACTAACCTAGCTTTATGCTACATTTCATGTCATAGAGTTATAAATATCATAGGCCTATGATTTTTTCAGATGTTATGTTTTTTTTGTTTTTTTTTTATAATGAAGTAGTCTGTATCTAGTAGTTTGTGAAATAATGATTATCAGTTCCACACAGAGATATATTAATTCTACATTTATTTAAATGAGGGGAAAAAACTTAACTGGTATCGGATCGGTATCTGTATCGGTCAATACCGAACCCTAGGTATCAGAATTGGTATCGGAGGGAAAAAAGGCGGATCGGAACATCCCTAGATTTTTCTAAATCACATTTTCAACCATAAAAAAAATTTTATCTAAAAAATCACAAAAAAAATTTCTCCCCCAATTTATGCAGCCCTACTTTGAATGCAACGTCTTTGAAAGTCATTATGGATAAAAGTGCATAGATATAAATAATGAATTGTACAGACCCAATAATACATAAAATGATTAACATGACATAATAGGACAATTAAGAATAGCGTGCATGTCTAAACAACAGCAGAAATGTGATTGCCTCATGAGCATTTACTCAAAATGATTAAACAAGCGTCTATCAATGAATTTGAGTCTGAAAACAGAAGCAATGGGAAGTGTCTTCTTTACTGGCCGTGATTCTCTGCTTCTAATAGTTTGTCCTGCTATCAGATCAGACCAGAGGCGTTTCTGGGTCACGGTGCAGTAGTTTGCTCTTATTTTGGTCATTGTCACCTCAGGCAGTCAGAATGACGTCAGACGATCATTACTAGACCCATTTCTGATTAAAACACTATTTATATCAGTTTAATCCCGATTACATGTGCTCAGAGCGTCTGAACAGTGCGGCGGTTGATTGTGAGGAACACTGATGTTCATGATTATGAACACCTCTGTGATCTTATTCAGAGTGATTGATGAAGATCACGTGCTTATGGAATCACTGTAATGCGGGGTCAACTGTGCTGTGAACTCCATCAGCCAGCGTCGTTTTGCGCAGATATATTCGTGATATCAAATCAAACATCCACTACAGAATATAATTATTTAATAATAGAACATACTAAATGTTCTATAGTGGCATAAATGTTTTCTATATGAATAATATTGTTCTTATGTAAATCTTCAATTAAAAAATAGTTGTTTACAGAATATTATTAATAATAAACATATAAATAGACAGATAATAATAATAAAACTAGCAACAATATATGTTATGTTGACTAGTACTGTAGAAGTTTGACTAGTAGATTGTGAACTAGTCGACAGCTGTTGAACTAGTCGCTGTTGAACTGTCCTACAGATGTTTGACTAGTCGATGTTGAACAATTCTGTCTATGTTGGACTATTAGATGTTGAACTATCCCCTCACAGATGTTGACTAGTATATGTCGAACTAGTCCTACGATGTTGGACTAGTAGATGTGACTAATCTATCACTGGAGATGTTGGCACTAGTAGATGTTGAACTCGTCTACCAGTTGAACTAGTAGAATGTTGAACTATCCTACAGGATGTTGGCTAGTGGATGTTAACGGTCCTACAGATGTTTGACTAGTAGATGTTTGAAACTAATCCTGGATGATGTTTGGACTATTAGATATGGAACGATTCTACATGATGGTGAACTGTAGATGTTGACTAGTCCTACAGTTTGACTACTAATTATTGACTACTCTACAGATGTTGGACAGTAGATGGTGTAACTAGTCCTACAGATTTGAACACTAGTCCTACAGATGTTGAACTAGTCCTACAGATGTTGGACTAGTAGATGTTGAACTAGTCCTACAGATGTTGAACTAGTCCTACAGATGTTGGACTAGTAGATATTGAACTAGTCCTACAGATGTTGAACTAGTAGATGTTGAACTAGTCCTACAAATGTTGAACTAATACTGTAGATGTTGGACTAGTAGATATTGAACTAGTCCTACAGATGTTGAACTAGTCCTACAGATGTTGGACTAGTAGATATTGAACTAGTCCTACAGATGTTGAACTAGTAGATGTTGAACTAGTCCTACAGATGTTGGACTAGTAGATGTTGAACTAGTACTGTAGATGTTGGACTTGTACTGTATGTTGGACTAGTAGATGTTGAACTAGTCCTACAAATGTTGAACTAGTAGATGTTGAACTAGTCCTACAAAAAA
>JADLZN010000907.1:320965-343465 GCA_018155175.1 Sinocyclocheilus anophthalmus | reverse complement strand
TGTCTGTCTGTCTGTCGTCTGTCGTATCTATTTATCTATCGGTCTGTCTATTATCTATCTATCTCCATCTATCTATCTATCTATCTATCAAACTATCTATCTATCTATCTATCATCTGTCTGTCTGTCTGTCTGTCTGTTCTATCTATCTATCTATCTAACTGTCCCTTTGCTGTTATCTATTGTATCTATTCTGTCTGTCTGTTCTCTGTCTCCTCCTGTCTTCTGTCGTTCCTAGTCGTCTATCCTTCTATCTGTCTGTCTGGTCTGTCTCTCCCCGCTGTCTCTCTGGCTCTCTGTCTGTCGTCTGTCTGTCTACTTTTTCTATCTGTCTGTCCTCTCTCTCTCTCTGTCTCCTCTGTCTTCTGTCCGTCTAATCCCTATTTATCTAGCTAAGCCTGTCTGTCTCTCTCTGTCCGTGTCGTCTATCTATTTATCGTCTGTCTGTCTCTCATCTCTCTGTCTCTCTGTCCTGTCCCCTGTCTACTATTTATCTATCTATCTATCTGTCCCTGTCTCTCTCTGTCTGTCTGTCTAATTTTTTATCTATCTGTCTTTCTGTTCTATCTATCTATCGTATCATTCTAATCGATCTGTCTGTCTGTCTGGTGTCTGTCTGTCCCCTGTCTATCTGTCCTATCTGTCTGTCCTATCTGTCTGTCTGTCTGTCTGTGTTTGTCTGTCTCTCTGTCTGTCTGTCTGCCTGTCTGTCTGTCTGTCTGCCTGTTCCTCTCTGTCTGTCCTCTCTGGTCGGTCGTTCTCCTATCTAATTATCATCCATTCCTCTCTTATCCTATCTATCTATCTACTCTAGCTATCTAAGCTGTCTGTCCTGTCTGTCTGGCTGTCTATCTGTCATCTATCTATCTGTCTATCTGTCTGTCTGTCTGTATGTCTGTCTGGCTGTATGTCTGTCTATCTTCTGTCTGTCTGTCTGTCTGTCTATCTGTCTGCCTGTCTCTCTGTCTGTCAATCTATCTATCTATCTGCTCGTCCTGTCTGTCGGTCTGTTGCATTCTCCTCTGTTTTTTCTGTCTGTCTGTCCTGTCCTGCTGTCCTATCGTCTATCTATCTATCTGTCTGGCCTATCTTCTGTCTGTCCTGTCTGTCTTGTCTGTCCCCTGTCTGTCTGGTCTTTATTCGTCCGTGTCTGCTATCTGTCTGGTCTAGTCTGTCTGCCTGTCTGTCTGTCTTCTGTATCTCTGTCCTGTCTCTGTATCTCTGTCTGTCTCTCTGTCTGTCTGTCTGAATATCTATCTATCTATCCATCATCTATCTCTCTATCTATCTATCTATCTGTCTTTCTTTCTGTCTGTCTGTCTTTCTGTCTGCCTGTCTGTCTGTCTGTCCTATCTGTCTATCTGTCTGTCTGTCCATCCATCTGTCTTCCTGTCTGTCTGTCCTGTCTGTCTCTCTGTCTCTCCTGTCTGTCTGTCCTTCTGTTCTGTCTGCCTTTCTCCATCTGTCTGTCATCCGGTCGATGTCTGTCTATCCTTATCTATTATCTATCGATACAGCTTCTATCCCTGTCTATCTATCTATCCTGTCTGTCTGTGTCTGTCTGTCTATCTCTGTCTATCTATCTATCTGTCTATCTTTCTGTCTGTCTGTCTGTCTTTTTTCTGTCTATCTGTCTGTCTGTCTGTCTGTCCTGTCTATCCTGTCTGTCTGTCTGTCTGCTGTCTTTCTAGTCTATTTCTATCTATCTGTCTGTCTGTCTGTCTGCTATCTATCTATCTATCTATCTATACGTCTGTCTGTCTGTCTGTCTGTCTGTCTGTCGTCTGTCTATCTGTCTGTCTGTCCTGTCTGTCCTATCTGCTGTCTGTCTGTCTGTCTGTCTATCAACTCTCTGTCTATCTGTCTGTCTGTCTATCAATCTATCTATCTATCTATCTCTATCTATCTATCTATCTATCTTCTGTCTGTCTATCTATCTGTCTGTCTCTGTTCTGTTCTGTTCTGTCTGTCTGTCTGTCTGTTCTGTCTGTCCTGTCTGTCTGTCTGTCTGTCCTGTCTGTCGCTCTGTCTCTCTGTCTGTCTGTCTGTCTGTCGTCTATCTATCTATCTATCTATCCATCATCTGTCTGTCTATCTATCTATCTATCTACTATCTATCTATCTATCTATCTATCTATCTATCTAGCTATCTTTCTATCTATCTATCTATCTATCATCTGACTTTTTCTGTCTATCTATCTATCTGTCTATCTGACTACTTCTGTCTGTCTATCTATCTATCTATCCTTCTGTCTGTCTGTCTGTCTGTCTGTTCTGTCTGTCTGTCTGTCTGTTCTGTCTGTCCTGTCTGTCTGTCTGTCTGTCTGTCTGTCGTCTGCCTGTCGGTCTGTCTCTCTGTATCTCTGTCTGTCTCTCTGTCTGTCTGTCTATCTATCTATCTTTCTATCCTGTCTATCTGTCTATCTGTCTATCTACTATCTATCCTTCTGTCTGTTCTGTCTGTCTGTCCGTCTGCTGTCTGTCGGCCTGTCTCATCTCTCTGTCCTGTCTCCTCTGCTGCCTGTCTATCTATATCTTCTTCTATCTATCTATCTATCTTTCTATCTATCTATTGTTCTATCTATCTGTTGTTCGGCCTATCGATCTATCTATCTATCTATCTGTCTGTCTGTCTGTCTATCTATCTTCTGTTTGTCTGTCTGTCTGTCTGTCGTTCTTTATTTCTATCTATCTGTCTGTCTGTCTTCTGTCTGTCTCTCTGTCTGTCTGTCTGTCTGTCTGTCTGTCTGTCTTTATATCTATCTATCTATCTATCTATTCTATCTTGTTATCTGTCTGTCTCTTCTCTTCCGTCTTCTTGTCTGTCTTTCGGTGCCTGATCTGTCTACTGTCATCTATCTCTCTATCTTCTATCTGTTCGTCTTCTGGTCGGTCCCTGTCTGTCTGTCTATCATTCCTATCTGTTGTCTATTCTGTCTGTCCTGTCTTCTTCATGTCCTGTCTGGTCTGTCTGTCTAGTCTGTCTGCCTGTCTCTTCTGGAGCTCTGTCCTGTCTGTCTGTCTGTCTGTCTAATCTATCTATCTATCTATCTATCTATCGATCTATCATATATCTGTCTGTCTTTCTATCTGTCTATCTATCTATCTATCTTTCTTTCTGTCTGTCTGTCTGTTTATCTATCTTGTCTGTCTGTCTGTCTACTGTCTGTCTATCTGTCTGTCTGTCTGTCTTCTGCTGTCTGTCCTGTCGTCTGCCTGTCTGCCTGTCTCTCGGTGTATCTCTGTCCTGTCCTCTCTGTCTGTCTGTCCTGTCCTATCTATCATATCTTCTATCTATCTAATTCTGTCGTCTCTCTCGTCTATCTGTCTGTCTGTCTGTCTGTCTGTCTATCTATTTCTCTATCTGTCATGTCTATCTATCTATCTATCTATCTATCGATCTATCTATCTATCTATCTGTCTGTCGTTCTGTCTGTCTATCTATCGTTCTGTCTACCTATCTATCTATCTGTCTATCTGTCTAGCTATCTGTCTGTCTATCTATCTATCTGTCCTGTCGTCTCTTTCTCTCTGTCTGTCTGTCTGTCTACTGTCTATCTGTCTATCTGTCTGTCTCTCTGTCTGTCTCTCTGGCTCTCTGTATCTCTGTCTGTCTTTCCTGTCTGTCTATCTATTTATCTATTCTTTCTGTCTCTCTCTCTCTCTGTCTCTCTGTCTGTCTGTCCGTCCGTCCATCATCTATCTATCTATCTGTCTGTCTCTCTCTGTCTTTCTGTCCTAGCTCTATTTATCTTATGTCCTTGTCCTCGCTCTCCCCTCTGTCTCTCTGTCTGTCTGTCTACTATTTATATATCTATCTATCTGTCTGGGTACTCCTCTGTCGGTCTCTTCTATTTTTTATCTATCGGCCTGTCTGTCTTTCTTTCTTTCTTTCTGTCTTTCTTTTTGTCTGTCTTTCTGTCTGTCTGTCTTCTATCTGTCTATCTGTCTGTCTACTGTCTGTCTGTCTGTCTGTCTGTCTGTCGCTTCTCTGTCCTCTCTGTCTGTCTGTCTGTCTGTCTGTCTGTCTGTCTGTCTGCCTGTCTCTCTCTCTCTCTCTCTGCCCTGTCTGTCTACTATCATCTATCTATCTATCTATCTTCTGTCCGGTCTGTCTGTCTGTCCTGTCTATCTATCTATCTGTCTCATCTTGTCTGTCTGTCTGTAATGTCTGTCGGCTGTATGTCTGTCGTATCTGTCCTGTCTGCTGTCTGCTCTGTCTATCTTCTGTCCCTGTCTAGTCTGTCGTCCTGTCTATCTGTCTATCTGTCCTGGCTTGTCTGTCTGTCCTAGTCTGTCTGTCTGTCTATCTGTCCTGTCTGTCTGTCTGTCTGTCTGTCTCTCTGTATCTCTGTCTGTCTCTCTCTCTCTGTCCTGGTCTATCTATCTCTATCTATCTATCTTTCTGTCTCTCTGTCTGTCTGTCTGTCCGGTCTGTCTGTCCTGTCTATCTGTGCCGAATCTGTCTGTCTTTCTGTCTGTATGTCTGTCTGTCTGTCTTTCTGTCTGCCTGTCTGTCTGTCACTCGTTCTTCTCTTATCCTCGGTCGGTCCCTCTCTGTCTGTCTGTCTTGGTCTATCTATCTATCTATCTAATCTATCTATCTATCGGTCTATCTATCTGTCTATCTGTCCTGTCTCTCCTGTCTGTCTTTCTGTCTGTCTGTCTTTCTGTCTGTCTGTCTGTCTGCCTGTCTCTCTGTCTGTCTCTCTGTCTGTGTCCCTGTCGATCTATCTATCATCTATCTATCTATCTATCTATCTATCTGTCTGTCTGTCTTCTGTCTGTCTGTCATCTATCTGTCTATCATCTATCTATCTTTCTGTCTGTCTTTCTGTCTATCATCTATCTATCTATCTCTCTATCTATCTATCTATCTGTCTCTCTATCTATCGTTCTATCATTCTATCATTCTATCTATCTATCTATCTGTCTGTCTATCTTCTGTTTGTCTGTCTATCTATCTGTCTATCTACTATCTATCTATCGGTCTGCTGTCCTGTCTGGTTCTGTCTGTCTGTCTGTCTGTCCTATCTGTCTGTCTGTCTGTCTGTCCTGTCTGTCTGTTCTGTCTGTCTATCTGTCTATCTGTCTGTCTGTCTGTCTGTCTGTCCGGTCCTGCTCTGTCTCTCTGCCCTGTCTGTGTCTGGTCTGTCTGTCTGTCCCTGCCTGTCTCTCTGTTCTGGTCTCTCGTCTGTCTGTCTATCTATCTATCTATCTATCTATCTGTCTATCTATCTTCTGTCTGTCTGTCTGTCTGTCTGTCTGTCTTTCTGTCTGTCTGTCTGATCTATCTGTCTTTCTGTCTGTCTGATCTGTCTGTCTGTCTTTCTGTCTGTCTGTCTTTCTGTCTTTCTGTTTGTCTGTCTGTCTTTCTGTCTTTCTGTTTGTCTGTCTGTCTTTCTGTCTTTCTGTTTGTCTGTCTGTCTTTCTGTCTTTCTGTTTGTCTGTCTGTCTTTCTGTCTTTCTGTTTGTCTGTCTGTCTTTCTGTCTGTCTGATCTATCTATCTATCTATCTATCTGTCCTTTCTCTCGTGTCTGTCTGTCCTGTTCGGTCTGTCTGTCTGTCTGTCTGTCTGTCTATCTGTCTGTCTGTCTGTCCTTCCGTCTGTCTGTCCTTCTTCTCTCCCTTCTGTCTGTCTGTCTGTCTGTCTGTCTGGTCTGTCTGTCTGTCTGTCTGTATCTCTTTTTTTTTTGGGGTCCCTGTCTTTCTGTCTGTCTGTCTGTCTACCTATCTATCTATCTCTATCTGTCTATCTATCTATGGTTGTCTGTCTGTCTGTCTGTCGTCCTGTCTGGCTACTGTCTGTCTGTCTGTCTATCTGTCTTTCTGTCTTTCTGTCTGTCTGTCTGTCGTCTGTCTGTCTGTCTCTCTGTCATCTGTCTGTCTGTCTGTCCGTCTTCTGTCTGTCTGTCCTGCCGTCTCCTGTCTGTCCTCTCGTTCCTGTCTTCTATCTATCTATCTAGCTACTATCTTCCTCTCTCTAGCATCTGGCTGTCGTCTGTCTAATCTATCTACTTTCTATCTTCTGTCCTGTCTGTCTATCATTCTTCCCTTAAAAAAAAAAAAAATTCCCCCCCCCCCCCCCTATATTCCCCCTTTTAGATGCTAATCTATCTTCTAGCTATCCTCATCTGTCTATCTGTCTATCTGTTGTCTCTCTGTCTGTCTGCTCTGTCCTGTTGTCTGTCTGTCTGTCTGTCTGTCTGTCTGTCTATTGTCTATCTGTCTGTCTATTGTCTATCTGTCTGTCTGTCTGTCTATGTATCTGTCTGTCTCTGTCTGTCTGTCTTCTGTCTGTCTGTCTATCTGTCTGTCTGTCTGTCTGTCGGTCTGTCTGTCTGTCTGTCTGACACTATCTATCTATCTATCTGTCTGTCTGTCTGTCTCTCTATCTGTCTATCTATCTCATATCTATCTATCTCATCTATCTATCTATCTATCTATCTGTCTGTCTGTCTGTCTTTCTGTCTATCTGTCTATCTGTCTAGCTGTCTATCTGTCTGTCTGTCTGTATGTCTGTCTATCTGTCTGTCTGTCTTTTTTCTTTCTGTCTGTCTGTCTGTCTGTTGTCTGTCTTCTGCCTGTTGCCTGTCTCTCTTGATCGCTTCTGTCTCTCTGTCTTGCCTGATCTGTCTAATCTCTATCTCTGCCTATCTATCTCTCTATCTGTCTATCTATCTGTCTGTCTGTCTGTCTGTTTGTGTCTGTCTGTCTGTCTGTCTGTCCCTGTCTATCTATTTCTCTAATCTGTCTGTCTGTCTATCTATCTACTATCTATCTGTCTGTCTGTCTGTCTTCTGTCTGTCTGTCTGTTCTGTCTGGCTGTCTGTCTGTCGATCTATCTATCTGTCTATCTGTCTATCTGTCGGTCTGTCTGTCTGTCTATCCGTCTGTCCGTCCGTCCGTCCGTCCATCTGTCTGTCTGTCTGTCTTTCTGCCTATCTGTCCCTATCTGTCTGTCTGTCCTGTCGCTCTTCCTGTCTCTCTGTCCTCTCTGTATCTTCTGTCTGTCTGTCTGTTGTCTATCTATTTATCTATCTGTCTGTCTCTCTCTCTCTCTGTCTCGCTTTCCTTTTCTGTCAGTCTATCTATTTAGCTATCTATCTGCTGTCTCGATCTCTGTCTTCTGTCTATCTAATTTATCTATCTGGCTGTCTTCTCTCTCTGTCTCTCTGTCCTGTCCTGTCTTTCTATTTATCTATCTATCTATCTGTCGATCTATCCATCTATCTATCTATCCATCATCTATCTATATGTCTGTCTGTCTATCTATCGCTTCTATCCTCTCTGTCCCCCTGTCGGTCAGTCTGCTCCTTCTGTGTCTGTCTGTCTGTCCTAGCTGTCCTATCTGGTTCTGTCCCTGTCTGTTCTGTCCGTCTCTGTCTCTCTGTCGGTCCTCTCTGTCTCTCTGTCTCTCTGTCTGTCTGGTCTGTCTGTCTGTCTAATCTGTCTGTCTGTCTGTCTCGTCTGTCTGTCTGTCTGTCTGTCTCTGTATCTCTCTGTCTGTCTGTCTGTCTGTCCGTCTGTCTTCTATTTCTCTATCGGTCTTTCGCTCTCTTCTGTATCTCAATATGCAGTAATGTGCGATACAGAGCAGGGGTGAAACCGACAAGTCCGAAGATTCTATATGTTTATGCCTAAACACACCCAACCTTGCCACTTTAATTTCCAGCGTATTAAAATCAATATGAGTACTAGTATTTGCGTTATCGTTACCTTTTAAATGGGGAGTAATCAAATTAACAGTTACATCGAAAGTAATTTTAGTGATTTACCAAAGTGATCCTTTGCATGTAATGGTCATTTATGTATTTAATATGAATGTAAAATGACACCAAAATGAGGCACAAGATGCACGGCATGTGCCGCTGGTATTATATGTATTCTGTTCTCAAAACAGACCTGGTCTGCGAGGCAAGACTAAATCGAAAACGCCAAACACGTAACTGGCATGGAAATACAAAGACGATTTATAATTATTTTATAGATAAAAATTGTTGTGTTTAGTTTTATATAGTTTTTGGATTTTAGTTTTTTTCAGTATTAGTTGTTTTAGTACATAAAGTTCATATAAAATCTAAAATTAAAATCTAAAATTGTTAAACTTAAACTTAAAAAATAGAATTTTTGCCTTGGCAACTAAATGAAAATGTTTGAAGTTCTAAATTGACTAAAAACTAAAATTGAAACAAAAATAAATTAAAGCTATGTACAAAGATTTAAAAACAAAATACTATACAAGCACAATACAATTCTGAACTCAAACATTTTAGTTAACGTTTATTTTATTTCAAATAATGAAAATGTTTTTATGGTTTTAGTTTTTTTGTTATTAACAATAACAACCCTGATGAAAAACTAAAATTACTCAAATTAAAGCTGAAATAATAAGTTAAAGCTATGTTGAAATATTTAAAACAAAAAAGACAATTGTGCACAACTAAATCATTTTATAAAGTAATTTAATGTTCATGTTTAAGTAATGAAAATGTTTTTTAGTGTTTTACTTTTAGTTAACAGTAATATCCCTGATTTTGCTTTGAAAACTACATGAAATAATTTAAACTGAAGCTATATAGAAATATTTTGAAGCAAAAACTAATAGTGCATATATTGCTTTATGTCAGTGTACTGTATGCATGCATGCAGATAAAGCGGGATATAATATATATTTAACTTTATATACTGTGCTTTAAAATGTTTATTATAGGGTTAATTTATATTAGTTTTTTTCAATTGCTAACATCCTTTTGTCCAATCTCTCGTCACATTTTTAAAACTCCATACCATTAACACAATTCATGTTGTTTTCACACAATATGCAGTGAGTTATTTCCAAATGCTTAAACACAGCATGTCAGAAATGAAGACCTAATGATCCAAACCTTGAATATAGTATAAAGCCTCTACTTCTGCAACAACAGCAGCTTTTATTATTATTTTATTTTATTATTATTAAGTGCTCCTCATTCTCAGCAGTCATTCTCAATTCGCTTTAGATTATCGTTTTCTGTAAAACAGGATCAGTCTCTTTATCAGTATCATTTTCACAAACTACATTTTAAAATAATGATATCATTTCTAAAAATCCCAGTGGATTTTCGGTAATTTACCCACTAAACATAGTGTATAATAATAATAAATAATAATAATAATACTAAAGCTAAAATTCAATCACAATGCAAAGGTAAAGTTAACTAAACCAGAACATCATGTTACTTGACTAAAACATACCTTTAACACACACACAAAAAAACATCAAATAAATACATATATTTAAAAAAAAAACATACTTTTTTCAGCCAAGGAAACATTTTTCATTTTCATTTGCTACACTTACTTTCTGTACTAAAATAAGTAAAACTAAATAAAAAAATTGATGTATAAAGAAAATAAAGAAACAACTAAACTAAAAAACAAAACATAACAAAATAGACTTTAACTAAATTTAAAAATAAAACTATTACAAAATATTCATAAATACTATAATCGTTCTGATACATAACTATGAATAAATAACTAATGAATGGATCACAATGTAAAACCTGACAGAAAATAATGAAAATCACAGCAATATGAGTGATAAATAACAGCTATTTTCTAGACCTAATGTTCCGAACCTTAAATATAGTATAAAGCTTCTTCTGCAACAACAGCAGCTCAAAGGTATTGAAAAAAATCTCTCTGTATAAAATATTCTAACGAATGATAAGCATTTTTAAGTAACAGATCACTGAAATATTTAGAAATAGCTGATTCCAGTTTCAGTTGGAGGAATAGTCAGGTGTTGAAGCTCTTTCCATTTTTATATTGTCTATTATATGCAGGTAGAAGTAGTGCAGTTTTTGTAAAGCCATCAGCTGTTAGTATTTTAACAGTCACTGTGCTATGATTGACTTTATGTTCCTGTTGGATTGAAACTAGTGCTAATGTTTTGACCGAATGACTCGATTTTGAATCAGGTTTGCTGTGTTTTGATACGAGTTAGTATATGCAGAAAAAGGTATTCAGCATTTTGAAATTTAGAGTTTGTATTTATTTAACAAAATGCGGTTTTGGACAGAAAATTAACTCTTTGGCTAATTGTGTGATGTAGGTGTCTTGCTGTGTTGTGATTGATAACACTTTGCGTTTGAAAACTTTATCGACTGTGTCCTACTTTATTATAGTTAACTAAAACTAAATCCAAACCCATAAAAAAAACATTTTTGTTACTCGAAATTAAATTAAATATACTGAAATAAGACTATATAAGATAAAAATTTAAACTTAAAGAAAAAAAGAAATTTATGAAAGTTTGCAAGGCACATGGTTTACGTTTTCATTTATTTATCTTGATGTATTAACTAACTAAAAATAAAAAACTAAATAGAACATATAAAAAACTTGAAGTCAAATTAAAGATGAATCAGAAAATCTAAAAAACTCAAACCATTAACATATTAATTTAATACTTAAATATTATTCAATAGTAACAATATAATAATATTACACTCAAATATTTACAAAAACTGTAATAGTATCTCAGTGATACTAAAATAACATGTTCTATATATATGTTTTAATTTTAGTTAATTGTGTTGTGTTTATTTTTTTATTATTTTTAAATGTCTATATAGTTTTTATCAAGCTTTAGTTGTTTTCTTGTTTGATTTAATTTTAGTTTAGTACTTCAACTTGAGAAATGTTGTCTTAGCAAATAACTGAAATTAGATAAATTAGTTTTTTATTAGGGGATGCACGATACCATTTTTTCAGAACCGATACCGATCCGATACCACAAGTTCTGAGTATCGGACAATACCGATACCGATCTGATACCAAACGTTCTGAGTATCGGACAATACCGTTACCGATCCGATACCAAACGTTCTGAGTATCGGACAATACCGTTACCGATTCCGAACCAACGTGTCGGGGGGGGGGGGGGGGGGGGGGGGGGGGGGGGGGGGGGGAGGTCTTAATATGTCGGACAATACCGTTACCGATGGGCGCGATACCCAAGTTTCTGAGTATCCGTACAATACCCCCGATAGTTTTTTTTTTTTTATATACCTCAGTGTGTGTTGACCCGATCATCACTCTTTTGTGTGTTACACACAATCTACTAAATATAGACAACTTCATTATAAAGAAAAATAACAAATTAAAAAATATCAAATCATAATCTATGAGAAAAATACTATTATTAACTAGGTTAGTGGATAATTCAGCAGCAAAAGTTACTCATGTTCATAATAATTTTATAAAATCTAAACATTTAGAGAAAAAAATACTATTTAGTGGGGGGAAAATAAAAGTAAATAAGTGTAATCTGGTAAAATGTTACACATTGCTCTTTGTATTGTAAAATACATTCATGAAAAACAAGTAAATATAATTATATGCAATAAATTAAATACATTTCTTTTACATTTATAGCACAGTAATGAGGCAGCAACATATGATAGATAGGACAGAACAAGAAAGGCTATTAATAATCTTTCATTGCGCAAAAGTATTATAACATGAAAGGCTCCAATACAGAGCGGCACAAAGCTTTTATACGCATCCCGTGCTCAGAAAGACTCGCTTGAAGCAACACGGAGTCATCTTTCTATGCAACTCCGCATAGAAAAGTTCAAAGCACAAAGGGAAGAGACATAGATGCGTAGTGTATTATATCTGTGATTAGTTTGAGCCTTTTCTTTTAACGGTTTTAAATTTCAGTTACTGTGCGCGTGAAGAACAATTCATAGTGCTCTGTACTCCAGTGTTGTGATTTCTAACAGACAGCCGGTAAAAAGTAACGTTAACATGCTTTAGAAACAGCACGGAACTCCAGCAAGATCAAGTATAATAAGAGGAACATTGTTAGAGAGCGTTTCGTCGTCTTGACTGTCGTAACACTGAATGAGGATGACAGACAGCCGCAGCAGAGAGAAGAGTTTATGGGAACTTGAATTTAACGACTTAATTATTCGTACCTCACATTAAACTATGGAACGGTCTCAGAACACTTGAAATATAGTGCACGGAAATTTTATGGTGCTTAATAATGTTTTTGTGCCTTTCGTGGGGCTTAACAATAACACAGAATATTATATATGCACAATATCGGATTTGGATCGGTCTCATCAGATCCAGCAGAAAGTGGCAGTATCGGAGCAATACCGATAATCGGCGCACCCCTACTTTATATATTTAATTTTATTTCAAGTAATTACATTTTTAATTACTTTTTTTTTTAGTTAATAATAAACCTGATGGAAAAACTCATTTTTAATTAATGTAATACACTTCGAACTTTATATATAGTGCTGTGCAATAATACAGTTTACATTTTACGATGACAGATTTCAGAACATCTCGAACATTTCGCTGAGATTTTTCACATTGCTATCATGAGACTTTAGGGGAATGTGTGTTTAATTGTCTTGAAAATAAAGGTATGATACAAAAAAACAATCTTTATTTCCCTTCAAGAAGACGCACTTTCTTTTCTTTTCGTTGTGTTTGATTGTGATGTGAAATGTGCCTGATCACGATTCATCAGTGAATTTCTAAATCAATAAACAGTGCATTGATTCCAGCAGCCGCACAAAAGCTCGTCATGTTCTTGATTTAATTCAACGGCTGTTTGTGTGTGAAGCCCTCGAGCTCCTCAGAACCGTCATCTACTGAGGAAGTCCAGATCATACAGAAAATCATCTGATGAATTCATTTCTCCAGTCCTTTCTGTGTGTTTCTTCATTAGCAGCGATACTCAAACATCTACAGACGTGTCCAGCTCGCTTTACTGTATCCTGTCAAGCTTAAACAGACAAAAATGTAGAAATAAATAGCATAAAACACAATAAATCTGATAAGAGATTCATTGAAAATGTTATATCAGAGGCATGAGATTTTCTATATTTCTTAGTGTCTTGTGCAGTACTTTCTGTTTGGTGGATTGATGAAAAATAGAGATAAAATTTCACCCTAAAATTATAGGAAATCAAAAGTTGCATTTCGATATAATCATTTTTTGCGACCAACAAGGGTTTTCCTTCTTGATTTTTAATGACATGTTTTCCCATTAAAATTCTCACTATTGTAATGCTTATGGACATTTTACTTTTAATGATTTTTAAAATTATTTTAATATTTATTTATTATTCTTTTTAATAATATTTTATTCTTAAGTTCTTCCTCAGTCTCATTCGCTTTAGATTATTGTTTTCTGTAAACCAGGATCTAAATATGTAAATAATTATATTTTTCCAATAAAATATTTATAAACTTATATAATGTTTAAAATCCCCAGTAATTAAGGTAATTTAACCATTAACATATTTGTATAAGTAAAAATAATAATAAAAAATAATAAGCTAAAAATGCAATCATAATGCAATGATTGTTTGTATTTAAATCTAATTAAAAAAAATACTTAGTCAACTAAAGTTAACTAAAACCATGAAAAATCATGTTGCTAACTGTAACACAAAAAAAAAACATATTTTTTTTATTTTCAACATTTCTCATTTTCATTTGCTACACTTACTTTCTGTACTAAAATAAGTAAAACTAAATAAAAAAATTGATGTATAAAGAAAATAAAGAAACAACTAAACTAAAAAACAAAACATAACAAAATCACTAAACCTTTAACTAAAATTCAAATGAAAACATAAAATGTAAAAATAAAAACTAGTACAAATTATTAATAAATACTGTAATAGTACTTGATAAATACTAAAATATCTAATGGATCACAATGTGAAGTGTTAAAGAAAAAAGCAACACTGTCTGCTTCATATTAGAGATAAATAACAGCACTCTTTTATATCCGTGCCACTGAAGAGTAAGACATGCATCTATTTATGAGCATTTAAAGTGATGTGCATGTAAACGCTCATTTATCAGACATGAATATGTGTCGATGCAGAAGCGCTGCTCTTGTGTGTAGTGCTGCGGATCACTGAATGAGTGAAATATTGCAGGAGTGTCGCTCATTACACTGATGCATGATCATGTGAAGCGTGTGAAATCTCACAATCATGTGCCGCTGAAGTGATTCTTCTGTCTCTGTCCTTCTTCTGTCCTTGCGTCTGGGATTGTGCCGGTCTGTTTAATAAGAGATAATGATTGGTGTGAGTCAGAAGTAGGCCAGCTCACGCTTTATTTTTAACAGGAACAGCTTCTGGGTGATGAATACTGAATATTGCTTTTATTGTCCATATACTGCTGTTAGAATCTTCCCAAACTCAATCATTTATACCGAGTTTGAGTTCATGGATGCGCTTTCATATTTGACTTCAGGATTTGCACAGGCCTTCAGTCTCATTTCCACAAACTAAGCATTAAAATTATTCAATAATATTCCCACTAATAATAATCAAACCCACATCTTTGAATTTTTCATTCATTTATGAAAGTAGCAAATGTAACCCCTATAATAATTAATAATCATAATAAGATTGTTCTTGAGAATAAATGTCTAATTATTGTTATTAATCATTTATGTAATCATTGTTCTTAATAATTATATTTCATAAATGTATAATTTAGTATTGTTATACCCATTTATGATATGATAATAATATAATAAAACTAAGTATAAAACAACAACAAAATAATAATAATTCTATTAGATTTTATTATTGTTGTTTGTTGTTTGTTGCTATAATAAAGGGCTAATTTTAAAGTGTAATTATTTTCACTGACTGCTCTTATAATAATATTAAATAAGGTGCTAATTTTTATTATTATATTATTATTCAATTCTTATTTGGAATTATGTATTACTATTGTTTTTATTATAAGGTGATAATTTTATTATGAGTATACGGACTGCTCCGCTCTTAATAAGTACTAAATAAAGTGCTTAATTTATTATATTAGTATTAATGTTTATTATAACAAAGGGCTACATCTATTACATTATTAATATTATTATATTATTATAACAGGATGTTTTCATTATGATTATACTGACGCTCTTATAAATAATAAAGTGCTAATTTTCATTATTTTGATATTAATTATATCATAATAACGGGCTAGATCTATTGATTATGATTATTATTATTATTTATAAATTAAATTATGCTTATCCTAAAGGTTATTGTATTATTATTAATATATTAGTTTTATTAAAATTATATTATGCATGGCTATTGTGATTTCTGGTTAACTATTATGGGGGATGGTATTATGTATTCTTGATTATTACTATACTTAGATGGACTAACTTTATTATACATTATAACAGGATGTTTTATTGAATGTTATACTGACTCCTGCTTTTAATATAATTGTCTTTCATTGTATTATTGTTATTATTAATTAATGCATCATATCAAGGGCTACATTATTATTATGATTGGGATTACAATGGGGAAATTAGTATTATTACTAATTAGTTATTATATTATTATACTTACAATAAGGGTTATTATGATATTATTATCGATAATTATTTTTTATTGGATAATTACCCTAGTATGCATAGGCTGATTGTGTTAAACAGTCCTAATTAGCGTCTGTCAGCGGAAGGGGTGGGGTGGGAAGCGGATGTCGCTGCTAATATATCTGCACGGCTCGGTGAAGAGCGTGAAGCGATGATCATTGTGGCCAATCACAGACATATCTGTTGAGCCTGTGAACAACACATCGGCCAATCAGCAGTGTTTAAGAATCTGCTAATCTGCAGTTTTTAAAATGTCAGCACCGACTGGCACCGAAGTCGTTTCTTTTGAGAAGACTAGTCCTGATGCAGACTGAGACTGATGAGCGTTGTGTTTGATCTGCAGACTCCGGCTGACTCCGGCTGACTGTGGCTCCTCCGGATCTGGAAGGAGTCGGTGGAGGTTACGTGTATGAAGGTCCTCAGCAGCGTCTTACGATGAAGATCTTCAGGCTGGACTCGATCTGCTGGGCCTCCAGGACTCGGAGCTCCTTCACTCACATCAGCAGAACTGAAGAATGAACGACTGACAATCTCACACCGGAGAACTGTGCGGAGTCGCGTCGCTCCTGTCCCGTTATTTATGGTTCTTCTGAAGGGCTCGGCGCTGTTGGAGGATCACTGTGAACGTCCCGGACCCCCAAAGAAACTGCACCTGCGTTCCTTTGGGCTCCTGATCTTGTTTATTACCAATAAGCACATGCTGCGTTTTAAGGAGATTTACCTTCTAAAGTCAACAGACGACAGACTCTGGCCGCTTAATTTTGCCCGTGCTCGTTGTCCGCTTATATTTGTGAATGATGCAATCCAGTGAACAGTTTATTATCAAGTAAATAATAAATGTTCATCAAAAAGTAGTAACTTGTGTTCGATAACATTCATCAGTAACGATGTGACGTTCTCGTAATGATAGAATGGAGTGTTGCTCTAATGCAGTGGTTCTCAAACTTTTTGGGCATTTAACGTCCTTCTGCGTCCCCCTTCTCTCACGCTAAAGTATTTTAATTAATTTTGTATGGCAAGCCTTTGTATGGGCCGTGTATGGCCATTTGATGCACATGCACACTAATTGATGCACATGTTAAAATATATAATGGTCCACCGTATTGGGGGAGACTCGCCTTGCCTTTCTACATTTTATAGGTCGTACACCCTGTTTGGCCAGCTTCCCCGTATTTTTTCCTCGCGTCTCTAACTCTTTTATTCCTCAATGTGTTTGTAAAAAGCGTCGCCCCTTGCCTCAATCTCTCTCACTTGTTTACATCGCACTTGATGCACATGAGCAAACAGACAGTGCAATTCTGCATTTATATGGACTTACATTTCTTTGTACCTAGAGGGGGCACGCGCTTATATATTTTGCTGTGACAAACACATTCTCGGGGTTGTCATGTTATATCAATATAAAAATAGGGGTGGCGGCGGGCGATTATCGGTATCCCGCTCCGATACTGCATTTTTTGGGGGGGGTGGGGTGTTTTAGACTTTATGCTGGATCTGATGGTTTTGTTGCACATTACCCCCGCAGTCACTTTGCACCCAAAGCGCAAATCCACCACCAGTTTGAGAACCACTACTCGAATGTTTTCACATTACTAAGAAATAATGCGTATAACTACGTCAACTGTGTTTAAATGTCGAGAGAACATTCAAATGTCACATTCTGATAATGTTTTAAAAATGATAGAATGTAACATTCCTCAAACCTTTGCATAACCCCAACGAAATGTTCTTTAAACACAAAAATGGGTGTTTTAAACGCCGAGAGAACATTTAAATATAACGTTTTCACAATGTTTTCAAACTGATCAATGGAATTTTCCTCTAACGTTTGCAAAACAAAGAAAAATGCTCCTTAAATAGGATGAAAATCGGGTGGGTTGTTAGCAAGTTTTAATTAACTCTAAATGTGTAAACAAAAAAAAAAACATTTATGCAGGCGCAACAAGATTTCAAAAATGATAAAATGGAAAATTCCTTTATGGAATGATAAATGGGGGGCATATTCCTTACAAACCAAGAAGAAACATTCTTTATAAAGATATTTGTACGATTTTCAATGATATGAAGGGAAGTGTTTCGGGGGGGGGTCATAAATGTTCACATAGCCAAAAATAAACTTAATGCTGGACATTTTCACAATTAAAACAATTTTTTCACCACTTAGTTAATGTTGGCAAAACTGTTTGTTAGCTGTTATGTTATTGTAATTATGATTAAAACGGTCCGCAAACAGCGTTTCATGTAGAGTTTTACTGTGGTAAATCACTGTACTGCACACCCTCTTGTGCTTTAAAACAATGTGAACAGCAATATGATCAAACACGCCGATTTCAATCAATAGTTACGTGTATTAACATTGATAACTAAGTTATCAATTATTCCACCAAGTGTTGTTCATAAATGCAATTTTTCACAATGAAATGAACATGCATTTGATTTACTATACAGCGGGATTCAAGTGCATCATTTTATGATTTTATTTCATTTTCATGAAATATTTTCATGTTCAGAACTCTTGTAAAGAACTAATTTTACCTTCAGATTTATAGAAGGAAAGCTATGATTTCCTTTGAATCACATCAGTGAATATAACAGTGTGAAAGAGCGATTGAGATGGATTTATTGATGATTCCCATGATGTCTGAACAAATGTCACGAGACTAAAATGCAGAAGCATGATTCCGTACATGACGAGCACATATTTTTATTCAATCACACTCACGTTCAATAGTGCCAAATGCAAAAAGATTTTAAACTTTGAAGGAATAATTGAGTGAAAATGTCCCGCAAACACAAACACAAACGAGTTTCTCCCGTGTCTCACTGTAAACGTTTCTGTGAAAATCTAAGAAACTGAAAGAAAGCAGGTGAATCTTGGAACTACGGACTCTGAATATTGATTTTTGAATTTGCCTAAAATAATAACAGCGTTGCATCTCGTGTCGTCTGGAGGTTTTGTTTCTGAACTCATGCCGTAAGCGTAGCTCTCTTTGATTCAGGTCTGCTGTGTGATATTAATTACTGTAGGTGTTATTAATATTCTGTACTCTGATGTCAGTGTCATGTGTGTTGTGTTCACACGCGTTCATTTCTTCAGGATGAAGTGCTGATCACAGATGATGGTTCATGTTTCAGAAGCTGTTAGGATTAAAACAATTTGCACTGTAAAAAAAATTGAGTGATTTGCTAAATGCTTTTATGATCTTGCGTATGAAATGCACTTTAGCAAGTATCATTTTGAATGCAGGTGACTGTGTGACATTGCACAGGTAAATCTCACAATAAAATAAAAATAAATAAAAATTTCTTCCAAAAAATATAAAATAAAAAAAAAAGAAACATAAAGCCACTTTTTTATTTTATTTTATTTTAATTTTATTTTATTTATTATATTTTCTTTTATTTTTTTTATTTTATTTTAGTTTAATTTTATTTTATTTATATATTTATTTATTTTATTTTAAATTTTATCACTTTGACATTTTCATACGCTTTCCTGAATTGTAAAGCATTTAAATATCATAGTACTTGGTCTTTAAAAAATAAATAAAAAACACAGTATTTTATGAATATATATATCTATTTTTTATTTTGTATTACATCACTGTTTTGAGGGAAATGTCATGAAACTAATGTCTCAAAGCAGAAAATAATTATTTAATTTTTTTATGTTCCTTTCTTCATTTGATTTCGAGGTTAAATGTGTCCTTCGCATATTCTTCGTTAGATTCACCTGTACATTTTAAATACTTGACGTTTACTCTTATTAAATGTGAGTTCAGGCAGAATGGAAGAAAGAATCTAAAATATATGTGACTGAAATGTGTTGCTTTTATTTTCAGCATAGTGTGAAATCTAACTGTTCAGTGTTTAAGCATCAAAATTATTTTGCATCATTTTATGACTCCTGGAATATTTTACCAAAGCGAACAAATATGAGATTCAGCACATTTTGTTTATAAGAGTTATGCATCATCTCTGAATTATAATGTCGATGATTATGGCATAAAGTAATTTCTGTTGTCACTGTGATTCTGTTTTCTTACAGAAGTTATTTCATGTGCTTTCATTAGTGTGTTGTTTATGAAGACATGATTACCCATGAGCCTCTTCTCTGAGCCAATTCACATGCAATAACTGGTGAATATACCAACACTTGTTTTTTTTTCTCTGTGATGAAAAAGCCTCAAAAAAAGCCTGTCTGAATATTCCACATCAACGTTTGCAATAATAATAAAAAACATGTTCTGTTTCTTTAAGAAGTGTGGTCTCCATTAAATGTTCCAAACTTTGCTATTCTTAAAAACGTACTAATGTTTTTAAAAGTTATATAAATGTTAGGACGAAGTGTAATGTTTATGGAACACTTATAAATGTATTCATATTTGATATACAGTCTCATAACGTTGAGAGAAAATGTTCTTGGAACAACATACTCAACCTGTCCCTTATGATTTTGAGGTGTACTTGACATAATATTGTTTTTGTAACCTTTAAATAGCTTTCTAATCATGACAGTGTTTTTACAATGTTAAAAATAAATGGGTGAAAAGGTTAATAGAACATTGTAAGATACATTTTTATAACCTTTAAACAACGTTCTAATCACGACACGAAAACTGGACATTTTAGGATTCTTCGAATTTTGGAAAATTCACGTTATATTTTGGGCAAAAAATAAAATTAGTAGAACTCTGTAAGAAATGTTTTTCTAACCTTTAAAGAAAATACAATATATTACAATATAAATATAAACGTTAAAGTAAAGTTACATTTTGGGTGAAAAAGTTAGAATGCTTTAAGAAATGTTTTAATAACGTTTAAATAACATTACAATCATGCAAGAAAACTAGACATTTTAAAGTTTGTAAAATATATTAAAAATAAACGTTTAAATAACGTTATATTTCGGGCAAAATTAAAGTTAGTAGCACGCTGTGCGAAACAATTTTGCAACCTTTAAATAATTTTATAATCATGATGAAAACAGAACATTTTATCATTAAAACTAAACGTTAAAGTAACATTACATTTTCCGTGAAAAAGTTAGTAGAACGCTGCAAGAAACATTTTAACAATTAAATGACTTTATAATCATGAAAAGAAAACTAGACATTTTAGTGTTCTTAGAATATTGAAAATAAACATTTAAATAACGTTATATTTTGGGCAAAAATGAAGTGAATAAAATGCTGTAAGAAACGTTTTTGTAGCCTTTAAATAATGATATAATCACAACAAGAAAATTGGACATTTTCACATTCTTAATATTAATAACAAACATTCAAATAACACAATTTTGATTGAAAACAAAGTTTGTAAAATGTCGTAAGAAACTAATCTGTAACCTTTAAATAGCGTTCTAATCAAGAAGACTGGACATTTTAAAGGTGACGTATTATGCCCCTTTTTACTATATGTAATATAAGTCTCAGGTGTCCCCAGAATGTGTCTGTGACGTTTCAGCTCAAAATACCCCACAGATCACTTTTGAATTCATTTTGAAAATGCCTATTTTGAGTGGAAGCAAAAACACCCTGCCTTTGTGCATATCTCTTTAAATGCAAATGAGCTTCTGCTCCCCGCCCCCTTTTTTCCAGAATAGAGCTGCGCCTTTACAGCTCGTACCTGCTAAAACATCTGTTTTGGCTCTGATTATCATGTTTATCGTGCTGAAATCATGTGTTTTAAACCATATGAGTTTAAACTTCCGAAGCACACGCACAGAAAGCGGCTGTCACAGCATGTGAGCACTAAACTAAGTTCTCATTCACACACAAGCTTACGTTAAACACACACGGGTTACAAAAACAGTGGGTTTTGTCTGTGAAGGTAAACAGCTGGGAATAAATCACATGTTTATATTAGATCTGTGAGGGAACAGCGTAATATACAGTAAATAAATCAATAAATCCACTGCTCTCTTGTCGCCCCTGAGGCTGGGACTCTAAACAGTGTTCTGTGCTCGTCTGTGCAGACTAAGGTAGAACATTTAGCATGTTTTGCTCAAACTTTCATCGTGGCATTAGAGCTGCTACACCGTTGTCGATTGTGAATACACAATGACTGCGCCATGGGTGTAAACTTACAGATTAAGGGGCGTTAATATTATAATGCGATCCCTTTGCCACGTCACCAAGAGAGAGAAATCAGACGCACACGGTATCGTTTCCTCCACGCTTGATTAAAAAGCTTCAACCAAATTTACTGGGTCATCTTTTTCCCACGTTTGCTTTGTTGGTAGATGCACCGTGACCTGAATTATCGCACTTGAACCCCCTGGAAAGTCAGATTTTCATGATATGTCACCTTTAAGGTTCTTAGAATATTGTAAATAAACGTTCAAATAATGTTATATTTTGAGTAAAAAAGTTAGCAGAGCTTTGTAAGAAGTGTTTTTGGGGGGGGGGGGGGTAACCTTTAAATAACGTTCTAATCACGTCAAGAAGACGGGACATTTGAAAACAATGCTCCCATGTTTAAAAACCTACATGTGTTCACTGTGCCGAAGCTTCAGTCACTCAGTCTGCGATATGAGCTAAATTCAGCACAAGAGAAGCGTTTTATAAGCATCTATTTTTGGGAAGAACCTTCAGAAAGGGCTGAGAATAAGCTCACAGATCTACAGAAACACACACGCGTGATGGAAACGCTTCAGCCGTGACTCTATTAATCAGCAGCTCCCACTCTAATTGCAAACAATAGCCGGCAATTAAATGTCAAGAAAAGCACAATTAAAGGTCATTAGCGCCTGCGCTCCTGTATAAAGACTCCAGATGTGAGCCGACCGCTTGACACGACTCTAATTGTTTTTATTTCATTTATTATTTCACACAAGTGGCTGCGTTAGAAAGAGAGCAGTGTGTTGAGAACAGGAATAATTACCGTGTTTCACTGTTATTATTATCTTAGACAAGAAAATAATCCTGTGTACCAAAAGACGCCAAAGGCACAAACTTGCAAGGAAATAAATAAATAAAAGTATAAGGAAATTGTGACTTTTTCTCACAATTCTGACTTTTGTCTTGCAATGCCAAGTTTGCATCTCATAATTCTGTTTTTTTTCT
>JADLZN010000907.1:193465-315965 GCA_018155175.1 Sinocyclocheilus anophthalmus | reverse complement strand
GGATCAAATTAACTTCTGCTTCTCTGAAAATGATAGATATTTCTGCAGGCATGAGCTCTGCTTTATTTTGCTGTTTAATTATTATTACTCAGTATGATCAAGTAGTGCAGAATAATTATAACTTTAGTGGTGAAAGGAAACTACTGAAGTTATGAACAAATGTCCTTCTAGTAAAATTAAAAGAATGTTAAAAAATGAAACTAAAATTAAAATGAAAACTGAAAATATAAAACTAAAAGCTAATTCAAAATATTCATTAAAAAAAATATTCTTCGCTTAACAGTAACCATGAAAAGAATGTTAATTTTAATTTAGTTTAACTTGATGTATTAAAATAACTAAAACTAAAACTAAAAATAATAATAATAACCTAAACAGAAATAAAAAGAAATTGTAACAAAATTGCAAAAAATTTAAAATGAAGCTAATTCAAAAAGTTAATAAAACATATCATCAAGCATGTTGTTCATGGAACATTTATTTTTCTGAAATGTAACATTCGTCTAACATTATTTAAATGTTTGCAAAATGATAAAACGTAATGTTCTCTTAACGTTGATTTTTATAAACAGCAAAAAAACCATTGTGAAAGTTCAGAGAACATTCAGAAATAACATTTTCATAACATTGATAAAACATTCTAAGAACATTTGTGTTAGTTGGGAAGGCAAAGTATAGAGTTATAAATTTATGGTAATATTTTAAAAATGAACATTAAAAAAAGGTTAGTGTGAACGAACGCTGATATAGTTATGATTCTAGTTACTGCTTTAGGTGTGAACGGCCTTTACAGTGTGTTCTTCTGAATATAATAAATGAGAAGCGGTTCATAAACGCCCCAGCACGTGTTTGGCATCATCCTAAAGCATGTGCAGAAGTATTTAAGTTGCTTCTGATTTAGTCTCTCTGTCTGTGGATTAAAAGTGGATCTTCTCAGCGTCAGACCATCTCTGGAGCTTAACTCACACACATCCTCTGCCTGCTGATTTATGGATATTAACTTATCGCGTAAGAATAGAACAAAACCGGAAAAAGAAGCGGACACGTGGACTGGTTAAGAGACGGGAAATAGATGGGGGGAAATCTACATGAGGGTGACTCGAAGATAATAAGAAAGGACAAAAAGTGGGGAGGGAAATGAGAGTTTATATGTTATGACAGTATTAGCCGTGATGTGTTTCTGACTACACAGGACGGCAGACATCAGGAGTACTGTGGAGGAGAACTTCTTCAGTCCTGTGTTCAACAACATTCATCTGTATTAACAACCGAACGTTCCCATAACATTTTCTATATGATAGAATAGAATGCTCCACCGACGTTTGCATAAACAAGAGATGATCTTAAAGGGTTAGTTCACCCAAAAATGAAATTGCTGTTTTTTTACTCAACCCCAGCATCCTAGGTGAATATGACTTCTTCTTTCAGACTAATCCATTCGGAGTTATAATTAAATTGTCTTGATAGTCAAGCGGTTTAAGGCACTCATTGGGTGTTGTATTGCTTCAGTCCAAAAGAAGTTAAACAAAAAGCGCCCATCCATAAAAAAAAGTTTCTCACACGGCTCCGGGGGGTGAATAAAGTCCTCCTGTAGCGAATCCATGCATTTTTGTAAGAAAAATATCCATATTCAAAACGTAATAATCACTTTAATGTAGCTTGCGCCAACAGTTGTACACGGAAGCAGCTCCGGGAGCATGACGTATGAGTTCAGCGTTGCGCATGCGCCGGTGAGTCTCGTGAAAACCAGCGTTTGTTTACAGGAGCAAAGGAAGCAATGTGTCCTTACTTTAGCAAAGGAAAACCAGACACCTCTTGGCTTATATCGAAATACTCTGACATTCATCTATACAAATCCTCGTTTTGTACTTCTAATTAGTGACCGGTGTTTTGTTTTGATCTCTCCGCTGTGTTTCCGCGTGCGTCACTTCTGAGCGGCGCATGCGCAGCGCTGACCTCATACGTCATCCGCCCGGAGCTGCTTCTGTGTACAACAGTGAGCGCAAGCTACATTAAAGTGATTATTACGTTTTGAGTATGGTTATTTTCTTGTGAGACACTTTTTTATGGATGGGCGCTTTTTATTTAACTTCTTTTGGACTGATGCATGCAACACCCGCTGAGTGGCATTAAACAGCTTGAAAGATCAAAGACGATTTTTTTATATAACTCTTCCGCCTGGATTCGTCTGAAAGAAGAAAGTCATATACACCTAGGATGCCTTGGGGGTAAGTAAAACACAGCCTAATATTCATTTTAGGGTGAACTAACCTTTAATAGAAGCTGGACGCGTTGAATGTTTAAAAAACATTCCAGAATAGCATTTTGATAATGATAAAATGGAACATTCGCATACCAAAATAGTTCAATAAATATAAAAAAATGGGCGCTTTAAATGTTGAGAGAGCATTCAAATGTAACGTTTTCAAAATGATAACATGGAATGTTTCTCTAATGCATAACCAGGAAGAAACTTTCTTAATATATTAAAAAACTGGATGCTTTGAATGTTTAGAAAACATTCAGAAATAATGTTTTTAAAATAATGAAACAAGTATTTTAAAAATGAACATTAAAAAGGTTATTGTGAACGAAGGCTGATATAGTTATGATTATAGTTACTGCTTCTGGTGTGAACAGTGTGTTTTTAAAATAATGAAACAAATATTTAAAAATGAACAGTAATGTTTTTTAAAATAATGAAATAGAACAAAAACTTTTCTTTAAATATAAACAATAGTGTTTTTAAACATTGAAATGTAATGTTCGCATAACATTTTCCAAAATAGAATGGAATGTTCCTCTAACATTCACATAACCAAAAACAAGTTTTTAATCCATTAAAAAAGGGATGCTTTGAATGTCAAAAATAACATTTTCATTAAGGTTTCAAAATGATCAAATGGAATGTTCCTGTAACGTGTGCATAACAAGGAAGAAATGTTCTTAACACATTTTTTTTTTTTTTTAAGTTTTTTTTTTGAAGATTTAAAAAGTATTCAGAATTAAAGTTTTCAAAACCATTTCAAAATGATGGAATTGAACATTCACATAACCAAAACCGTTCTTTAAATATAAAAAATTCGTGTTTTTAAACATTCAAATGTAACGTTCTCAAAACATTTTTAGAATGATAAAATAGAATGTTCCTCTAATGTTACAAAAAAAATAAATAAAGTTAATTAAATATAAAAAAATGAGCGTTTAAAATGTTGAGAGAATGTTCAAAAGTACTGTTCTCATAACAAATGTAATATTTTCATTACGTTTTCAAGATGATAAAACGGAATGTTCCTTTAACGTGTGCACAACCAAGAAGAAACATTCTTAACACATTTAAAATAAAAATTAAAAGTTTTGAAGATTTAAAAAATATTCAGAAATAAAGTTTTCAAAATGAAATTGAGCATTCACATAACCAAAAAACGTTCTTTAAATACACTATATAAAAATAGTGTTTTTAAACATTCAAACGTAACGTTCTCAAAACATTTTCAAAAATTATAAAATGGAATGTTCCTCTAATGTTCACATAACCAAAGTTCTTTCTTTAAATATCAAAAATGGGTGTTTTAATTGTTGAGAACATTCAAATGTAACATTCTCAGAATGTTTCAAAAATGATCAAATGGAATATTCCTCTAAAATTTAGCGCTTGCATTTCCATTTGTGCTCCACAGACGACTGAAGAACACTGATTTGTGCGAGTAATGTTTTTTATAGGTGAATAAAGCTGGCGGAGCTGTTTGATGGCGGATGAAAGAGTGCAGACTGACGTCTCTGATGAGCTAGTGCTGTACTCTGCAGATGGAGGTGGATCTGAGTCTCAGCTGCTTCAGTCGGCGTGTCTGGACCTGTGACACGATCCGCCCGAGGCGTCCACCAGCCACAGCTGAGACACTCCATCAGACATCAGCACAATAGACACGCTCTGTGGGATCATCGGAAACAGCCTGAAGCGCTGACTCCGAGAGGAATCTTCCACCATCAGCACCACAATCTAAGCGGCAGAAACTGCAGGAAATCATTCAGACACACCTCTGAGTTTACACAAGTACACACATTAACTCACGATAGTGGAAAAACAATAGTGCTTACATGAAAATAGTTCTCATTTTATTAACCAATGCCTTTGCTGCTGACCTTGATCCAATTGATACAATGATACAATTCAACCTACAAATAAGTAAAAATGACTTATATTTTTGTATTTATTTTTTATTGTTGCTAATCGAAGAGTGCGTTCTATCTTGAGGCTTATTCACTTCACTTTTGGTGTTAAGGGGCTTTTACATTTGCCGGAAATATTACTTTTTTATATTAAAAACAAACAATCAAGCCTTGCCCAGATTTAAAAAGTAACGCAAAAGTAATGTAACATTACTTTCCTTAAAAAGTAACTAATGTTACTTTTTTATGTTATCAAAAGTAACTAATGTTACTTTTTAAGGGAGTAACGCAATATTGTAATGCATTACTTTTAAAAGCAACGCTGCTGTTATTGAACTGAACTGAATCAACATCGATCTGAATAACGACTCTATTGTCTGCTGCTTTAGAGCAGAAATTGAATTTGTTTGATAATTGATGGATTTCCCGTTCTGTTCATTAATGTGAAGCTGCTTTGAAACAATGTGTCCTTTACAAAATATTATCCACCTTATTCTTCAATGCGGAAGTAAGCTTATGGTCAAAACTTCTGGTTTATTAGCCGCTGTGGGGAAAAACGAGAAGAATAACAACGTGCAGTAAACGTTAAACTGTTTGCACTACAAACCAGTGTGTTCATAATTAAGATAATACATTAAAATAATATGGTAAGACACACCAATTTGCAATATCACGCAGCAAAACGAGCGGTTTTGTACAGGTAAAACTAGCTGGGTAGAAATAAATGTGACTTGATTTACGCAAAACAGAACATAATTTAATATATAATAAAAGCAAGTGTTTAAAGTATTGAGACATTGAACAAAGCTGAGAATGTTAAGAAATTGAACGATGATAAATGATAGAAAATTGTTTTCATGACATTACCTCACATTTCCCCCAAATTCATTGTGATGTTTTACTTTTGTCGTTATTTGTCATTTTTGCTGTTTTTTTATAATAATTAATTTTTACATTTATTTTTTTTGTTTTAATCGGCATGACCAATAATAAGTTATATTCTTTAAAAGGTCAAAAAATATATATATATATAAAAAAAAGTTGAAATAAAGACATATTAACTTGAAATTATGATATAAAAAAGCAAAAAAATGACTATTAATTTAGCATTTTTAAACCTATATTTATGACTACAGTAGTAGGTCCTAATTCTACATTTACTCATAACCGACTTTTAAATTCATAAGTTTGGTTTTTATCTCCTAACTACGACTCTCTACTCATAATTCAACTTTTTTATCTATAACTGTGGACTTCTCATTTCTCTTTTAATCTCATAGCTATGACTTTTCAGAATTTGACTTTATCTCATAAAATACTTAAATGTCAATTAGTATGCCAATGTCTATATGTATTATTAGATAGATATATAATTACAACTTTCAAAGCAATAATTTTGACTCTTCTTTCATAATTATGCGTTTTGAAGTTTTCAAGCATGATTTTTTTTTGTTTTTTTCCTAACGTGGCAGAAATGGAATTCCATGCATCTTTAATTTATCTCATAATTGATGAAGTGTGCATCATCGACACTGTTATTTTCCTGTTTATTAATGTGAAGCTGCTTTCAAAGGTCAGCTCATATTTCTATAGTGCTTTATACAATAGTGTTCACTGTAAAGCTCTATAGAAATAAAGGTGAACTTACAGTAATCAGCATTTGAAATGATTTTTTTTTTTTTGATGTTGAGGTTAAAATACAACCTCAACATGTGAGACCTGTTATGTGTAATATTATTGATAATTCATATGATTCGTGATCTAATTATGTTGTGGCTCTTCTGATGAATGAATAGAGCTCGTCATCTACTGTACCTGTGTTTCTCTGCTCAGAGCGAATCATTTATTCACACGCACCTGCTCTGTTTCCTCCGCTTCACGCGGATCAGGAAGTTCAAGGTAACAGAAACTCTGAATCATTTATACCAGAGAACTTAAAGTGTGTGACTTACTCAGAATAAACCCCGAGGACAATCCTGCAGGTCATCTCAGATGTTTCTCACTGAAGCTCTAGAAGAAATACAAACAGACCCAAACAAGTCATAAAATAAGACTCAAATGCTATAAATGTAATGCAAGAGCAGCTCAGATCATTTGATGTTGATGAGCAATAAAATACAATTTTGAAAAACTGAATGTTTTGAGCATTTAATAAACATTCCGAAACGACATTTTCATTACAGTTTCAAAATCATTTTTAAAAAGTCTGTAACTTTCACAAATCCAATAATAAATGTTCTTTAAATATACAAAAAATGGGTGTTTTAAAATTGCGAGAACATTCAGATGTAACGTTCTCAACATGACAGAACAGAACGTTCCTCTAACGTTTGAAAAACATTAAAAATAACATTGTCATGATGGTTTAAAATTGAATGAAATGTTCCTCTAATGTTCGTAAAACCAAGAAAAAACGTTCTTTGAATATAAAAAAAATGGGTGTTTTTAATGTTGAAAGAACATTCAAATGTAACATTCTCGTAATGTTGTCAAAAAGATCAAATGGGATTCTTAATACATTTAAAAACGGATGTTTCGAGATTAAAAAAAAACTTCAAAGTTTCAAACTGATCAAATGTTTTAGTTTTTTCCCGTAACATTCACGCATCCAATAATAAACATCTTCTACACAGTAACAAAACCAGTGTTTCAAACGTTGCGAGAGCATTCAAATGTAACATTTTTGTAACAAAATGATCAAATGGAACGTTTGTCTAACATTCACATAACTGAGAAGAAACATTGTCAATACATTAATCATGTAGAACATTCAGAAATAAGGGTTTCATAATGTTCTTACAGCATATTGTGGTTAGCTATTCCTCTCAATATAAACATGAGAAAATGTAATGCAGGAGAAAGAACAAATCAACTGCAGATTCATTTGAATTAAACTCACTGAATGCATCATGCGGTGTAAATTTAACAAAGGTGTTTCACACAGTAGTGGTCAGTATGTAGTGTGCACTAGTGAGTGAGTGAGTGTGCAGTGAGCTTCAGCCTGTCTGTGCTAACAGAGCTGGGGATATTCGGGGTCATGGGCTCTTTATGCAAAGCTCAAGCAGAAGAGCACAAGCATTAAATCAACTTTTGGACCCAAAGCATGCTACGAGAGTCTCTCCTGAACCACAGAGACACGAGAAGATTAGAAGATTCCGAAAGAGAGATCAGCACTTGCAAACAAATCAGATACTCATCTGGGGTTTTTCTATATATACTTTATCAAATATGATATAGTTTTATATTACTCATTTATTTTGGTCATTTTTCGTCAGATATTATAATTATTTTCATATTTGTCATCAAATATCTTATAGGCTTATTTTGCATACAAGCCAATTAATATCAATATAAATATTCGAAGAACAACTTGGTGAAATTTAGAAAATTAGAAATGTTGCCAACTAAGAAACATTAATACATTACATGCAAATTTATGTAGTTTGGTATTCTCGTATGCAAACTGTAAATTGTATAGTTTATAATTTCTATATAGAAAAATATTTTAAAAAATGATTGTAGTTTACGGTCTTGTAAAAGTATGTTATATAAGAGTTAGTGTTTGGCTCCTGCGAATCTTAATAACTGAAATTAATTTAAGCCGTAAAAATTCTAACAGGGAATAGAAAACTAAATAGAAAATTATATAAAAACATAATAAAAATGACAACTGAAAACATACAAATAAAGTGAATTCGAAATATGAATAAAAATGTTTTAAAAAAAAAAATACCGGAAATAACTTTTTGTTCAACTTTTAAATTAGAATATATATATATTTTTTTTTTTATCATGCAACATTTGGCCATATTGAGATGATCAGCATTGCTTGATATCTGAGCCAACTAGAAGATTCATCTTTTAATTCAACGTTTACAGTGCTGACACTTACCAATGAATACTGTACAAAAAATGAACTGAATATTCAAAGAAGTCAATATTAAATATTCAGCTGTGTGATTTGAGCTGTTCCAAAGAGCATCTGGAGATCCTGAACATCTGAGCAGAGCGTCACATGATTAAAGGACATGAGGTCTGTCTGTCGGTCACTGAAACAATGAATTCTGATGAATTTTACACTTCACAAAGAGTGATGTGATATTTACATACAGCACAATGGCATGTGGCATATTTCTGCTCACTGATAAATAATAATTTAGTCTATTAAACTTCAGGATTTAAATGAACACAACATGTACATGCTAACGCACAATATTTATTTCAAATTCACTAAAACACATTTAAAGCAGTGTATTGTTTATTTATAGGTTTTAGATGTGAGACCGTCATTCAACTACAGCTCTCACAACGCTCTATGAACGCAATATGAACTAAAACTACAAGAAAAATAAATGAAATCTAAATAGAACTTTAAAAAAAAGTGTTACAAAACATAACAAATGTACTAACAATTTTACGAAAATTAAAACGAAAACTAAAAATATACAAATAAAACCTGGTTCAAAGTATTGACACAAAATATCAATCAAACAATCGAATATGAACTAAAAAAGTGTTACAAACATAACAAATTTACTACAAACTAAACTAAAAATAAACTGAAGATATAAAAATAAGAGCGTCTTTTTTCAAATCTGTCAAACAAATGTTCTTTCAGTAACTAAAATAAATGTGTTGTCTTTAATAACGTTCTCGAAACGTAAACTAAAAAGTTTCTTGTAACATTTTTTAAACGTTGCTCCTTGTTTAGAACGTTCAAAAGTAACATTCTCATAACGTTTAAAAATGATACAACGGAACGTTCCCTTGACGTTCACACGATCAAGAAAACATTCAGAAATAACGCTGTCATAACTTAGTGGGATTAGTTTTAGCTGGAAGATTGAGAAACTCCTTTATAAAACTGAATTCTGAGCAGACAGAGTTCTTTCTGAACTGTGATATGATGATATGACATCCAGCAGATAATAAAGCGTGACACAAACAGCGTCTGGACTGGACTCGTTCCCTGCGGACACACATCATGACTCTCATGTGACGCAGACCGACGGCTCTTATTTCATCAGAAGACACTTGTTAGCAGGAAGAACATTCCTCACACATGCATTTATTCATATCAAGCACTTTTTATAACCGAATTCATAAGTTACAGCACACTACACAGCATACACCAATTATGATTACAACAACACCTTAAACATTATGCTAATATTGTAATAAACAATCCAACACGCAAACTAAAAATATCTTTTTGAATATTTTTCAAAATACATTTCAGTAAAAAACAACTAAATTCAGATTAAGCAAAATAAATGTTACAAATTAGAAACTTGAGGAGCCATTAAAGTCATGATCTTGAAAAAAAAAAAAGTGAAATGTGATGTTATTGATTTTTTTTTTCCGCCTTGTTTATTTTAAATATTTAAAACATATTTTGTATGAATTCACCTTCTTGAGGTTTGTGTTGTGAAATTCATGTTTTTATTATTCAATTCAGGTCATAATAATTCAGGTCTCAGTATTTAAGATGCTTAATTCAAGTTAAAGCTAAATAAATCATGTTTATAAACAATTCATGTAATACTATGCTATTAGTAAAAAAAATCATGATCTTAGATTAAAAAAAAGTGTGTAATTCGATGTTATTGGTTTTTTTTCCCTGTTATACAGTCAAACCAAATATTATTCAGACAGCAGATATAATTTTTTATATTTTTTCACTAGTGTGAGCAGGACACTATATTTTATTTATGTAAGTGAGGATTAAAGTCTTCATACAGTGGACTAGCGGATCAGAAATGATTCAGACACTTTGAGCCGAGCATGTTTTGCTGAAGTGTTTTTCTTTAATTGCTAACGTGATCTTTTACTCCACAGACTGAACTAAATGAAGCACTGCTTGCTAATTAGTTGAGCTAAATTGGTTTTATCTAACTGTGTATTAAATGTAACAGCTGACAGATATTAGATAGCTTTCTATCAGAGTTATCTGACATTATCACGATGAAGTTCTTCTGAGTTCTTCTCATGTTTTATTACCGTTTTCTAAACTACAGCCAATAAACTGTGAGATAACGTGAGAAATGTTGAAGGTGTCTGAATAAAATTTTTCGAGAGATTCAAAATGCGGTAAATTCAGGAGGAGATATTGAGGTTGCAAAGCTCAGAAATTGCTGGTTAATTTCACAATTACTTACAAAGAAATGGCAAGTGACGCATTAAATGAAACATGAAATTTTGAAGTATAGAAATAGTGAAAAAATAGTTATTCCTTTAAAATGTACATCTTTGTAAAAAAAAAAAAAAAAATTTCTTCTTTTTTATTTAACGTTTTAACTATTATAATAATTTTTATGCAGATTTGAGAAGTAAATCAGAAGAGTAAAAGCTCGATCCAAGCTCTCCTACCTGAACAACAGCTAAAACACGGTATGCATCAGTTAAACCTGAAAACAGACGGAGGTGTCATTAAAAATGTGAAAAATATTTCTGAACAACAAAAGCTTTTGTCTATGGCTTCCTGACACACGGTGTGTGTTTATTTGAGGGCCAGGATGGCGTCGTAGATCTTGCCGGTGTTGTGGATCTGGATGTGTGTGAATCCGGCGGCGCTCAGCAGACGACTGTAATCTGAAGCCTTGCGCTCGCGACCCTCCGTCTGCACCAGCATGTTCAGAGAGTAGAGCTGCGCCGTCAGAGGAACGCTGTTATCCTCATACAGCAGCAGCTTCCACCAGCAGCACCCTCCAACTGCCACACCACACACACACACACACACACACACTGTTATCCTCATACAGCAGAGCTTCCACCAGCAGCACACCTCCACCTGCACACACACACACACACACACTGTTATCCTCATACAGCAGAGCTTCCACCAGCAGCACACCTCCACTGCACACACACACACAACACACCACACACCACTGTTATCCTCATACAGCAGAGCTTCCACCAGCAGCACACCTCCACCTGCACACACACACACACACACACACATATCTATACAGCAGAGGGGGGGACTGACCAGCAGCACACCTCCACCTGCACACACACACACACACACACAGACACACACACAGATACAGACACAGACACACACGCGTGCGCGCGCACACACACACACACACCACACACACACACACAATTGTTATCCTAATACAGCAGAGCTTTCACACACACACACACACGTGCGCGCGCACACACACACACACACCACACACCACTGTTATCCTCATAAAGCAGGCTTCCACCAGCACCAACCTCCACAGGCACACACACACACACACACACACACACTGTTATCCTCATACAGCAGAGCTTCCACCAGCAGCACACCTCCACCTGCACACACACACACACACACGCACACTACTGAGCTCATCTCATAGACTCCGTATCAAGCTAATGACATTTTCTATGTCCTAATCTGACCCCTAAACAAACCCTCACAGAAACCTGTGCAGAACACTGGATTTAAACACAAACCAGATTTGGCTGACTTATGAGCTTTTTTTAACTAGTAAGGACACATAAAATGTCCTCACTTATTGGTTGTCATGATATTTCTCTATATAAATGAAGACATTTGGCTCCCAAACACATTTACTCAGCTATATAAACGGGAGTGCTGCATAGACCTCTATTGTTTTTACATACTAAGGAGGCCTGTTTCTGGCACAGGATTAAAAAAAATGTAATAGCGAGTTTTTATTGCAGCGACTTTTTAGTTTATATTAGCCATTCTGACTTTTTTTTTCAGAATCAGAAATCAGTTTCCACCACTGAATATTTTTTAAGGTCAATGAAAAATTTTATCTCAAAATTCTGACTTTTTTCTCGCAATTCCGAGTTTAGATCTCTAAATTTAGAATTCTCAGAATTGTGAGAAAAAAAGTTCCCTATGTGTCGGTCACTACGAGTTATGTCGTGAAGACATAGAGGGTTCACTTGGGAGCCCCAATCCTTTCTGACTTTAAGAGAAAACGCCAGTGAAATTTGGCTAGTGGATTTTGCATACCTGAGCCACTCCCCGTGCATACGGGTATAAACAGGCGACAGGAGCACCACTCATCAGATTTTTGCTTCGGAGCCACCCCGAACCCCGGGATGATAGTGCTTGATCGCCACAAAGCCCTTTACTCATCTGACTGCAAGAAGCTGTTCCTGGTTGGCGTTACGGTGCAAACAGCGGTGTTCCTGCCATCAGCGATTCCCCTGGGCACTTCAACTCAAAGATCAGTTTCTCTAAAACAGCAAATCACGGTCGGTTCGTGTCTTTTTAAGATGCTGTTCTGTCTGTGTTCTCTTGGTCGCAGTCGTTACCTGTCCTCTGTTGATGGACATGATCGTTGTCTTCAGTGTCTGGGCATCCAACACGCTGAAGCTGCAATAGTGAATGACTCATTCGTCTATTGTGGGCGTATGAGCATAGCTTCGCTGCGATCTCGCCTCTCCCTCCTCAAGGGGAATGGAGCGGCACCCTCTGTCTCTACCCATCCCGGTTTCCCTGTCACGAGCAGCGGACCGCCGGCTAGAGCTCTGGGAGATCTGAGGGTCACAGTGACCCTCGGGTGTTGTCGCCATCCTGCCCCGACGTGATCCTCCGTCTGCCACCGTTTTGTCATGGGCCCCGCCTCAGTCTGCCTGTTGCCGAGGGTATCCCCCTGTGTCTTCCAGAGCGCCTCCGCCCCGTGCTGAGACAGCGTCAAGCCGGCGCGTCGAGCCTCTCGCAGGACCGCGGCGCCCCCCGTGTCCCAGCCGGCCCCTAAGTCCTCTAGAAAGACTACAAAGCGGCCCTGACACGGGCAACCCGGAGATGTGGAATGCTGCTCTTTCTCAGGAGATGGTGAGGACAGTGCCACTCCTTTCCCCGGAGGAGGGCCGGGTGGAGAATCCTGTGTTTTGTGTTTTTTCTGTTCCGCCACTGGTCCAACAGCCAGCGGTACCCACATTCTCGAAAAAAGAGCAGTTTCCTTTCCCTCCGTGCTATCAGGCATGTGGGCTGACAGTGACTGCCTCCTCACTCTCGCCCACGACGTCCCCTATCGCCAGCGCCCAAGAGATTCTCCACGCATCTCTGGCCAGTCCCCTCCGAGGATATAGGGAGTCCTGCTGTGATGAGCCAGGATGCAATGCCTTCTGTGCCATCCAGCCAATCCTGGATCTGCAGGCCCTTCACAAGCTTCCGTTCAAGATGTTGAAGCAAGAAGCGCATCATCAGATGCATCCAGCCCCAGGATTGGTTTGCAGCGGTCGACCTGAAGGATGCTTACTTTCATGTCTCGATTCTTCCTCAACACAGGCCATTTCTATGGTTTGCATTCGAGGGTCGGGCTTGGCAGTACAGGGTCCTCCCCCTTCGGGGTATCCCTGTCCCCCCGCGTGTTTACAAAGGAGGGCACCCTTGCCCCGTTATGGGAAGTGGGCATCAGGATCCTCAACTACCACGACAACTGGCTCATCATGGCCCAGTCACGAGAGCAGTTGTGCGATCACAGGGACCTCTTTGTCTGCTACAGAGGTCAGCAGAAAGGGAAGGTTGTTTCCAAGCAGAGGCTGGCCCGCTGGACAGTGGATGCCATCACCTTGGCGTAACAATCCCAAGGCGAGCCGTGCCCCCTGGGGGTGAGGGCTCACTCCACATGGAGTGTCGCCTCCTCCTAAGTGCTGGCACACGGCGCCTCTCTGGCAGACATCTGTAGAGCTGCGGGCTGGGCGACACTGAACACCTTTGTGAGATTTTACAGTCTCCTCGTTGAGCCAGTTTCTTCCCATGTATTGTGTAACAGGTAAGTGGTGGGAAGAGCCGGCTGGTGTCACGCTTGCTGCGTAATTCTCCTTCATCCGGGGATGCGAGCCTTTTCCTCCCCCAGTAATTTCCCCAGTCGGTGAACCCTGGTTGAGTATTCTCCAGCACCCCCGGAAATCAGACTGGGTGGAGCATTCTGACGCCAGGCCCAGTATCGGTGTTAGCTTGCCCGGGGTTCCGGTCAGCCCCTTTACTGGGCTAGGTGTCCATATGGCTTGATTCCCTACGGATAATCCCATATGTGTATTCTTCCACGCTAGGTTTCCCTCTCGGTAAGCCCGTGTCTTCCCTTGACAGACCCCCTCTGTCAGTCTCTTTTAGCAGTTGTTCCATCCCTACTCTAAGGTAAGACCTGCCTCAGAGACCCATTCCATATGTAGTGCTGCCCCAGGCCTGGGTCAGTCCATATCAGTGTCTCCACATGATACCTCCCTACGGGTAGGATGTGGTCTCCGTAGCGCCCTTCTCCGGAAGGCTCACTTCACGGAAGGCGTCAAGCTGTAAACAATAAACAGGAAAGGCATGAAGCACCTTTCATCAAGGTTCAAATCCCTTCTCTTAAGAAAAAAAATTCTGTCATAGGAACAGCGGCTTGGCTATCTCCAGCAGCAATGTACTAACCTTTTGGTACCTGCGGGCGCTAAGGTCAACGAATTGCGCTGGGGCGTTGGGAAGGTTACAACCTTTGCATAGCACCTGTCTGACACGCTGCGGCTTGTCAACATTTGCAGCGCCACAGGGTTGTGACGGGGTTCAGATTGTGGCGCTTTCCATGGACCCCCTATGTTGTCACGATATAGAGACCGGTTACGTACGTAACCCTCGTTCCCTGATGGAGGGAACGGAGATGTTATGTCCCCTTGCCACAACCTGGAACCATCGCTGGTTGCCAGGGACAAGTTCTTGGCTCCTCAGAATAAAATCTGAAGAGTGGATGCACCTGTCGCCTATTTATACCCATGGGAGTGGCTCAGGTATGCAAAATCCACTAGCCAAATTTCATTTGCATTTTCTCTTAAAGTCAGAGATGATTTGGGCTCCCAAGTGAACCCCCTATGTCATCACGACATAACGTCTCCGTTCCCTCCATCAAGGAACGAGGGTTACCATACGTAACAGACGGTTTTTTATTTTATTTCTGTGGCAGAAATAAACTAATTCATTAAATTAATTAATGAATTTATTTATTTATTTTTCATACCATTTTTGCGAATGGTAAAAAGATTTTGTTAGGTTCATTTCTATATGGTTAAGTAGGTACACACACATACACACAAATCCTTCATGAGCTTTCATCCACAGATGATACAATCTGTTCATTCATAAACCAAGCGATGCAGCAACATCATGTATCATATATGATCACTTCTGTTGGCTTGTTTCATATTTAACAGGCTGAATGTGTGATTAAACAGAATAATTCAGCAGAAAATCAAAATTCTGTCATTATTTCAGTCAGTGACGGCACACGTTAGAGTGGAAAATGTTCCCTTAAAGAGGGTGAATTGGAGGGAAGGCAGCTCATTTGTTGTGAGCGGATGAATTATATAATGAGCTTCTGGCGGTTTGTGCTGTTGTTTAGCTGGACGAGACGCTCACAGGCCCGAGTTTGTGACGAGTGTTTAGTTGACATTCGCTCGTCTTTTTTATAGAGTCAAGAAGCAGCAGCCTTCAGACATTCACACACACACACACACACACACACACACACACACACACACACACACACAACGCCAGTGCTTACATCTCACACCCCTACAGCAGCTGAACAGGTGTTGTATAACAGTGAACAGAACTTTCCCCAGCAGCCTTTGCTCTAGACGCATTTCTGCTGTTCATTTTTTTCACAGAATTTCTTCAGTATATTCAGTTCTGATCTGAGCTAAACTAACAGCTACAGATGAATCACAATGTGACTAATGATTTAATGCAATAAAAAGAAAATAAACATGCATGACTGTGTCCTTCACATTATTAATGAGCCAATGAACTACTCGTCCCATGATGCTTTGCAAATTAAGTAACTGAATTATTGAGTTAAAGTAAACAATTATAAGACTAAAAACAATTTATTATTTTATAACTTTTTTAATTAGACTTTTTATATATTTTTTTTTTCTAAAGAAACTTTTTTATTCAGCAAGGATGTATTAAATTGATCGAAAGTGACATTAAAGACATTTCTAATGTTACAAAAAAATTATTTCTCACACAAATGCTGTTCTTTTGAACTTTCTGTTCATCTGAGAATCCTGAAAAATAAAATGCATCACAGTTTCCACAAAAATATTGTGCAGCACAACTGTATTCAACATTGATAATAAAGAGAAATGTTTCTTGAGCAGCAAATCAACATATTATACTGATTTATAAGTATAATGTGACTCTGAAGACTGGAGTAATGATGGTGAAAATACAGCTTTGATCACAGAAATCAGCTACAGTTTAACAGATATTCACATAGAAAACAGCTGTTTAGATTCTAATAATATTTCACAATTTTTACTGTAATTTTTATATTTTTTTTTTAATAAAAATGCCGCACTGCTGAAGTAGAAGAGTCTTCTTTCAGAAACATAAAAAATCTTAATTTATGTCAAGCCAGAACTGTATTGTCAGTCATTTGAGACTCAGTTACATCATTTGCAATGACTTATGGGATTAAATGGCCCCTCTGAGCTCTTCTGATAAAATTCTCTTTAGGATTATGAGTAGTTTAGTTCTCCACCAGAAATGTGTCTCTACAGCAGCAAATATCACAAATCTGTTTCACTTTGGAAAGAATGAAGGAGAATATCTGCTGTGTTCTCTGTACTGTGATTTCTGAGAGTTAAAAGAATGTGTGTGTGTGTGGAGTGAGTGAGTGTGTGTGTGTGTGTGAGCGTGTGGGGTATGAGTGAGTGAGTGTGTGTGTGTGTGTGTGGAGTGAGTGTGTGGTGTGTGTGTGTGTTGTGTGTGTGAGAGTGTGTGTGAGTGAGGGTATGTGTGTGTGTGTGAGTGGTGAGTGCAGTGAGGAGTGAGTGAAGTGAGTGAGTGACGTGAGGAGTGAGTGTGTGTGTGTGTGTGTGTGTGTGTGTGAGAGTGTGTGTGTGAGTGAGTGAGTGAGTGTGTGTGTGTGTGGGTGAGAGGGGGTGTGTTGAGTGTGTGTGTGTGGTGTGTGTGTGTGTGTGGTGTGTGTGGGTGGTGTGTGTGTGTGAGGGAGTGAGTGAGTGAGTGTGTGTGTGTGTGGTGAGTGAGTGAGGAGTGTGTGTGTGTGGTGTGTGGTGTGTGTGTGTGTGTGAGTAGTGAGTGAGTGTGTGTGAGAGTGAGTGAGTGTGTGAGTGAGTGAGTGAGTGAGTGAGTGAGTGAGTGTGTGAAGTGAGTGTGTGCGTGAGTGCGTGAGTGAGTGCGTGTGTGTGTGTGTGTGTGTGGGGTGTGTGAGTGTGTGTGTGTGTGTGTTGTGTGTGTGGTGTGTGTCTGTGTGTGTGTGTGGGTGCAGTGAGTGTGGTGTGTGTGGTGTGTGTGTGTGTGTGTGTGTGTGTGAGTGCGTGAGTGAGTGAGGGAGTGAGTGAGTGAATGAGTGAGTGAGTGTGAGTGAGTGAATGTGTGCGTGTGTGTGTCAAGTGGTGTGGTGTGTGTGTGTGTGTGTGGTGTGGTGGTGTGTGTTTTTTTTGGTCCTTTCTGTGTGTGTGTGTGTGGTGAGTGTGTGTGAGTGAGTGAGTGAGTGTGTGGGTGTGTGTGTGTGCCATGTGGATGGTGTGTGTGTTGTGCGTGAGTGAGTGAGGGAGTGCGGGGGTGCTGACCCTGTGTAGCTGAGTGTGTGTCCGTGTGCACTCGCTGAGTGAGTGAGTGAGGGGTGAGTGTGTGGTGAGTGAGTGAGTGTGTGTGTGTGTGTGGGTGTGAGCGAGGAGAGTGAGTGAGGGAGTGTGTGTGTGTGTGTCGTGTTGTGTGAGTGAGTGAGTAGGTGAAGTGAGTGAGTGAGTGAGTGAGTGATGAGTGAGTGTGAGTGTGAGTGTGAGGTGTGTGTGTGTGTGTGTGTGGGTCGTGTGTGTTTTACTGTCGACAGGACTGGTAAATCTTGGCCAGAAGCTCCACACTCCGCTGGTCGGTCCAGTCATGCAGAATCCGGGCCAGAACGTAGAGATCGGCCTGCGGGAGCTCGTCCTTAAAGAAGTCTCCTGCCACACACACACACACACACACATACATGAACAAACAATCTACTGATGCATCACTGTTCAGACGGAGCCAAAAACATTCATGGATCACAAATATCAAACTCACATCTTAGAATGTCCAATCGATTTTCATGCAAGACTTTTTGAAGAAAAAAAAAATTAAATTGCTAACGCAAATTCTGGCTGAAAAAACAAACAAACAAAAACAACAAACAACAAAAAAAATGCACAAAAAAAATAAATAAATAATAAAAACAAAAATTAAAATGAAAACATTAACCAAAATAAAATATTTTTAAAAATTAGAGCAAAATTATAACAACTTCACCTCAAATTAAAATTAAAAAACAGAATCTATAAAAATAAAATCTAATTCAAAACATTAACAAAAACTACAATAGTATATCAATGATACTAAAATAACACTGAGACTTTACAACCCTGAATAGAACCATCATAAAGAGGCAAATGCAGCACCGGCATGACATTAACCTCAGCGAGCGTGATGAATCAATCCAGAACAGAACAATAACTCCTCATCCTCCAACACACACACACACACACACACAACACTCACACAATACTCACACACACACAATACTCACACAATACACACACACACACACACAACACTCTCTCTCTCTCTCTCTCTCTGTCTCGCTCTCTCTCGCTCTCTCTCTCGTTCGCTCGCACACACACACACACACACACACACTCAAACTCAATAAAAAAACACACTCTCTCTCTCTCTCTCTCCTCTATCGAGCACGCACGCTCATGATCGTGCTCGCACACACGCAACACACACACACACACACACACACACTCACTCACAAACACACACGCACACACTCACTCACTCACACACTCGCACGCACGCACGCACACACACACAAACACACACACACACTCACACTCACACTCACACGCACACGCACGCACACGCACACGCACACGCACAAACACACACACAAACACGCACACTCGAAATCGCACTCGCACCGCACACGCACACACACACACCACAGAACACACACAACCCACACACACAACACACACACACAAAAACACACACACACACCACACACACTCACCACGCACACTACCCAAACACCACACGCACACACGTACCTTCACAGAAGCAGATCCGCTCATCTTGATTGGACACAAAGTGCTGCTGGGATGTTCTCACGACCTTGGGAAGGTCAAAGATGGTGACGGTTGATTCGGGGAAGGCTGACACACACTGTTTGGCCAGAGCGCCGCTGCAGCCTGATCAGAGGAGAGCGAGAACAAGCATCACACGAGCTTCACACCGCGGGCCACACATTAATATCCTTCAGTCACGTCACCCACAACCATCTGGAGTCTCGGGAACACAGGGCAAGACAGTGCCGCTGTCCTTAAGGAGAAACTTTATCCTGACATTATTAACTACCATATAACACTACCATTCTGTCATTATTTATCATCCTCGCTCTAAAAAGAAAGGCTGCAAATGTGGGTTTTTGGTCACAGCGATGCCATAGAAGAACCATTTTTGTTTCCCTTAAGAACCTTTCAGTAAACAGTTCCTAAAAGAATAATTTTTTCTTAGTGTCAACCACATTTTAATAACCTAAAGAACCTTTGTCCACACACAAATGAAAATATCCTCACCCTCAGATCAGCCGAGATCAGGATGAGTTTGTTTCTTCATCAGGTTTGTAGAAATGTAGCACTGCATCAGTGTCTCAGCAATGGATGCTCTGCAGTAAATGGGTCCCGTCAGAATGAGAGTCCAAACAGCTAATAAAAAAATCACAAGAATCCACAGCCCTCAAGTCCATCAGTGAACATCATTGGAGGCAAGACAAAGCGAAAAACATCCAGCTTAGAACCTTTTTACCTCAACATACATTAGGAGTCCATAATACATAATATCGCTTTCTCCAGTGAAAAAGTGTTCTGGTGTGCATCAGGAGAGAAATCTGCACAGATCAAGCAGCGTTTAAACAGCTCTAAACACATATGTGGCTGGATTTTGATGTGAGAGACAACAGCAGATGCACTTTTTCACTGGAGGAAGAGTTATTATGGATTTGAGTTAAAAAGGTCCTAATGCTGGATGTGTCATCCGCTTGTCTTATCCAGAGGTTCAATGATGGAACTGGAGGGGCTGGGGATTATGTGATGCTTTTGATCAGCTTTTCGTTGTACTCCCTTTGACGGCCACCCATTCACTTGCAGTGAGACACTGATGCAATGCTACATTTCTACAAAACATGATGAAGAAAACCACTCATCCTGATTCTCGGAGGACTGAGTGTGAGTCAATCTTATTTTTGGTTAACTATTGCTTTAGTGTCTTCCTTTAACTGTTAACCATTTCTTGAAATTTTTTATCCATCTTTAATTGCCTCAGTTGATTTTAAAAGTGCCCCTATTATGGATTTTTTAAAATGCAGTGTGAAACACAGCTCTAAGTGAAATGAAAACATCCTGCAAAGTTTTAAATCTAAAAGAGTGCACCGTGTATAAAGTTATTGTCTCTCAAAAGAAAGAGTCGACTCTGAATCATTGAAACGAGTCGTTTCACTCAGTTGGAAAAATTAGTCGTTTGGGAGTCGTTGAGCAAGTAAGGTAAAAATAAATGCATATTATAAGACAAAGAAAGTGTTTTTTAACCTTGCATGCATGTCAACCTGTTGTTGGGGACTCCCAAAACCAAAATATGAACCTTTCATAACCCATGATAGGGTTATTTTAAATATTCCAGCGGTGGGACAAAGGCATTTTTTAAAAAGTGCAAGTATTTCATGTAAATTCTCAATTAACACTGCATATACAATGACAATAAAGTAATTAGTAACATGCCGCTTAAAGCGGTTTATTAAGGGAGTGGTAGGACTGTCCTGTCAAACAGCAGAGATGAAGTAATGTGTGTTTGATGGAGAGTCTCGTCTGCGTCGTGTTCAATCTCACTGAAGGCTCATTAGCGCTCGACAAACACTCCACATGTTAATGTCTCGTCATCATTAGTCCAGACCACAGCAGACTCTACAGATGATTCCCTCAAGGCTTCTCCTGTTTGACACGTCAGGCCACACACCTCCAAATCAATGCAGATCTGAAGCAATTGAACCCACAGAGACCAGAGAGCCTTCTCAATAATTGAAGGGAACACTTTCAAGACGCTTCATAGAAGCAGAGGAAAGACGGTGTGACGGACGCTTACACACACACACACTCTCTCTCTCTCACACACACGCAAGGCACGGCCTCCCCACTCAGGACACACACACACACACTCTCTCTCTCACACACACACACACACGCACGCGCACTCTCACACACCAAAACACACACTCTCTCTCTCTCTCGCTCTCTCACACCACAACACACACACACACACACACAATCCCTCTCTCACCCACACACACACACTCTCTCTTCTCTCACACACACACACACACACACTCTCTCTCACACCACTCTCTCTCTCGCTCTCTCTCTCTCTCCTCTCTCTCTCTCTCACACACACACAAAAACACACACACACACACTCTCTCTCTCTCTCGCTCGCTCTCTTTCTCACACACACACGCAAGCACGCGCACTCACACTTCTCTCTCGCACACCACACACAACAACACACACGCTCCCGCGCTGCTACCCACCCACACACAACACACACATCCCACACTCTCTCTCTCACACACACACACCAATCGCTCTCTCCCGCTCTATATCTCACACACACCCACACGCACGCAACGCACGCAAACACAACACCACACACACACACACACTCTCTCCTCTCTCACACACAACACACTCTCACACACACTCTCTCGCTCTCTCTCACACACACAAACACACAAACACACACTCTCTCTCTATCAAACACTCTCTCTTCTCTCGCGCTATCCTCACACACACCACACACTCTCTCTCTCACACACACAACACACACACTCTCTCTCTCGAGCCTCTATCTCCACACACACACACACACACACTCTCTCTCTTTCTCTCTCACACACACACATACATACACATACACACACACACACAAACAGACACACGCTCACGCGCTCGCTCGCTCACACACACACACACACACAACACACACACAAACGCTCACGCGCTCGCGCTCACCAACAACACACACACACTCCCACACTCTCTCACACACACACACAACACACACTCTCTCTCACACACACACACACACACACACACCCACAAACACTCTCTCGCCTCTCTCACACACACACCCCACTCTCTCTCTCTCTGGCATTCGCGATCTATACCACACAAACAACCTTCTATCTCTGCTCTCTCGCTTGCACCACACACACACCATCTCTCTCTATCGCTCTCTCTCTCACACACACACACGCACGCAGCGCACACACACCACACCACACACACACACTCTCTCTCTCTCTCTCACACACAGACAAACACACACACACAAACACAGACACACACACACAGCTCCCGCGCTCGCTCACACAACATACCACATTAACACACACTCTTCTCTCTCTCACACACACACACGCACACACAAACAAACACACGCACACACACGAACACACACACACACTCTCTCTCTCTCTCTCCTCTCTCACACACACACACAAACTCACACACAAACACACACACACACACTCTCTCGCTCTCTCCACACACACACACAACCACACACAATCTCATCTATCACCCAACACCCTCTCTCTCTCTCTACACACACACACACACAACACACACACTCAATCTCTCAACACACACAAACACACACACACACTCTCCTCTCTCTCTCTCTCTCTCACACACACACGCACACACTCACACTCACACTCTCTCTCTCTCACAGACACAGACACACACACACACATACACTCCCTCACTCAATCACACACACACACACCACACCACACACTCCCACCACTCTCTCTCTCACACACACACACACATCTCTCTCTCTCTCGCCCTCCTCTCAAACACCCCCACGCACGCCGCACGCGCACACCCACCCACACACACCACACTCTCTCTCTCACACACACACCCACACACACTCTCTCTCTCTCTATCACACACACACACACACACACACAACTTTCTCTTCGCTCACACACTCTCTCTCTCTCTCGATCTCTCTCTCTCTCTCACACACACAAACTCTCTCTCTCACACCCCACACAACTCTCTCCCTCTCGCTCTCTCTCTCACACACACACACACCCACACTCTCTCTCACACACACACACAACACACACACCACACACACACAGACACACACGCTCACGCTATCGCTCGCTCACCACACACACACACACACACACACACAAACGCTCACGCGCTCGCTAGCCTCACACCACACACCAAACACCCCACCTCTCTCACACCCACACACACCACCCCACTCTCTTCTCTCTCTCTCTCACACACACACACAAACACACACTCTCTCTCTCTCTCTCAAACACACACAACTCCTCTCTCTCGCGCTCCTCTCTCTCCACACACAAACACAACTCTCTCTCTCTCGCTCTCTCTCTCACACACACAAACACACTCTCTCTCTCTCGCTCTCTCTCCCACACACACACACACACACTCACACACTTTCTCTCTCACACACACTCTCTCTCTCTCTCACACACAAACACACACACACAGACACACACACACGTCACGCGCTCGCTCACAACACACATACACACACACCCACACACACACCCACACTCTCTCACACACACACACACCCACATCTCACACACACACACTTCTCTCTCTCTCCCTCCCTCCCTCTCACACACACACACACATTTTTTTTCTCTTTTTTTCTTTATTTAATGTTAAAATTTCTAAAATCAATAAAGACAGTGTTGAAAAAAAATCTTATCGACTCTTTACCGTTAGATTATTTTTACTCAAAGTTATGACAGATAGATAAATAGACTTTGCAAAAGGGAGAAACCATTCCCCATATCTTGTATCATTGATGTCAAAGGTTGTGTGTTCAATCAAACTCCAATATTTTGGTGCAAATTCATCTGTCACTGTTAATATATCTAACACTAATGCCTGGTCAATCACTGCTGTTCATGCATTTACCAAACTGTTAAGTCTGTGCAGTTCTCAGTAATTAACTGTGGCACTGAGAAATATCAATGTTTGGTTTGGAGAACATTTGTGTTGGTGTTTGCATGATAATCAGTGCTGGTTCTGTCTCCTCTTGATGTTCACGCAGCATCAGCTCCATCTTGTGGTTCTTTTGCCATTTATTCTCAAATCTGTCTACAAGCTCCTGATTGCAGTCACATGTCTTAATTTACTAAGGTTTGCATGTGTGCGAAGCATTTTACCTCCGAGATCACAGATGCATCTGAACGGCGACAGATCGAACGCTGTGATCACGTCACGGCCGCAGATGTTCCAGATGGAGTTCATCAGGTGCATAAACTTCACCATCTCCTCATCAGACTGAAAACACAACAACTCAACACACACACACACACACACACCACACAGACAAAGACACACACACACACACACCGACACACAGACACACACACACACACAGACACACCGACACACACACACAGACACACCAGGAGACCACAGTCACTTCATTCACAAGATCATTTTGACTCTTTTAACTAATAATCTGACTATTATTGATTTGATGGCTCAATTGGAGCCTTCATACACTAGCAGTCAAACATTTGGAATAATTAAGATATATAAGACTCTAATACAGTTTTTTTTCAACTGCTTGCACACAGAATCTTCACTAGTCGCACAGTTTCTGAAAGCTGACACTCAAACAGCAGAAGCACACACCAAATCTGCAAAACCATATACTAAATCTCAGTTTTCAATTTCATAAAACACTTTTTTGCACAACACAACAAACAATTATTTATGTAATACATACAAATCTAACAGGAATTAATATTATGGCAAAGGTGTTTGCTTCTGAGATGTGTTTGTGGTATTTTGAATGCAGAGCTTCATTTTGCAAGGTATTTTGCATTTTGTGTGTGCAATTCTTGGATTTGTGTGTGAAGTTTGGGGAAAAAAACTAGGCGAAAATGTGTTTAAGCAGTTAAAAAAACCTGTAATTATTATACTGCTTTGTGAAGATCATGTGACACTGAAGACTGGAGTAATGATGCTGAAAATACAGCTGCGCATCACAGAAATACTTTACAGTTTAACAGAGATTCACACAGAAAACAGCTCCTGTTTTACATTCTAATAATATTTCACCATTTTTACTGTATTTTTCATTAAAATTCTTAACTATTGCAAACTTTCAAACATTAGAGTATAAACACCTCAATCAATCCAACAGAGTTCGATCCGGTTTTGTTTGTATCAAAATGTATCAAAATTAAGAGAACTTCAGCCTAAAAATATCCATGAGATCAGAAAAAAAATCTTGTTTTCTCTTTGAACTGAGTTTATTTTTCTTTAGATATTTGTTTTGGAAAACAAGACAAAAATACTGTAAATCTCAGACCACACTTCTAGTGCAGGGTTTTATTGTTAACTAACACTAAAAGTAACTAGTATTATTATAATTTGGTTTTTGGTTACACTTTATTTTGAGCTGTCCTTGTTACAGTGTAATTATACTGAGTAATATTAATTAACTACATGTGCTTACTATATGGTTTAAGGTACTTGCATGTAATTATACATAATTAATTGTTATTATTATAGTAAATACATGTAATGTGTGTAACAAGGACACCTTAAAATAAAGTGTTACCTTTTTTACTCAAATCAAATACAATAAAATATAAATATTACGCGAAACCCAAATGAAAATGACAACTTTTGCCTTGGCAACTAAGTGAAATAAGTTAAACTGAAGCACTACAATAACCGAACTAAACCTCAGAACTCACCTGTACATGGCTTCAAACAGGTCCTTGGAGTTCACGCCGAAAGCCTTCTCGTACTGGTTCTTCCCTTCTCTGAGGAGGAGGAGTCACGAGAGAGAAGAAGGCTGACAAACAGCAGTCAGGATAGAGATGTTTGTGTATGCAGAGAGTTTCTCACCGGACGGCGTCGCTCAGGTAATGCCAGCACAGGTAGATGGTTCTGGAGCTGTACTCGATCGACTGACACAGAGACCTCGGGCTGGACTTGATCAGGAACATGCTGGACATTTCTGTGTTACTGTAGAGAACTAGATGAGGAATTAACCACAACACACTTACATTCAGCTGTAAAGCATTAAAGCCTTTCAGTACAGAGGAGAAACTTCACTGTAAATGTGACTGATTAATTCTGTGTCTCTCGTTTGATTTAGAAACCATTTTTGCTCAGAAATTGCTAGTAAACGTCACAAGTATTTACAAAGAACCTGCGAGTAATATTGAAATAAACATGAAATTTTGAAGTGGAAAACCTAAAATAGTATTTTTGTGTAAAGCGTCTCCAATAGACCTTATTTATAACATTATTTCAAAATTTTTATTTAAACCTTGTTCCTTTAAATGAATAAAAAAAAAAATTTTTTTTTTAAATCGACTGGTTTTAGTTGCAAAAGCAAACATGTTTGTCATTACCGTGATCATGTCTAAAAACAACTATAACCAATGTAAATAAAAAATAATCCAGTGACAACAAACTAAAAATGAAAATGAATTCGAAATTATATGAAAAATATTTTCACATTTCTCATTGAATAGATTAATAACTAGCCATGAAAATTTAATGAAAGGATAAAACGATATAGATAATTATATACAATGCACTAAAATGAAAAAAACATTATTTTTTAAAAAGTTCAAAATATTATAAAACTATAATATATTTAATTACACTAAAATAACACTGATAACAGATTGAAACATATGAATGTCTCTTTTTTATATATTTTTCCCTTCGGAAATGTTTATTACTGAATATGTATAATTCATAGTGTTTACATGTACACTTTGTAATTTGTATAACACAGGTTCACTATTTCTGCAGGCATTGTGATTCTGCCAAACATTCTAGTTTTCTCTAAACGGTTGGTATGTGATTACGAGGAGTAGCTGCTGTAATGAGTCACCTGTTCCGTGGGCGTCAGTGTTTGCGGTCAGCAGCTCCAGACTCACACAGGTGTTCAGCAGACGCTCGATGCCATCCTCACTGCAGCCCAGAGCCAGAGCCAGATCAGACGCAGACGACTGAGACCCCTGCAGATGCTCAAACACACCCAGCTCACACGCACAGAACAGAGTCTGACACACACACACCCCACCACACAACACACACACACACACACAAAGGGATTTACTGTCACATAACTCACAAACATCAGTGCAGAACTGCAGAATCACTCACTAAACTCTACATCTACAACTGTTTTACACTTGTGTCCCTGCAGCACAAAAGCAGTGTTAAGTCGCTGGGGGATATTTGTAGCAATAGCCAACAATACATTGTATGGGTCACAATTATTCATTTCTCTTTTATACCAAAAATCATTAGGATATTAATTAAAGATCATGTTTCATGAAGATATTTTGTGAATTTCCTAAAGTGAATATATCAAAACTTAATTTTTTTTAGTAATATGCATTGCTAAGAACTTTTTTGAACAACTTTAAAGATGATTTTCCTCAATATTTAGATTTTTTTTTTTTTGCACCCTCAGATTCCAGTTGTATCTCAGTCAAATATTGTCCTATCCGAACAAACCATACATCAATGTAAAGCTTGAGCTTTCAGCTTTCAGATACATATCAATTTAAAAAACCTGAACCCTTATGACTGTTTTGTGTATTAATATTAATATATATATAACACATAAGAAAGAAAATACGTAGACGTGAACAGAATATGCACACTATGTTAGAGGCTTCTTTTTAAAAAAATGTATAAAACCTTTAAAAGAATTGAGAATTTAGGTTAAGGGCTCTATTTTTTTTCACCTCATCTTTTAAATAAAACAAGTAGTAACAATACAAATGGAACAGAGAGCGCAAGTGTTAGACGGTCAAGGGGTTTAAAAAAAATGTGTTAAATAAAATACAAATAGATAAAATAGAATTAGAATAGAAAGTGCTAGATTTAGAGGGTCAAATAAATAATATATTTGATATATACATTTCATAGTTGCATATAACAAAGGTCCCAATACCGACAACGAAGTTTGAGGCATTTCATGAGCTCTTAATCATGTATGATCAATCCATGTCACACTACAGGACCATTTGATATAAAGTAATCAAGGGTGTAGAATTTAGTAGAGACTCTGTGACATGTTCATAATATCAGCCACTACTAAACTGTCTCTAGCAATAATTTAGATCAAACGATTAAATATATGTATATGTAACCACTGTTGTTGTAATTCCTGTCCTGGCCTTCTCGACAGGTCCAATATTGAATATACCCGAGTGAGGAGTTAAAGAAATAACACCTAAAACTGTACACTGTCAATGAAGCACTTTAAATACAGGCGCAGTGAGAGCATATGAAAGAATAGTTCATATGTTTCATAACACCCACACAAGCACAGTTCAGCTGCATGATACAGTTTACCCTCTTTAACTTTTGTTAAACTGAATGTACAAATCAAACTGAAATATCCGTAAAAAAATCTTTGTAAGATTTTTTGTGTTGGATGTTATCTTTGGAAGGAAATATGTATATTTTATTTATATTTTTAAAACATCTTAATTTTTCTTTCATCTATTTCATTGTAATAAAACTACGAGCTAAAGCCAGTAGTATTGCTGACAGTGTCCGTGTAACGACTGAAACGTGAAAGCAGAGGAACAGACAAACCGTTCATTAAGTGAGTCATTTACACTGTAACCCCGCTCTGTTTGATTCACATCAGACTTTCGGCATTCATTCGAAGCGATTCACAAGCAAGCCAGATCAAAAGAGCCATTCATCTTCGAATTTCGGCATTGCTTGCAATGATTAAAAAACACTTTCGAACAGCTTTTGAAACTCAGACCCAGCTTTTAAATCCATTGCATTGTGCAAAATCATAAAGACAAGATAAAGACAAAAACAGAAAAACAACAGAATACACACAGATTTGTTGCCAGGATAACAACCACAAAAAAACAAGGTAATAGAATTACATCTTAAGAAGGCAAAAAGCTTTTCATAGCTTTCAAATGAACAGAACTTTGGATAGTTTCCACACTTATCCAAGTCCACTTTAAATAAGCAGAAGAGAGGTTTAGAGCCAGTAAACTTTTGTTTATGTGAAGTTTAGCTAACAGGAAACATAAATTAATGATGTAATATTTCCGGCGTTCTCTTTTGAATCGTCAAACAATCCAAAGAAAGCATCATTGAAACAAAAAGAGAAGTCACTTACAAAAGATTGAATAAACACTAAAAAGCCTGACCAAACTGTTTCTGTGTAGGAGCATTGCCAAAACAAATGAATGAAGTCTTCTTCAGAAGAATGACAGAAACAGCAGCTCACTTCAATGTCTGACTTATATTTCCTAAGAAAGACTTTAGTTGGGTAACATTTGTGAATCAACTTAAATGTTATTTCTTTTACTTTATTGGTAAGCAGATATCTATGAGGCAAGGTCCATACTTTCTCCCAAGGTATATTCTCCACAATGCTATTCCAATAAGGTATTATGTAAGGAATAGTTGTTATCTCTCTCTGAAAAAGAGCTCTAGTTTTATATAGTTATTTTTTTGTTGATCTGTAGAAAAGCAAACACTTCCGATCATTGTGTCAGATAAATTCAGAGTGTAAGTGCATGGCCATGGAAGTGTAGTACCTAAAGACACAGCAGAGGGAATGGCATTGAAAACAACAGCATATTCATCAGCAGATACAGGAATATTATATTTCTGTAAGAAATCAGAGTAGTTGTCTGCCTTGTGAATTAAAAAGCTGTCCAACTAAAAGAAGATTGTTTTCGAACCAGTTGTCAAAGAAAAGAGATTTATTCTTGTAAAGAATATCCTTATTGTTCCATAAATAATATCTGTGCGGAGAAAAGTTGTGTTTGTAAATTAAGGACCAGGCCAAGAGCATCTGCTTATGGAAATTAGAAAGTTCGATTGGGATTTTTAAAACATTATAATTACAAAATAATAAGAAATTCAGGCCACCAACTTTAGAGAAAATATAATTTGGGATAAAATTCCAAAGTGAGGAGGGATTTTTAAGGAAATTCTTAAGCCAATTAATTTTAAAAGTATTATTTAAGGTAGGGGACTTCGGAGATGGTTTGTGAATCTTTTGATTCAGATCACACAAATCGCAATTTTTTTTTCTGATTTCTTTCTTTTTTTAATTAAACAGTACATAACATTAAACCATTGAGACATTACAGTCATAAAAACAAAAAGAAAAGGTGTAGTAACAAACTTGCATAAACTGCTTAGACTAGTCTTAAAAAATTAGCCTTTATGTATTCCAGCTTGCCAGCCGAAACATTCATGCAATTTTAAAGCTTTCAAGCACAAGACGACACAAAACAAGTCAATTCAGCACTCGCACAACTGAGCTCTCTTTCACGTCTTCATGCGCTTGAACAGACAAATACATACAGAATCATGTCAACATACTCGTCTTGGTGAGTATTCACGAAAACTGTTGCTTATATTGTAAGTGAACAGAAACAGCTGATAAAGATGTGCATCATTAAACTGAATGAAGTCTATAATAAACAGAACATTATTATTATTATTATTAAAGCTACGGCCCTGGGATGAACAGAGCTTCTAATAGTTCCCATATACTCGTCTAGATCAACTCTGAATAAAGAAAATAGAGGTTCAGAGCCAGATTTCTGTTAATGTAAGGACATTTAGCTAGCAGGAAACATAATTAATCAAGTTATATTTTCCTATATTCTCTTTTGAGTAAACAATATAAAGAAAACATCTTTAAAAAATAAAGAAAAGTCAGAAAATTAGATCGATTGAGTAAATCTGAGCAAAATGTCTCGGTGTGGTTCATTGCCAAACAAGTGAGTCTTCCTCAGAAGAGATAAAAAAAAACATCTTGTATTATAATTGCATCCATAAGCTTTTAGTGAACTCATGAATCTGTTGTTTGAGCTCTTCATATTTAAGCAGTTATTGTTGTCTGCTGTTCCTGTATGCTCCCACCGATGCCGAAATCAAACATACGCCCTTGACATTATTATTTGCTTAGAAAAAAGTCCCATTACATTAATGTTCGAATTCATCTTTTTTTAAACAACATCCAATTTTGAATCAAATAAACTAGACAAGATAAAAAGAGCAGTAATTAATGGCGACAGCATGCACTTTCATTAATAGACTCGTACAGCCTAGTTTTTGAAAGACATCTCTTCTGCTCACCAAGCCTGCGTTTATTTGATCTAAAATGCTTTAAAATTGTGAAATATTATTACAATTCAAAACAGCTGTTTTCTCTGTGAATCTCTGTTAAACTGTGCTGTATTTCTGTGATGCGCAGCTGTATTTTCAGCATCATTACTCCAGTCTTCAGTGTCACATGAACCATCAGAAATCATATAATTTGCTGATTTGCTGCTCAAGAACATTTCTGATTATTATCAATGTTGAAAGCCCAATATTTTTGTGGAAAGTGTGATGCATGTTGTTTTTCAGGATTCACAGATGAACAAAGTTCAAAAGAACAGCGTTTATTTGAAATAGAAATCTCTTTACATCATAATGCTTGTTCCTGGGGGGGGGGGGGGGGGGGGATGCTTTACGGTCAAAATTCAGCATTGCATCACAGAAATAAATTACATTCCAGCATGCACTCACATAGACAACGGCTGTTTTAAATCGTAATAATATTTCACTTTTTTTAACTGTATTTTTGATCAAATAAATGCAGCCTCAGCGAGTTTATTCCGAACTGAAGTAGTGTAAACTGTGAGCTTTTACAGCAGCGGTGTTATATTCACACCACATGCATCAATGCAATCTAAATGAATAAATGCATGGCTGTGAATGCGGATCTTTACCTTCGACACCAGGAATCCCTCCATGTACTGCAGGATCTTTCTCGGATACGGCTCTTCTCCGGCCATGATCAGCGGCGTCTGTGTGTGTGAAACACTGAGGAACGCAGGCTCTTACACACACATAATCAGATTACACAGATTATCCGCGTCCAGATTGAGCGTGCACAGACCTGCTTTAATCCAGAGGCTTTAAACTCTCAAAGCCAGAAGCTGCTTGTTCAGAGAGAACGAATGAATGAAGCTGATGCTTCAGCAGAACAACAGGATCATCCCGACCTGAAGATCCACAGCGCCATTACAATCATACTAATTAACTCTGTTCATTAAGAATACTCATTATGTTTTACCATACCATAGTGAAATCATGTTTTTAATATAACCCAGTGTTATTTTAGTATCTTTAAAATGCTATCAGTTTTTATTTCTGTATTTTCTGTTATTTTTTTTATTTTTTTTTAATTGGAAATTTGTTCATGTCTATAATTTTTGTTTTAAATTCTTATTTCAGTTTTAGACTTTTAGTATAAATCAAGTTAAACTAAATAAAAATGATTAAAGGATTTTGTTTATTTTTCTTTTTTTTTGAAAGACGTCTTCTGCTCACCGGGCTGCTTTAATTTGATTAAAAATACTTAAAAATTGTGGAATATTATTATAATGTAAAATAGCTGTGTTCGTGTGAATTTCGTTAAACTGAATGATTTCTGTATGCCAGCTGATTCAAGCATCATACCCAGTCTCAGTGTCACATGACGGCAAAAACAGTATAATATGCTGATTTGCATATTTTGATATAACTTTTACATTTATGAATTTGGCAGATGGTTTTATCCAACTCAACTTTGGAAACATTTAATCAGTTAATAGAAAACCTAAGGGATGCAATTTTAAAAATAAATAATAAAAACCAGAATAAAACACTGCTAAAAAATATGCTATAATAAATAAATATATATAAAATATTTTATTTGTGATGCTGAAGTCACGTGAGCATTAACCATCACGAGAGAACCGTGAAACTGCAAACATCTTATTAAATTATTGAAATTTTAACCTTAAATCTCAGTACCGTGATATTTGAGCTCAAATGGACAGTTTTTTGACTCGTGAGAACATAATGTGCTGGGGGGGAATAAAAGAATATAAATAAAATAAAAATGAAAAAATAAAATATGCATGGTCCTTAAAAGGCTTCATGTTCTTTATGAAAAACATAATTTGTTGGGGGAAAAAATAAATAAAACAATTTAAAACAAACAAAGCATTTAAATATAATAAAATAATTTACTGGGAAAAAAATTAAAATGAAAAATAAGACAGTTAAAATGAGAAAACAAATAAAACGACTTAAATGATTTAAAAGAAATAAATAAATAGAAATAAACTCTTCATGGTGGCAAGCAGGCTTCATGCTCTCTCTGAAGCTCATCGAGAGTGAAAGCGCTGAGGATCCAAAGCACTGCTTTATTGAGATCAATAACACGAGTTCATACGAGCCACAAACATCTTCAGCGTCTCCATCGTGTGCTTTCCTCTCAATACTGCACTGGTGTCGAGGAAAACAAAGCGTCCTATTCCTACACAACAGCACACGCAGAAACGGATCATATTAAACTCTCTACAACTTCAAATTCAAGTCATGAACCGAGGATTGTGGTCTATACAGCAGCTCTTCAGTACGGACTCAAACACAGCTCAGTCTGAAGAAACAACACATTAACTAACTCAGCTCAGCCGTCCAGAAAACACAGATTCCACCTCACAATCAGAACTAATGATATCAAACAGGGCCTGATGTTAGGGACTGCATTTAGGGATTGGTTCTTGAAAATAATGCACTTTTTTTCCCCTTCACATTTATCATCATGACATGAAAAATTCTGAATCTCATTAGTCGTTCAAATAAAAAAATTAAAATAAAAAAAATTAAATGTAAGGCATTTATACATCATGCTATTTCCTTTTTGTATTACTTTTAGTTTCACTGTCAAATTTAGTGTTAAAAAATATTATTAAACAAATATGAGAATAATGAGAATCACAAACTAATTGAAAGCAAGATTTATGAATGCGTCACAGAAATTATTCTGAGAATTTGAAGAGAACTGAAGTAACCATAAACAAAGCCTAAATAACTTGAAATAAAACTAAAAAAAAAAAACAAAATATATACAAATAAAAATGAAATAAATAAAATCTGCATGGTCCTAAAACAGCATTCATGTTCTTAGGTAAAAAAAAAAAAAAAAGTAAAATAAAAAAAAAATCTTAATTTTTTACAAATAATGAAGAATAAATCAAAATTTAAACATTGAACAAAAAATGTCGTTAATCCCTAAATAGGCAACATTATTTGCTGGAGGGGGGAAGAAAAAGAAATGAAAAAAATGAAATAATTAAGAATAAAACAAGAAAAACATCTTCATTCTTAAATAGGCAACATAATTTGCTGGGAATAAAATAAAATAAAATAATAAAGGCTTCTAAAACAGGCTTCACATTCCTTATGAAAAACATACAACATGCTGGGGGAAAAAACCTCAGTGTTCCTAAATCAGCTTTCTTTAAACTGAAAAGAAATGCATTTTCTTATTTTGTGTGTTCTATGACCTGGCTGTTCTCTCAGTATCGTCTGGATCGGTGACGCGAGCGTCTGCGGCTGCGGCTGCGGCTCTGGCTGCGTCTCCTGCTGCGTCTGCGTCTGCCGCCGTCTGCTTCGCTCTCTCTCCGCTTCTGCTGCTTCGTGGCTGCGCTGGCGTGCCTGCGCTGGTGCTGGTTCTGCGCGGCGCAGATCTGCAGGTCCAGATGGACGTCGTCAGTGTTGGTGCTCTTCTTGAGCAGGTTTCCCAGCAGTTTGTCGCGCAGCTGGCGCTCTCTCCTCTGCAGCTCCAGCGTTCGCTGCTTCTCGGCCTCCACGCGGCGCAGCTCGTCCTCCTGCAGCTGTCTGCGCTCCTCCAGACGTCTGCGCTCCTGCTGCTGCTGCTGCTTTAGCCTCTGCACACAACAGCATCAGCAGCTCACATCTCAAGTCCAGTCAGCTTTAGTTATACAACAATGCAAGTGGGGTCAAAGCAGCTTTACAGCATTAATTAGGAAAATAGTGTGTCAATAATGCTAAATTATAATAGTAAACAATCAATTTTCAGTTAAAATCCCAAAGCATGCTTGCAGGTTTTTCACCATTTTAATCAAAATCATTTTTATTAATCAAGAAGCATGCATAATTGAAATAATTTTAATTTACAATCAATTTTTAATCTAATCTAATAGTTTATTAAAAGTTTAAGAAAAAAATATTTTAAAGCCATATGAAATTGTTTTATTTTTTTCCCAAATATATATTTTTCTCTGTTTTTACATTTTTACCGTATTAATGCTTAAATTAAAATTTAGATTTTAGTAATCAAAAAACAATTGAAATAATGAAACTTTAACAACAACTCATGATTAATTATTGAAATAATGAACCTAATTAATTAATCAATAGTTTATTAAAAGTTTAAGAAATAAAATATTTTAAAGCCATTTTAAATCTGTTATTTTTTTTGGATTTTTCCTTCCCCGTATTTTTTATTTTTCGCTGGCTTCCTTGATTTGTCCCGCCCATTTGATGTTTCTCAGTTTTTAATGGTTAGTTATGTCAGTAACTTGAAGGCATGTCTTATTATTAAAATAATAAAACATTCAGTTTTCTGTAACAATTTATCAATCAGTTAAATGTTAAATCCCTAGGAACATGTTTTATTTTGTGGTTTTTTTTATTCCCACCAATGGTAATTTTTTACCGTATTAAGGGCTAAATTAACATTTGGATTTTTAGTAATCAAAAAGCAATTGAAATAATGAAACTTATACAATTTAACAACAACAATATTAAAAGTTTAACAAAATTAAATATAATTTATTTTTTTTTTCCAATAAAATTTTTCTTGTCTCGTGAATTTTATGAAAATTTGAACACTTAATTGTATTACTTTCTTTACATACAGGGCCTATAAAATCCCTACAAAATAGTTAATTTAGTTTTGTTAATAAATCAAATGAATAAAAATAAAGATTTGAATAAATCTTTAAAATCTAATTAAATGAAAATGAACGATTCCTCTCATTTTTTGGGTGCACCCTAAGGTTTAACAGTTTACCATTTAAAACATGGAGAAGAAATCAATGTTTCTTATCTTTAAGCTTTAATAATTGTATCATTATTTTCAGGGTTGGGAGGGTTACTTTTAAAATGTGTTCCGTTACAGTTACAAATTACTTCATTTAAAAAATTTTCAGTAACGTAATCAAAGTATCACAATATAAAAGTAATGTAATCGGATTACTTTTGGATTCCTTCTAGGTGACATATGTAAATAAAGTCAAAAAAGCAATATCTAAGTACTATATACTGTCAATTATGACTGGATTGTGCATTTCTATTTGTGTCTTCACATAGACTCATAGCTATGGCTGTAATACGGTGCTATCTGTGAAGTGAACCTTGGCTCTGCTGAGCAGCTCTGCGATCAGCCGGATGGACTCCAGGTTCCTCTGAGCCAGCAGTAGCTTACGCTCCTCCGTGGAGATCTTCAGCTGGAGCTTCTTCTGCTCCTCCTCCTGCTGCTTCTTCAGCTTCTTCTGCGTCTTCTTCTCCTCCTTCTCCTTCAGCTTCTGCTCTCGTTTGCGCAGCTTCTCCTCTCTCCTCCGCTCCTTCTCCTCTTCCTCCTGCTCGCGCTGCTTCCTGAAACACGTGACAAAACACTTCATTCAGAACCGGACAGATGACCAAACATAGAGCAACAAGAACAAGATTAGACACAATTAAAGACACCGCACAAAATTACACACACACACACCAAAGTCCCACCACACACACACATGAAGACAAACACACACACACACACAACCGCACACAGACACACACACACACACACACACACACACACACAGAGAGACAAACACACACCACACACCCACGACGACACACAGACACAAACACACCAGGCAAACTCGGCACGCCCTCCCACACACCAAATCAAACACCACACACACACACACACACACACACACAGACACAAACACACACACACACACAGACCACAAACACACACACGCACGCACACACAGACACACACACACACGGGTTTGTTTTTGTGAAAAGTGGGGACATCTCATAGGCGTAATGGTTTTTGTACTGTACAGACTGTATATTCTATTGTTCTACACCAACCCTACCCCTAAACCTTCCTCTTACAGGAGACTTTGTGCTATTTCAAGTATTTTCAATACACTCCATTCTGTGTTATTTATAAGTGTTTTGAAAAGTGGGGACATGGGTTATTTGTCCTGAAAAGTCACCTTCTCCTTGTAATACCTGTCATACCTTTGTCATTATACACATTTATATCATTTGTCACAAACGCGCACACACAGACACAGAGACACACGCACACACACACCAGACACAAGACCACCACCCCCACATAGACACACACACACCGACACACACACAGACACACACACACAAAAACACACACACCACACACACACACACAAAACACACCGCAACCAGACACGTATAACAACACACACACGACCCAGACACGATACACACACACATACCAGACCCCGACACATCACCGACACACCACACCCCACACTAGACAACCACCACCCATCCGACACGAGACACACACACACACAGACACGAGACCAACACACACACCCACACACCAGACCAGACCACACACAGACACACACCCGATACACAACAATGGTAAGTACAGACACACACCCACACAGAGACACACACACACACATACACACACATCAGACACAGACACACACACAACACAATACCCCACACAGACACATACACACACACCCACACACACACAAACACCCCCACACACACACACACACAACACACCAGACAACGGACACACCACACACACCCATACAGACGATACACACCCCACACACACCAGACACGGACACACACACCCACACAACAACGCGAACACACACACACACACACACCATACCATAGACAACTCACATACCCGAGACACATACACACACAGACACATACACACACACCCACACAGAGACACACACCCACACAGAGACACACACACACACACAACACACACACAACACACACACTCCACACGAGACACACAACACACACTACACACACACATACCCAGAACATCACATAACCAGCACACACACACACAACCAGACACTAGACACACGACACAGAACACAAACACACAGTACGACGATACACACACACACACACTCTGACACTCACTATAACACACACACACTCACCTACACACACACAGACACACACACAAAAAAACACCCACACATATGACACACACACATCACACACATCAGACACGATACACACACACACACCAGACACTATACGACACACACACACCACACACAGCGCCAGACACATACACACACAAAGACACACACACACACTCACATCCGCATGACGAGACACACAACCACATACACGATACACATCACCTACACCATGACACACACACATGACACAGTACACACACACCCACACATAGACACACCCACACACACCCAGACCACGAGACACCACACACACACACACACACCAGACACGATACACACACACACACACCCATACACGACACACACACACCAAACACACCAGACACACACACACACAAGACACACAGACACACACACACCCACACAGAGACACACACCCACACAGAGACACACACCCACACAGAGACACACACACTAGGCTGCAAACTAACGATTATTTTAATAATCGATTAATCTGTCGATTATTTTTTCGATTAATCGATGAATCGGATAAAAAACAAAAAAGCAAGAAAAGCATTCATTTCCAACCCTTTATTCAAAAACAGAACTAAAACCTTTAGAAAGTGCACAAACATTTTGCTCCTTGAACATCCCTGAGCTGTTATAATAATAATAATAAAATAAAAATGGACTTAGACAAAAAACATATACATGTATACTTTACATCTGCCAAATATACTTTTAAAAAAAATAATAAAGTGCCACCTGAGCTGCCAGAGCAATAAATAATTTATAAAAAATAAAGAACAATACAAATAAGAAAATTTAACAGGATTTGTTTGAATGTCAGAACTTGTTCTCTACACTACACTGCAGACGCACACACTCGCAGATGCACACACTCACAAACTCTCACACTGACACACACACACTTACACTTACTCTCTCTCACTCCCTTTGTTCAGACACTTTGCATTGCAATGCAAAAATGTGAGCATGTCCACATGCTCCTGGCTCAGGCTCGCTCTTTTCTTTGAGGCTATGTTGCCTGCTGCAGAAAACAGCCGCTCAGATGGTGTTGAAATGCTGAATGGGACGGGCTACGGACTCGTAGACTCGGCGAGCACGCACAATTTAAGTCCACGAGACCGAAAGTCCACATGAAGTGCGCCATTTGGGACAGGGCCTATATGAGGCGCCGAACTCTGCTAGCATCAGTGCGCGAGAGAGACCGAGTGTGTTCACTCCGCTCCGCGCTCAACTAAAGTTTTTTTTTTTTTTAATAATCAAACGTCTCCGCGTCGCGCGACACAACGAATCGATTATGAAATTCGTTGCCAACTCTTTTAGTAATCAATTTTTATCAATTTAATCGATTCGTTGTTGCAGCCCTAACCACACACACACACAACCAGACAACTAGACAAACACACACACACATACTATACACACCAGACACATTCACAACAAACCCACCAAGACACCCACCCCCCTACGAGACACACACACACCCACACCCACCATACACGAGACACACACACACACGTGCACCATACCGAGACACCCCCACGACCACACACACACAGACACACCCATACACACACACACACACACCCCACACAGACACACACACCCACACATCCGACCCACCCACACACACACCATACACAGTACACACACACACACACAACCAGACACTAGACACACACATACACCATAACACACACACGACACACACACCACAAACCACAACCACCCCATACACGAGACCCACACACACACACCCAGACACTACACACACATACACAATACACACCCACAGACCACACACCCACATAGACAACACACACCCACACATACCCCACACCAACGTGTTGTGCAAAATTAAAAAAATTTAAGCAACATCAAAACTTATATTTGTTCAATTTAAAAAATCTGAATAACAATGTTAATAATAATAATAATAATAATAATATGAATGCATATGGACTACAATGAATAAATATGATTCTTCCTTGTGCTTATTATTTTCTTCACAATTAAGTAGATATTCCCACACATTTATTATTATTTATTATAGGATGCCCCCGAGGGCGAGTAAAACATGGACTAATTTTAAATTTTAATTTTTGGGTGAACTAACCCTTTAACAAAACAACGTGTGATTTACTAGAGGCTGTGACAAAATATTAATTGCTGCAGTCCTATTTTTACAAAAAAAGTGTGTAACTCATTTGCGTGAACATATACATTTAAAATACCAACTTTTTTAAATATTAAAATGAATCGTTTGAATGAATGATTCAATGAATCACTCAAGATGTTCTTGTTTCATTACTGGATGAATCAGCTTTTTTGAACGAATCTCTTGAATGAATGATTCAATGACAAACACATTTTTAACACTCACCTGTCGCCACCTACTGGCCAAACGATGCAAGCGACACAACCCTTATTTGAAGCAGCAGTTACGTAATCATTTAATCGTGCAGCTCTAGTTTAAGGTATTAAATATTGAGATAGAAGACTGCAGTAGATTAATGCTGGAAATTCAGATTTGATCACAGAAATACATTACAGTTTAACAGAGATTCACATAGAAAACAGCTGTTTTACATTAGAATAATATTTCACTATTTTTACTGTATTTTTGATTAAATAATTAACAGATGTTGTGGCTGAATGCAGTACCTCTCCTCCTGCTTGCGGCGCTCCTCCTCCTCCTTCTCTCGGCGTTTCTGCTCCTCTCTCTGTTTCTCCAGCTCCTGCAGCTTCAGTCGCTCCTGCTGACGCTTCTTCAGCGACGAATCGCTCAGGTGTTTAGTCGTGTCGAACGTCACCTGAGAGAAAACACACCTTCAGCTTATAATAAACATCCTAAAATTCATATTTACTGCTTAAGGGCTTTTTATTGCATTGCATTGCAACACTACAATTGCAACTACATTTTTGTTTATTTTAAATTGAAGTGCTAAACTAATTAAATAAGCAAATAAATAAAAATTAATAAATACTATATTGACACAAAAACGACGACAACACAACAAAATTACTAAAACTTCCAAATTAAAGTGAAAACAGACTATGTCTATAAAAATAGTGCTGCCAAATGATTAATCGCATCCAAAATAAGTTTTTGTTTATGTAATATATATATATGTGTGTGTGTGTACTGTGTATATTTATTATGTATATATAACCACACACAACACACACATGCATGTGTATATTTAATACAAATATGTGATGTTTATTACATTTAAAATATTATATATAATATCAATTTATGAAATATAAATATAACATCACATTTTGATTAAATATACACATGCATGACAGCACTAATTAAAAAAACTAAAACAATTTAATTCAAAGTATTAATAAAAACTATTACAATACTAAAATAACATCATTACAAACTTGCATGAACTTCCCAACAGAAGACGGGCATGATCACATTAAAATATCATATTAATATATGGTTTTATGTAAATTAATGCACCGTGGGGTCCAAACCACAAACCTAGAAATAAAAAGTTTTTCAGGACTTTTTAAAAATTATACTAAATCAATGTTTTATGCCTTTTTTCTTGTATTACCCCTTTTGCTTAGTTTTTGATACATAAATCCGAAGGATTGAAAACACAGACACACGAATTTCTGGACATAAGGATCCTATTATTTTTATACATTTATTAAAAAGTTAAAATTTTATGAATTCAGTTGATTAGACATGCCTTTTGATTATTAAAATGTAATTAAATAATTTAAATTAAAACGACATATCTGATTGCTAAAATCATTCAAACAGAATCCGAAAAAAAAAAAAACTTTCATAGGATCTATTTTTGTTTAAAAAAAAAAAAAAGATAATGTATTAAAAAGGTGACGTTTCATAAAGCAAGTTTATTAGACATGCCTTTTTATTCATAAAATGCAAATAGAAAAATAATATACTCTAAAAAAATAAAGAATTTGGGGTAAAATAAACATATTTACAAGGTGCCTAAAATGAAATGCGTGTTGAACTTTTAATAAATTGTTTACAAAATTTTTCATGATTTTTAATTCATTAGACATACTTTTTGATTATCCAAGAAAATCCAAAACAACCAGGCCTTTATATAAATAAATGTTCAAATTCAAAACAATTATAAAACAAAATAAAACATTCTCGATCCTTTATTGTCAAAATATACTAATATGTTATTACAATATAAGTTTCAATGCACTTCAGTTCAGCCTTTTGATGATTAACATTTAAATTAAAAAAATTAAAATAAAAGAGGATAATTTGAGGAAAACAAATGTTTATGATTAATTCAATTAGGCAATTACCTAATGTTAACAAGCACAACTTTAGATTTTAATAATGCATTGGTAAACGTTGAAATTAACATTAAGTAAGATTAATAAATGCTACAGAAGGATTGTTCATTCTTAGCTAATGACTAACGAACCTTATTGTAAAGTGTTACCATTAAAGTTATCAATTCAGTTTATTAGACATGCATTTTGATTATTAAAATTAAAAGGGGAAAAAACAAATGTTTATGATTTTTATTTTATTTTGATCACTAAAAGCACGAAACAGAATCTAGGAAACAAATGGAATCCGTAAAGTTTAGAATGGACTTTTGTGAAGCAGCAGAATGGAGCGAGAGCTGACCTTAACGCTGCAGGCCACGGCTTTCCCGTCGTCTCCCTTAAACATGAGCTTCATCCCCCGGAGCGAGTCCATGGCCCTGACGAAGCCCGTGTGGTCCTGGTACTGAACGAAGCCCTCGAAGTTCAGGTGTCCCCCGAACGAGAAGGTGTTGAAGTTCTTCCCGGTCATCTCCTCGCGGTACGGGTCCAGCATGGGGATATCCACGTTCCGGATCTTCCCGAAGCGCTGGAAAACCGTCCGGAGCGCCGCCTCCGAGGGTCTGTCGGGAGCGCCGTCCTGCGAACAGAATAAATGAATGCAGCTGATTATACGTGGGTCAAAGACGAAAAAAGCATAAAAACAATACTGCTTTAAATGGTTGTTGTTTTCCCCCAAAAAATTAAAAAGTTTTCTGTTTAATGTAAATGCAATTTTGTTTTTCGGAGCAAAAAATAAATGATACATTCTCCCCTGATTTACAGAAGAGAGCCACTAAACTGTCATTCAGTGTAACAATCTTGTCAGGCATATTTACAACAAACAAAAATCTATTTATGACACATTAAACGACTAATTACTTTCCCCCCAGATACTAATCAGCTGTATCCTGTACTAATGTGCCACTATCCTAGGTTTCGCCCGTTTGTCAGTAAGAATGTTTTACTCATTTAAAACACAATAGAATTTAATATGCTCTCTTATTCTTTTATATATTTTAATATGTACACGTCAGAATAAGCATGTTGTTTGAATTTTTACATAAATATTAGTGTTACACTGAATCACAATGTAACATTATTTACCAAATTGTAACATTTTCTCCAAAAATGTATTTGAAACCTTAAAAGTAGACACTTTACGTACATTTAATGCGCTTACTATCGACATAAAATCACTTTTGTACATTTCTTTTGATGCGGACATCTTAACGTCTTTGACCTACATGCATTTTGATTTATACAATTTAAATAGAAAAAAATTTACACACTGGTTTTTTTATTTATTTATTTATTTTTGGGTGGGGGAGAGTACCACCACTTCTTGTTTTCTAGTACAAGCATTGATTGTGTATCATATGCACGCCAAAGTTAATTTCTGCGTATAAATCGCATGCCAAATAGAAATAGAAAATCGCGCTATACGCACTTTCATGAAACCGGACTCATTTATTTAAATGCCATATCTGTCACACCTTCTTAGCAGCTCACAATTATCTGCTGTGCCATAAATGTAACAAAAAGGTGTTTAACAAAGTTAATGTAATGACCCGTGTTTGATGATACTTGTCTTTATTTACTGTGATTTATGGAGTCATTTGGATTTCTTAAGCTGATCATTTAAAAGGATTTATGTTAAAATAACACAGAGCAATAACATATTTTTACATCTATGCATACGCAATATTTGCAACTTAAGTAATAATAAAATAAAGAGACGGTTATTTAACAATATGTTAAGGAGTAGTAACATTTGTACGGTCTTAAGGCCCGTTCTCACACCAAGCACGATAACTATAAAGATAACGATAAAGATATAGTTCTAAAAATCGTTCTCAATATTAAAGAACAGCATAGTTCACACCACAACTACAACGATAACGATACAGAGGAACGATATCGTTGTGATCACTTTCAAAACGATTGTTTTCCCAGCTGATGAACGATAAAACACTGACAGCCGATCAGAATCCACTCGAATTGTTGTTTTTATCCACTACATTGCCGGCGTTAGCTAGATTCACTGTTAGATAGATTAGCTAGATTCATAGTTTGCATGCGCTGCAAACGTAGCTTGCTGAGGACATCTACCGGTTATAGTCGTGTAACGGTAAACGCAACAAGAACTGCAAAAACATATTCAATGACAATTTTGTACACAGCAATTTCACACTTTATAAATGTATTATAGTTATAGTTAGTCAATATTACTAAAGCTGTGTTCTGTATAATATGTAGGCCTACATTTCCCTTTTTTTCCCCTCGCATTTTGTGTACTAAAGTTTAAACTTGGGTCAAGTTAATTTGTGATTCAAAGATGATATATTTATTTATTTATAGGGGATAGTGCAAGGATGAAGTGGACCTAAACAGAAAAAAAGCAGCCACTAAAAGTGGAGACCCAGCTAAGTTTCTGAAGCCATATAAATATGCAGGGATCCTGGAATTTATGATCCCACACCTTCAGTACAGGGAGTGAGTTAATTATTAATAATCATTACTTTTGCATTCATTTTTTTATTTTTTATTTAGATTATTATCGAAGTCTATTGTTCATTTGTAGTCTGTTTTAAAATCTCATATGAATGTGATTGTTAAAGGAATAAAGGAATAAATAAATGAAGAGTCATGATAAACATTTTAATTATGGTAATTTATTGTGGTAAGCAGCTTTTTTAAATCTGTCTTCAAAAGACGATAACTCTCTAATCAGAGTGAGAGATTCTCCCAACTCCTCTCGTCTTTGAAGGATCTCATGTAACCAACAGCGTCTGTTTTTCTTTTGCTTTTGATATTTCTGTGAAACATATAGCAGCAGCAGCAGGTCATCTACATTCATTTTCCTAACTTTGAAACCGCAGCGCGTGAGCTTAGAATAAACAGACCGTTATCGTTCGTTGGTGTGGACGCAAATATAGTTATAGTTAAAGTTATCGTTCTTGGTGTGAACGGGGCTTTACAGTTACAACTGGCCCTTTGATGGCAGCCATAATGTTGAAGTGGCCCTCAGAGAAAATGAGTTTGACACCCCTGCTGTAGGGCAATAGCACATACAGTTTATACAGTATAAAAACCGTTTGGAATGTCCCCACAATTCACAAAAACAAACATGTGTGAGCGTGTGTGTGGTGTCTGTGTGTGAGAGCGTGAGTGTGTGTGCGTGTGTGTAGCTGACCAGACGTGTGTGTGTGGTGTCTGTGTGTGAGAGCGTGTGTGTGTGTGGTGGTCTGTGTGTGAGAGCGTGTGTGTGTGTGGTGTCTGGTTGTGAAGCTTGTGTGTGTGTGGTGTCCGGGTGTGAGAGCGTGAGCGTGTGTGTGGTGTCTGTGTGTGAGAGCGTGTGGTGTCTGTGTGTGAGAGCGTGTGTGCGTGTGGTGTCTGTGTGTGAGAGCGTGTGTGTGTGTGTGTCTGATGTGTGAGAGGTGAGTGTTGTGGTGTCTGGTGTGAGAGCGTGAGTGTGTGTGGTGGCTGTGGTGGAGAGCGTGAGTGTTTGTGGGTCTGTGTGTGAGAGCTTGAGTGTAGTGTGTTGTCTGTGTGTGAGAGCGTTGTGCGTGTGGTGTCTGTTGTAGAGCGTGTGTGTCTTGTGTGTCTGTGTGTAGAGCGTGGTGCGTGGGTGTCCTGTGTGTGATAGCCGTGTGGTGCTGATTGTGCTATCGTGTGTGCGTGTGGTGTCTGTGTGTGAGAGCGTGAGTGTGTGTGAGTGAGAGAGAGTGTGTGTGTGTGTGTGTGAGAGCGTGAGTGTGTGTGGTGTCTGTGTGTGAGAGCGTGTGTGCGTGTGGTGTCTGTGTGTGAGAGCGTGAGTGCGTGTGGTGTCTGTGTGTGAGAGCGTGTTTGTGCGTGTGTGTGTGTGAGTGTGTGCGCGTGAGTGTTTGTGTGTGAGAGCGTGTGTGTGTGTGGTGTCTGTGTGTGAGAGCGTGTGTGGGTGTGGTGTCTGTGTGTGAGAGCGTGTGTGGGTGTGTGTGTCTGTGTGGTGAGAGCGTGTGTGTGTGTGGTGTCGGTGTTGAGAGCGTGTGTGCGTGTGGTGTCTGTGTGTGAGAGCGTGAGTGCGTGTGGTGTCTGTGTGTGAGAGCGTGAGTGCGTGTGGTGTCTGTGTGTGAGAGCGTGTGGTGTCTGTGTGTGAGAGCGTGAGTGCGTGTGGTGTCTGTGTGTTGAGAGCGTGTTTGGGTGTGGTGTCTGTGGTGAGAGCGTGGGTGTGTGTGGTGTCTGTGTGTGAGAGCGTGTGTGTGTGTGTGTGTGTGTGTTTTTTTTTGTGTGTTTGTGTGTGTGTGTGAGTGCGTGTGTGCGTGTGGTGTCTGTGTGTGAGAGCGTGTGGTGTCTGTGTGTGAGAGCGTGTGTGCGTGAGAGTGTGTGTGTGGTGAGAGCGTGTGTGTGTGTGTGAGAGCGTGTGTGCGTGTGGTGTCTGTGTGTGAGAGCGTGTGTGCGTGTGGTGTCTGTGTGTGAGAGCGTGAGTGTGTGTGGTGTCTGTGTGTGAGAGCGTGAGTGTGTGTGTGGTGGTCCTGTGTGTGATCGTGAGTGTGTGTGTGTGTGTGTGGAGAGCGGTGAGTGTGTGTGGTGTCTGTGGTGAGAGCGTGAGTGTGTGTGGTTTCCTGTGTGTTGAGCGTGAGTGTGGTGTTGTCTTTGTTGAGAGCGTGTTGCGGGTGGTGTCTGTGTTGAGAGCGTGATTTGTTGTGTGTCTGATGTGTGAGATCGTGAGGGTGTGTGGTGTCTGTGTGTGAGAGCGTGAGTGCGTGTGGTGTCTGTGTGTGAGAGCGTGTGGGGTCTGTTGTGAGAGCGTGTGTGTTTTTGTGTGTGTTTGTTTGTGTGTGTGAGCGTGTGTGTGTGTGGTGTCTGTGTGTGAGAGCGTGAGTGCGTGTGGTGTCTGTGTGTGAGAGCGTGAGTGCGTGTGGTGTCTGTGTGTGAGAGCGTGTGTGTGTGTGGTTCTGTGTGGAGAGAGTGTGTGTGGGTGTGGTGTCTGTGTGTGAGAGCGTGAGTGCGTGTGGTGTCTGTGTGTGAGAGCGTGTGTGCGTGTGGTGTCTGTGTGTGAGAGCGTGTGGTGTCTGTGTGTGAGAGCGTGAGTGCGTGTGGTGTCTGTGTGTGAGAGCGTGAGTGCGTGTGGTGTCTGTGTGTGAGAGCGTGAGTGCGTGTGGTGTCTGTGTGTGAGAGCGGTGGTATGTGTGTGTCTGAGTGTCTCTGTTGTGTATGTGTGTGTGTGTCTGGTGTCTCTGTGTGTGTTTGTTTGTTCCTGTGTGGACTGTTGGTCGTGTGTGTGTTTGTGTGTGTGTGTGAGCGTGTGTGTGAGCATGTGTGTCCCTGTGTCGAGTTGTTGTCTGTGTTGACAGCGGTTGTGTCTGTGTGCGAGCTGTTGTCTGTGTGTACGCGTTTGTCTGTGTGCCTTGGTCTGTGTGAGCGTGTGTCTGCGGGGAGCGTTTGTCTTGTGCGCGTGTGCGTGTGTTGTGTCTGTGTGAGCGTGTGCGGGTGTCTGTGTCGTGTGAGCGTGTTCGGTGTCTGTGTAGCGTGCGTGTTGTCTGTGTCCTGTGTGAGAAGTGCGTGTGTGTGTGTCTGTGTGAGCGTGCGTGTGTCTGTGTCTGTGAGTGTGCGTGTGTCTGTGTCTGTGTCTGTGAGTGTGCGTGTGTCTGTGAGTGTGCGTGTGTCTGTGAGCGTGTGCGAGTGTCTGTGAGCGCGTGTCTGTGAGTGTGTGTGGTGGTCCCTGTGATTGTGCTTGTTTCTGTGTGTTTGCGTGTGTTTGTGTGTGTGTGTGTCTGTGAGTGAGCGTGTGTCTGTGTCTGAGTGAGCGTGTGTCTGTGTCTGTGAGTGAGCGTGTGTCTGTGTCTGTGAGTGAGCGTGTGTCTGTGGTCTGTGAGTGAGCGTGTGTCTGTGTCTGTGAGTGAGCGTGTGTGTGTGTCTGTGAGTGAGCGTGTGTGTGTGTGTGTCTGTGTGTGACAGCGTGTGTGTCTGTGTGTGACAGCGTGTGTGTGTGTGAGCGTGTGTCTGTGTGAGCGTGTGTCTGTGTGAGCGTGCGTGTGTCTGTGTCTGTGAGTGTGCGTGTGTCTGTGTGTGCGTGTCTGTGTGCGTCTGTCTGTGTGTGTGTGTGTGTGAGCGTGTGTGTGTGTGTGTCTGTGTGAGCGTGTGTCTGTGTCTGTGTGAGCGTGCGTGTGTCTGTGTCTGTGAGTGTGCGTGTGTCTGTGAGTGAGTGTGCGTGTGTCTGTGTCTGGTGTGTGCGTGTGTGTGTCTATGTTTTTGTTTGTTTGTTTGTGTGTGTGTGTCTGTGAGTGTGCGTGTGTCTGTGTCTGTGAGTGTGCGTGTGTCTGTGAGCGTGTGCGAGTGTCTGTGAGCGCGTGTCTGTGAGTGTGTGTGTCTGTGAGTGTGAGAGTATGTGTGTGTGAGTGTGCGTTGTCTGTGAGTGTGGCGTGTGTCTGTGCTCTGTTAGTGTGCGTGTGTGTGTGTGTCTGTGAGTGAGCGTGTGTCTGTGTCTGTGAAAGGTGGCAAAAAGCCCCCGCGTGTGGTGTGTGTCTGTTAGTGACGTGTGTGTGTGTGTGTCTGTGTGTGACAGCGTGTGTGTCTGTGTGTGACAGCGTGTGTGTCTGTGTGAGCGTGTGTCTCTGTGTGTGTGACAGCGTGTGTGTCGTGTGTACAGCGTTGTGTCGTGTGTGTAGCGTGTGTGTTCTGTGTGTGCAGCGTTGGTGTCTGTGTGTGACAGCGTGTGTGGCTGTGTGTGACAGCGTGTTGTCTGTGTGTGACAGCGGTGGTGACAGCGTGTGTGTGTGTGTGAGCGTGTGTGTCTGTGTGCGTGTCTGTTGTCTGTGTGTGACAGCGTGTGTGTCTGTGTCTGTGTGTGTACAGAGGGGTGTCTGTGTGTGACTCGTGTGTGTGTGTGTGTGAGCGTGTGTGTCTGTGTGCGAGTCTGTTGTCTGTGTGTGACAGCGTGTGTGTCTGTGTGTGACAGCGTGTGTGTCTGTGTGTGACAGCGTGTGTGTCTGTGTGTGACAGCGTGTGTGTCTGTGTGTGACAGCGTGTGTGTCTGTGTGTGACAGCGTGTGTCTGTGTGAGCGTGTGTCTGTGTCTTTGAGTGTGCGTGTGTCTGTGTGCGTGTGTCTGTGTGAGCGTTTGTTTGTGTGTGTGGGTGTCTGTGTGTGTGTGTGTGTCTGTGTGAGCGTGTGTCTGTGTCTTTGAGTGTGCGTGTGTCTGTGTGCGTGTGTCTGTGTCTCTGTGTGAGCGGTGTTTCTGTGTGCGGTCTGTTTGTCCTGTGTGTGACAGCGTGGGTCTGTGTTAGCTGTGTGTGTGTGTGTTTGTGTGTGAGCGTGTGTGTGTGTGTGTCTGTGTGTGTCTGTGTGAGCGTGTGTCTGTGTCTGTGTGAGCGTGTTCTGTGTGTGTGTGTGAGTGTTTGTTGTGTAAGCGTGTGTGTGGTCTTTGTGTGTGTGTGGCGTGTGTCTGTGTGGCGTTGGCTGTGTGTTTGTGTGAGTGTTTGTCGTGTGAGCGTGTGTGTTGGGTCTGTGTGTGTGGTTGAGCTTGTGTGTGTGAGCGTGTGTCTGTGTGAGCGTGCGTGTGTGTTGTGTGTCTGTGTGTGTGTGTGTGTTTTTTTTTGTGTGTGTGTGTGTGTCTGTGTCCGTGTGTCTGTGTGTGTGTGACTGTGTGTGTCTGTGTGAGCGTGTGTCTGTGTGTGTGTGTGACTGTGTAAGCGTGTGTGTGTGTCTGTGTGAGCGTGCGTCTGTGTGAGCGTGTGTCTGTGAGTGTGCGTGTGTGTGTGTGTGTCCGTGTGTGTGTGTGTCTGTGTGTGTCTGTGTGACTGTGTGTGTGTCTGTGAATGTGTTTGTGAATGTGTCTGTGTGTGTGTGTGTCTGTGTGAGCGTGTGTCTGTGTGACGTGTGTCTGTGTGAGCGTGTGTCTGTGTGTGCGTGTGCGTGTGTCTGTGAGTGTGCGTGTGTCTGTGTGTGTGAGCGTGTGTCTGTGTGTGTAAAAAAATAAAAATAAAAACCCTTGCTATGTGTACTGCGTTAAGCATGCGCTTGTACAGCACGGCGTATGCATTGTCTTTTGCTGGTTTGGATTGCTTCTGTTATCTTCGTTTGTAAGTCGCTTTGGATAAAAGCATCTGCTAAATGACTAAATGTAAGTGATTCGTCACACGTTCTTAACCGGTGGGAAAACTTCCTCCTCGTCACAACCCTACCTTCACGGAGAACCACTTGCATGGCAGCCCCTCCAGATGAATGGTGTCGGGCCGCTCTCCGGGAACCGTCTCGTTCATGTCCCTGGCGTCTCTGAAGAAGGAGTCCCAGTCGTGGCGTGTGGGGAAGTCTGCTTTGTGCTCGACGGCGCGGATCTTCAGGACGTCAGTGAAGCCGCTGAGCTTGATGCTCTTGCCCTCCAGCTTGGCCAGCGAGCGCTTGACGGCGCTCCGGTTCTCCACCTCGCCCTCGAAGCGGAGGAAGTCCATGCTGCTCTTGGAGATGCGCAGCGAGGAGAACTGCTCCGGATGCACCATGGCCTTCAGCCGCTCCATCACCTCCCAGTTAGAGATGGACTTGCCGGGCGTCTTGAGGTGCGGCAGAGCCACGCTGACCGTGACTCTGGAGATGTGTTTGAGGTAGAGGCTGAACTCGGGACACAGATCCACCGCCTCGGCCGTGTCGCTCACCACAGACGTCATTCTGGAGGCGCTTCTGCTGAACGCTGCACACAAACACACGCACACGTTTGTGTGAAGAGTTCATTTGCATGTTTTTCATTGTGCATTAATCTCAATCAAACTGCAGTCGGGTTATTTCAAAAAACAACAAAAAAAAATTGCTACCATCACTGATATGTGTCCCTGCAGCACAAAAGCAGTGTTAAGTCGCTGGGGGATATTTGTAGCAATAGCCAACAATACATTGTATGGGTCACAATTATACATTTCTCTTTTATGCCAAAAATCATTAGGATATTAAGTAAAGATCATGTTCCATGAAGATATTTAGTAAATCTCCTACCATAAATATATCAAAACTTAATGTTTGATTAGTAATATGCATTGCTAAGAACTTCAGTTGAACAACTTTAAAGATGATTTTCTCAATATTTAGATGTTTTTGCACCCTCAGATTCCAGATTTTCAGATATTGTCCGATCCTAACAAACCATACATCAATGGAAAGCTTAGCTTTCAGCTGATGCATGCATCTCAATTTCACAAAATTTACCCTTATGACTGGTTCTGTGCTCCAGGGCTAATTTGGTAACTAACAATAAAAGGCGATAAAAGCAAGATAACATGCTTAAAATACATGATTTTTTGAAAATTGTTAAAAACGGAGTTATCTGCTTTTGCAAATAAACTCTTCAATTGTAAAGCTATCTGAAGAAATATCGGGTTCATTGTTATTGAAGAATAAACATCTCCACATTGACCCCGCATTAATCTGAATAACTCAAACTAAAACGATTAAAAAGCATTGACAGCAGATGAAATAAATGGTTAAAATACATTTACATGAATTAAAATAAAACAAATTGTTTACTAAAAATAAAAATGTACGAGATAAACATGTCACCGATTTCCATTTAGTTCGTTAAAGTTCTAAGACACTAGAAACACCGAGCTCGAACCATAAAATATATAAAAACTAAACAAACACATGATTATAATGCATGTGTGTCCGCGCGGCGCTCTGAGGTAAATCCGCGGATATACTGACGATAACTAACAGCTCCTCAGCGGCTCCGGTCCAGAAATAACACCGATATTACACTGAGGTGATGCGCAGATGATCACAGATGATCTGTGAAGCTAAACTAGTGCTAAACTAGTGTTACTAGCACAAGAAAGCGCTTACTAACCTCTCTGAAGAGTTTGCTCTGTAGCATCAATAACAGCAGACCCGCTTCCGCATCCGTCACTCAGCAACCGGAAGTCCCCGAGGAGCTCTGCTGCCCCCCAGAGGCCACTGTTGGACCTGCAGCTCGGCCGCAATATCACTGCGTGTTTAAAAACAATGGGTTTAGTCTGATTTAACATTTTTCTTATGATTCTTAATGTCATATGATAAAGCTTCTCTCAGATCAGGATGCAATAATAAAATAAATAAAAATTAAATTATGTAAAATATCTGGGTGGTAAACAATAGAGAAATCCTTTAACCTTTTAACATAACATTAATAAAATTATTAAAGAGACACAAATCAACCGTTAAACTATCCTTGATTATTTCTTTAAATAATTCTACTTAATCTTATATACGAGTAATTCTGATCTATCATATACTGGATGTTTTACTTGCAATATAATACATACATTATTTATTTATTTTAATCAAATAAAATATTTGGGTGGAAAAAAAATTGAGAACCTCTTAACGTACAATATTAAAGAGACCCAAATAATCTCTTCTTTAAAACTAGAAACACATCTGCATTATCTTACGGGCCAGAAAATTGCTCTTATTGATAAATTATTACAATATAATATTTCCTCTTATTTATGACAGATGCAATATATAGTTAATTTACTTTGAATTGATAAAAATAAGTGGTTGGCTAGTTTGTTGACGTCAGACAGTAAAGTTACGCTCAGATCGTGATGTAATAACACGAAATAAAACATAAATCTATAGAGATCAAATCAGATCAAATAATCTATAATCGATCCTTTAAAACTAGAACCTTTACTTCTTAAAATATGTGTCTTTAAAAGCATTTAAAGGGGCAGAGAATTCTACAGTGACTAATGCTGTGAGGTCTGATGTTGCTTCACACACGCCGAGCGCATTAAGCAGCTCTGGGAACAATGTTAATCCCTGGAGGAATAAAGAGCATAAACCTGCTCGTTTGGAGAGAGTACAGACCTCTGTTTCTTCAGCGGCATACCTGCCGTCATAGAAAATAACCGGGTGTTTTATACAAAGACGTGTGCTATCTCTGCTTATTATATCTGCTGATTGTGTAATGCGACTGCAACTGTAAAAATGTGACCAAAGACATATTTTAAACTGTTAAAGGGGTGATGGGATGCTACATGCACTTTTACAAGTTGTTTGAACTTAATTGTGTGTTGGCATTAATATGCCTATAATGATAAAAATCCACGGCCCTTTGTTTTTTTTTTTTTAAACTGGTTAAATGTTTTCCCCTTCCCCTCCCCCTTCCTCAAATCGAGCCGATCTCAGATTCCTGTCTGTGCGATGTCACACATACAGGCCCCTCCCACAATATTTTGATTGACAGTAGCGTTTCAGCACAAACTGGACTGGCATCTTACCTTAGCTCAGCTCCGCCTGAGTGACGTCCCCACATACAGGCCCCGTCCCACAGAGTTTTGATTGACATCAGCGTTTTCATTTCAGCAGCACAGACGAACTGGGACTGGCGTTTTAAAACCCTTAAGACTCCGCCCTGAGTGCGTCACACAGACAAGTCCCCTGCCCACAATAGTTTTGATTGACAATTACGTTTCAGCACAGACTGGATGGCATCTTAACCTTAGCTCCGCTGAGTGACGTCACACAGACAGGCCCGAGTCCCCTCCCCCAATGTTTGATTGACAGTATCGTCAGCACAGACTGACTTAGGCTTATTAACCTTGCTCCCCCTGAGTGATGTCACACAGACAGGCCCCTCCCACTATAGTTTGATTGACAGTGGCGTTTCAGCAGACTGGACTGGCATCTTACCTTAGCTCCGCCCTGAGTGATCTGTCATCACAAACAGGAGCTCCTCCCACGTAGTTTTGATTGACAGTAGCGTTCACACACAGCACAGCACTTGACTGGCATCTGACCCTTAGCTCCGCCCTGGGTGGAAAAAAAATGACGTCCCCCGACAGTCCCTCCCATCAATAGTTTGATTGCACAGTAGCGTTCAGCCCAGACTGGCCTGGCTTACTTACCTTATCTCCGCCCTGATTGACGTCACACAGACCGGCCCCTCTCCCACTATTTGATTGACAGCATCGTTCGAGCACCGACTGACTGTGGCATCTTACCTAGCTCCGCCCTGTGACGTCACACATACAGGCCCCTCCCACGATAGTTAGATTGACAGCAGCGTTTCAGCACAGACTGGACTGGCATCTTACCTTAGCTCCGCCCTGAGTGACTGTCACACAGACAGGCCCCTCCCACGATATTTTGATTGACAGTAGCGTTTCAGCACCGACTGCACTGGCGTCTTACCTTAGACCCGCCCCTGAGTGACTGTCATCAGACAGGCCCCCCATCCCACAATATTTGATTGCATGATCGTTTCAGCACAGACTGGACTGGGCGCTACCTTAAGCTCACGCCCTGTGTGATGTCACACAGACCCAGGCCCTCCCACGATTGTTTGATTGACAGCAGCGTTTCAGCACAGACTGGACTGGCATCTTACCTTAGCTCCGCCCTGAGTGACGTCCCACAGACAGGCCCCTCCAACGATAGTTTGATTGACAGTAGCGTTTCAGAACACAGACTGGACTGGCGTCTTACCTTAGCTCCGCCCTGTGTGACGTCACACAGACATGCCCCTCCCACAATAGTTTGATTGACAGCAGCGTTTCAGCACAGACTGGACTGGCGTCTTACCTTAGCTCCGCCCTGAGTGACGTCACACATACAGGCCCCTCCCACGATAGTTAGATTGACAGCAGCGTTTCAGCACAGACTGAACTGGCATCTTACCTTAGACCAGCCCTGAGTGGACGGTCACACAGACAGGGCCCCTCCCACAGTAGTTTGCCTGACAGCAGCGTGTTCAGCACAGACTGGACTGCATCTTCCTTAGCCCGCCCTGAGTGACGTCCACACAGACCAGGCCGCGCTCCCACTATAGTTTGATTGAACAGTAGGCGTTTCACCAAGAACTTGGACTGGCATCTTACTTAAGCTACCGCCCTGACTGACGTCACACATACATGCCCCTCCGCACACTAGTTTGATTGACAGCAGCGTTTTCAGCACAGCTGGACTGGATCGTACCTTAGCTCCGCCACTGATGGACATACACATACAGGCCCCTCCCACGATAGTTTGACAGTAGCGTTTCAGCACAGACTATACTGGTGTCTTATCTTAGACCCGCCCTGAGTGACTGTCATCACAGACAGTCTCGCCCACTATTGGTTTGATGTGACGTACGGTTCAGGGCCCAGACTGGACGAGCAGGTGTCTTATCTTACGCTCGCCCTAGTGACGTCACTTAGACAGGCCCCTCCCACGATAGTTTGTTTGACAGTAGCGTTTCAGCACAGATTGGACTGGTGTCTTACCTTAGCTCCGCCCTGAGGGACGTCACAAAGACAGGCCCCTCCCACGATAGTTTGGTTGACAGTAGTGTTTCAGCACAGACTGAACTGGCGTCTTACCTTAGACCCGCCCTGAGTTAGCTGTCACACAGACGTCTCCTCCCACGATAGTTTGATTGACAGGAGCGTTTCAGCACAGACTGGACTGGCATCTTACCTTAGCTCCGCCCTTACATGACTACTCAATAACAGACAGGTCCCTCCCACGATAGTTTGATTGACAGAAGCGTTTCAGCACAGACTGGACTGGCGTCTTAACCTTTAGCTCCGCCCTGAGTGATGTCACACAGACAGGCCCCTCCCACGATATTTTGATTGACAGTAGCGTTTCAGCACAAACTGGACTGGCATCTTACCTTAGACCCACCCTGACTGAGCCGTCAACACAACAGGCCCCTCCCACGATAGTGTTGATCTGACAGTAGCGTTTCAGCACAACTGGACTGTGTCTTACCTTAATTAGGCTTCTCCGCCCCTATTACTGTCATCAGTCACGCCATTGTTTCATGCACCTCCGCCGGAGCAGATGTAGACAGCATGAAACCCCTTCCCTGAGCGTTGAGGTGTATCTGTTGTTGGATTACATCAATGACAAACAGCAGGCGTCTGTTACCTCGACATCATAGCCCTGAGACGCAGTGGATTACGTGTTTGCAATGAAGAATTCCCCTTCCGTCTACCATAAAGACGTCTCTCGTGGCGCGCAGAATCATCGTGACCTCTTCACATTAACAGAAGAAGTGAGTAGAATGTGTTTAATGAATCTTTGCAAGCGCCTTTCCTAATACATGCCTAATTACAAGTTTCCGGATGAATGCGGCTGAAGTAAACAGTCCCTCTGAGAGCGGCTCGGAAGAGAGGGGTGGGGTGAGCAGAGTTCATTAGCATTTAAAGGAACATGCAACGAAACTGGTTGCTGTGAAAAGAGCTGTTTTTGACATGGTAAAAAAGGTGTTTTTTACACTACCATTGAGAAATTTTAAACAAAGTATGTTATAGACTTTTTATTAAGACCCTAAGGAATTATATAAACTTGTGGAAAATGGGCATCGGATGACCCCTTTAATATTCAAAAACCACCAGAATACACCAAACTCTGTAACTATCATAAGAGTTTCATCAAACTCTTCGAAGCACAATCAGGTGCAATAAGCTGTTTAACACACAGACTTGATGTTTTACCCATAATGCTTTGTTTTGGGCCAAAATGTTTGTGCAAAAACCTTATTGGCACCAACAAAAGAATAACATTTACTCTTGGCACATGCTAAACGACTAAACACCAGGATGTGCAATAAAACAGTATGTGTTCATTTGATATATACTGATATTAGCATGTTATAACACACCCCGTAACATGACCGGATGTCCCAATATATTATTTTATTTTTTTTGCAAGCAATGTAAGTCACAATTATTTCATTATATTATATTTAATGTTTTAAAAAGGTTAAAAATTATAAGATAAACTGTCAAATAATGGTCAAACAGTTTATAAAATTATCAAAATGCATAATAATTTATAAACGATTTCCTCACTCATTTGGACTTTTTATTAGATTTTTTTATTGTTGATAAAGCAAAGACAAATGCATGCCGTTGTTGTGTAAAAGCAAGAAAGGTGTCAGTGTCGAACGTTTAGTGCTTCCTGAGCATCTTCGCATCAGATAGTTGATGTCAAATAAATAATGCACTGACAGCAGATGGTTAACGACTGTAATTTAAGAGCAGAAGTTAATTAGTGCTGATTGCCAAGTCAGGAATCATTACTCATATGCTCTGGTCAAAACTTTATCACAGAGATGCTACCACATCGCCTAGCAACCAGCTGGAACACCCTAGCAACCAGCTGGAACACCCTAGCAACTGCATAGCAACAGCAAACACCGCTCAGAACGGAAACATTCTCTCATTAGGTTCAACAGTTGTATGAAGTTGTTTCAAGACACTGAGCACATTTAGAATATTATTAATCTACAACAAGTGCCTCGTGAAGGCACTTTATTGGGAATTGCTGAATTGTGCACATTTGGGATTAGTGTTTTAATATCTGGGATCGCTAGTTATTAGCGATTAAAGCTCCAAAAAACAAAAGCTATAGCTTAGTATATTTGATCCGCTGAATGTGCATTGCCACTGTAATTGGCTCATGGGTTATTAAAGGAACAGTTCACCCCAAAATTGAAGTAATTATGCACATTAATGCTGGATTTGTTTCAGCTTTTTTCTTCTCCTGATGCTGGAGTGCTGGTGGAGTACTTGTGATGTGTTATCTTCTCAAGCTCTCTTTCTGGGACGTCCCCATTCACTTGCAGTGTTTCGGGTGACTGTTCGTTTTCTAGTCGTGGGTTAGGACCTCGTCTTAAACCAGCCAAACAGCCGCTTTTTGAACTCCACCCCGCGCACGGAAACACGACCCGGGGGGAAAAAAATCACATTTGCAGGATATCTCACAGGCTAGTGCACATCAGTGCGTTGCTGCGTCTGGAGGACCATCGTTTAAAGAGGCAACAGAAACTGAAACGGGCAGAAGCAGACGATCGTGGGGGGAGCACGGGGAATATCAATTTAAAATAAACTACTATTACATCTACGTGTCTTTTAGAACATCGTAGTTGTATAAAAAGCTGTGCTAATATTTTATAAAGCTATGATGGGCATTAAAATTCTTGCCAGTTGCACATCCTCGTCTCCAAACCTAAACCGTGGTAAAAGCGCTACTGTATTATTTTTATATACTTAAACTGTGAAAAACAATATTATAAATAAGGTGGAAACCATCATTCCCATCGTGCTCCATCGGGTCCTAAAGTTACTGAAGCAATCCTCATCCACAGCGACATTCTGAACATCACTGCGTTCTGCTGACATGTGCCCTTGGATTCACGGTGCACCATATCGAGCGTCCACCTTCATATGCATTATTTATATGCATTTGGTATGTATATATATTATATGCACATTTATGTACATTTGGATTATATATTATATGCATTATGTGATTTTGCATTATATATTATATGCACATTTATGTACATTTGGATTATATATTATATGCATTATGTGATTTTGCATTATATATTGTATGCATTATGTGCATTAATACATGCATTATGTGTATATGCATTTGGAATATATTACATACACTATGTACGTGGATTACATATTATGTGTATTATGTGCATATGCATAATATATTATATGCATTATGTGACTTTGCATTATATATTATATGCATTATAAGCATAATCCTTATTACTTGCATTATATTATTTAGTATTATTTATTACATGCATTATGTGCATAATCATTATTACATGCATTATGTGCATATGCATTATAAATCATATGTATTATGTCCAGTTGGATTATATGCATTATAAGCATAATCATTGTTAGATGCATTATGATTTTGCATTATTTATTATATGCATTATGTGCACATGCATTATATATTATAAGCATTACATGATTTTGCACTATATATATTATATGCATAATGTGGACCTCGATTATATATTAAATGCATTATGAGCATAATGTGCATTTGCACTATGTGCATTATGTGTTTTTCCATTATATATTATATGCAATATGTGCATTATACATTATATGCGCTATGTGCTTATATGGATTATGTGTATTTCCATTATTATTATTACATGCATTGCATTCCTGTATGTGGATTTGCAGCTGTCCCACCTGTGGAGAACTGCTCATCATGAGCTCTATGAAGTTCTTGCGGCTGCATTTCGGGGTGCTGCCATCCTCAGGCAGTGCCTCATGTGCTGCATCCTCAGAAGAGCCCTGCAGCAGACTGCGCAGAGATCCCCTGGATGTTCTCCGTCTGCTGATGATGAGCTGAGGCCGGACAGAAGCCCTGCCAGCTCCAGCCTCCAGCTCCGCTTCTCCTGTTGGCTGAGCATTAGAGAGCGCAGGAGCACTTGGTTGCATTGCATCATGTCCATGCACAGTGTCTTTATCCTTTGCATCCGAGAGCTCACAGTGTTTCTCGGTCAGTGCGATGTCAGACACACTCAGCTCCGCCTCAGCATCCCTCACAGCCTCCCCCTCCTCTGATTTAGGATTCAGATCACTGCTTTCTTCATGCATGTTGACGTTCTTTTCAAAGTGCAATGCATTGATTCCTCTGTTGATGTCTTCATCCTCATCCTCATCCTGCGCGCGCATCTCCGGGTATCTGTACTTCTTCTTCAAGCACACCACTTTCTCCCCGTGCTCTTGCTTCACGGATGCGATACTGTCCACATAGCGCTTAAATCTCTCCTTCAGCACGGCTCGCTTCGCATTTTCGCTGCTCAGAAAGACTTTAAAATGCGCGACCAAGTCCTTGTTTTTCACATGCCCCCCGTTTTCCAGAAGAAAGTCCAGCACGGATTCCTGCGTGCACTCCGTCGCCATTATATCACGCTTTATGATAATATCAAAAATAGTGATAAATAAGCGAATGCACAAATCAATGCGTCGTTTTAACAGGTCTATTTATCGTTAGTCTGTGCGCTGAAGAACACATCGCGTCTCGTCTTATTAAACCTAGGCTGTGGGTGAGATTGAGTACTGAGTGTGTCACATAGGGGTCGGTAGAGCTTATAAAGATGATGTTTGCGTCCTAGCAACTCTAGTTGCAGGACAGAATCACGAGTGAGAAACTGGAGTACAGCGGCGTTCATTTGGGCTCAAACGCGCCCGGCGTTGACGCGCGAAGGCTCCGCCTTGAGCCAAAATGGATTCCAGTTACACTTGGTCGGAAGGTTCCACTTTGCCGGGACAAGGGGGGTTGGAACTCAATTGAGCGTTAGAGGTTTTAATTAATGAAACCTAGCATGAGTTATAGCGTTCACTCGGGTTAAACAGACGTGTAGAGACACGAAAGTGCTCGCTGATGTATTTGACATTTGAAGTCGTTATACTGTGTCGACTTAAGCTTCACAGAAACCCCTCTCGGAGACGCTGGAATGGTCGAGCTGTTCCCAGTGGCGTGTCAGCTGGAAACTATTGGACAACTTTTGACTTTCATCCGAAAGCGATCCAATAAATTTTCCTCCAATATTCGCTGTTTTCTGCGCGCAAATGGCTTCTTCTGATGTGGTTCGACAGATGGTAGGTGTGCGGTCGATATAGACCGTGTTCCGAGGCTTCTCCTGTTGTTTCTGCGGCTGGGGGAAGTTTGGGAGTGTCCCGTCCTGACACGCTCGCGCTGCATTTATTAATCTCTAAACACACATCTGACTAATTAGTTTGATGGAGTATATCTAATGTATCAATCTGAAGCACTCTAAATGATTTATGATGCATTTTCCCGAATGCATGTATCTGCATGCATTTCTCAATCTGAATTATTAATCTAAATACAAACATGTGATTTATTAATTTGAATAATAGTATCTAGTTTTAATTCATTTATCTGAGTTGTGAATCTGAATATTGCATTTGAGCATGCATTTCTCGATATGCATTATCAATGTGAACACATGCATCTGATTTATAGATTTGAAAATATTACATGTATCAAGTTATTTGTATCATCTCAACTATATTATTATTATTATTTATGAATTGTGATTCATTCATCTGATTTATGGATCTGAATGAGCAATCGGAATACATTCACACTCATCCGCATTATCAATTTTAATACATTTATGCTATTAAAAATATTTTTTTTATTAAATATTAATATTACATAAAGAAATAAATAACCTACATCGTGATATTATAAAAAAAGCAAATTACACAAAATAGAACTTAACTTAATAAACTGAAAGTATAAAAACTGTACATGTATAAAACTATCAATTATACGAAAATAACGTTCTAAATCAGAATGCAAACATCAGATTTATCAACCGTAAATATTAATATGAAAGCATTTCCCAATTTAAATTAATAACTAATAGGCTAATATTCTCGTCAGCTAAGTTGTTAAACCCGTTAGAAATATTTGACCATTTTTGTCGACGCATTTATTGCATATATATCTATAGTTATATAAAACATACAGTGGATATAGAAGTCTGAGACCACATTTAAAATCTGTTTTTTAATCTAAACTTGAAAAAAAGTTTTAAATTTTTATAAAGTTTTAAAAGTTAAAATTTGTGAAACTGCGCGTGAAGTAGGAGTTATGAGATATTAACTCGATGTGTTAGACACGAGGGCTGTCGAAGGCCTGAAAAACTAAATTCGAATTTTGTACTCGATAATATTCGAATTCTATTAGAATTTAAAAGGCATTTTGAAACAAGCTTTTGGCTTGAGGGTGCATCGAGCAAAATATCATGCACGTTTCTTCAAAGCGTAATAACACGACTATCTTTGAAAAAAATAAATAACGTTTATAATTCATATTTGAGGACAAAATTCGAATTTAGTTTTTCAACCATTTTGACAGCCCTAGTGTCTAATACGTTGAGTTCCATCTATAATTAATTAAGTTGCTTAAACAAACTATAAACAAAACAGCATCATGTATCTTTAATACGCAGGGCAAACCAGAGTGGGGAGCGGGGTTTTTAAATTTAAAAACGCGAGTTGCTTTACGGCAGGTGGTGAAAACCGCCGTAAAGTCTCGAGACGTGTTTTTTAATAGTTAAACTTACGTTAATGTTACATGGCTTTCTAAACATGCGAGACGCGAGTGCTCCGGTGATAAATAGGGCTACCTATCAGAAAACCCTATATCAGACGTTTAAACTCATATGGTTTAAAACGCATGATTTCAGCGCGATAAACATGATAATCAGAACCAAAACAGATGTTTTTAGCAGGTCCGAGCTGTAAAGGCGCAGCTCTATTCTGGAAAAGGGGCGGAGGGCAGTAGCTCATTTGCATTTAAAGAGACATGGCCGAAAAACAGCGTGTTTCTGCTTCCACTCAAAATAGGCATTTTTCAAAATGATATAATAAATGATCTGTTGGTTATTTTGAGCTGAAACTTCACAGACAAATTCTGGGGTCACTTGAGACTTATATTACATTGTAGAAAGGGGCATAATATGTCTCCTTTAAATTCGACGAACATTAGACACATGTTTGAGAGGAAGATTTGAAAAGCAGCGGTCGGCGTCATGTTTTCTCGCTCACTGGTTTCTTCCAGGACAAGAACGCCCGTCCGCTGGCTCTATCGGGACATGTTGGGTTCGACAGTCTGCCGGATCAACTCGTCAACAAGTCCACTAGTCAGGGATTCTGCTTCAACATCTTGTGCATCGGTAAGCTAAGAGACTCAAACGCAGCAATGCTGCAGATGCTGATGTTTACAGCGGCATGCGGAATCTGTGAAAATGTGAATAATTTTAAATAAATACGAGAGGTCATAAATATGCATGTTATTTGCATTCATGTTATGCATGTCTGAGTGATAGTTTCCATAAAGATGTTTACATTTAAAAAAATAATATAAAATAGCTGAAATTATTTAAATAACCCCATTCAAAAGTTTGGGAACCCTTGGTTCTTAATACTGTGTGTGGTTACTTGGATGATCTACGACTGTTTTTTTGTTTTGTGATGGTTTTTCATGAGTCCCTTGTTTGTTCTGAACATTTAAACTTCCTGCAGTTCTTCAGAAAAATCCTCCAGCTCCTGCAGATTCTTCAGTTTTCAAGCATCTTCTGCATATTTGAACCCTTTATAAACAGTGACTGTATGATTTAGAGATGCATCTTTTCACACTGAGGACAACTGAGGAACTCAAACATAACAATTACAAAAGGTGAAAACATTCACTGATGCTCCAGAAGGAAACACAACGCATTAAGAGCCGGGGCAGAACAGAATGGAGCTGTCCAAATTTTTCTTATTTTGTAGAAATATAATTTTTTCTATTTAGTACTGCCCTTCGGAAGCAACAAAATATACCTGCATGTTTCCCGGAAAACAAATTAAGTACAATTTACCTTGATCTTCAAATTCAAAAAGTTTTCACCCCCCGGCTCTTAATGCATCGTGTTTCCTTCTGATATCCAGTGAGATAACAGTGCAGCAGATACTGACATAAAATGCTATAAATCTCAGTCGTGGCTCTATATCTCCAGTAATAATAAGATGAGGCTGAAATGCTCCAAACATATAATGCAGTGATTGAGAGCTGAAGAAATAAAGGCTCCTCAGAAGATGTGAGATGTTCTAGAGGCTTGTGAAGATCATTCCTCCGCCGAGGAACAGTGAAAGTAAAGCTTCTGGAAAACAAACGCTCCTCAAAAGATCCCGATGATCAGATTTGAGACTCTAAAACATGTTGATGGAGAATCAAGTCAGCTGAGCTGCTCAGTGCAGTAAGTGTTCATCTGGAGATATTACTCTGACGCTTACTTGATCAAAACCCGTCAAGATCTGACACGAGAAGAGTTTCTACAAGAGCTTTTACTGGATTAAACACTCTAAACTCTCAATCAGAGACAGAAGACGTGAGGAGATTGAGTGAAACGGCAGAGTTTGATCATTTAGAGCTTTAGAAATTATGGTTTATTATAGGGTTAATAAGTACAGTGTCTTGCGTATGTGTACATAGAGTAAGTATATTGCACTTATTCCTCCAGGAGAAACTGGGATCGGTAAATCCACGCTGATGGACACTCTTTTCAACACCAATTTTGAGAATTTCGAGTCGTCCCATTTTGAGCCGAAGGTGAAGTTGCGAGCGCAGACGTACGATCTTCAGGAGAGCAACGTTCGTCTGAAGCTCACTGTGGTTAATACTGTCGGCTTCGGCGATCAGATGAACAAACAACAGAGGTCCGTTCTGATCCGTTACTGATTTAACATCTAATGTTGTTCACTGTTAAAGGTTTGGAGGAATGCAGCATTGCATCAGTGTCTCTGCAGTGAATGGGTGCCGTCAGAATGAGTTAAAAACATCTTAATGCTGGATGTGTTTCAGCTTTTGTCTTCTCCAGATGTTAACTGATGGACTGGAGTGTTTACTGATGTTTTTATCAGCTCTCATTCTGACGGCACCCATTCACTTGCAGTGAGACACTGATGCAATGCTACATTTCTCCAAACCTGATGAAGAGACAAACTCATCCTGATCTTATACTGGCATTCTGTCTCTGCGTTATAGTTACCAGCACATAGTGGATTACATCGACACGCAGTTCGAGTCGTACTTACAGGAGGAGCTGAAGATCAAGCGCTCGCTTCATAACTATCACGACTCCAGGATCCACGCGTGTCTGTACTTCATCGCTCCGTCCGGACACTCGCTCAAATCCCTAGACCTGGTCACGATGAAGAAACTGGACAGCAAGGTCAGTATTTGTGTCCCTGCAGCACAAAAGCAGTGTTGAGTCGCTGGGGATATTGAGCAATAAGCCAAAATACATTGTATTGGTCAACATTATTGATTTTTATTTTATGCCAAAACTCATTAGGATATTAAGTAAAGATCATGTCCATGAAGATATTTTGTAAATGTCCTACCGTAAATATATCAAAACTTAATGTTTGATTAGTAATATGCATTGCTAAGAACTTCATCTGAACAACTTTAAAAGTGATTTTCTCAATAATTTGAGTTTTTTTTGCCCCCTCAATTCCAGATTTTTTCAAATATGGTTCTATCCTACCAAACCATACAGCATGGAAAGATTATTTATTTCACAAAATTGACCCTCATGACCACCAGGGTCATATTTAGTGATTAAGCAGATGTTTTTATCCGATGCGACTTACAAACGAGGACAACGGAAGCAATCCACATCAACAAAAGAGCAATGATACGCAAGTGCTGTGACAATTATATAATAAATAAAAAGGAAACATGGATAGAATAGAAAAAGCTAGTGTTAGAGGCCTTTTTTTAAGAAAACAAATCCGTGCTGCTAAAGGGTGAAGTGTTTTGTTTTTAATAAAAAAGAAAACAAATAGATCAAATAGAATTAGAATTGAGAGTGCTAGAGTTAGAGGGTCAACTAAAGATGAAGGAGATGTGTTTTTTTTTAAGCGGGTTATTCAATATAATATTAATATTGCAAAGGTCCTAAAAAGTCTAAATTATAGAAAACTAAGGTCTTAAATCAGGTCAAAAAAATTTTAATTCATAAAGTCATGACATTACAGTTCAAAAAATGAATATATTCCTCAGTATCATTTTGTTTTCTACTATAAATATCTAAACATGCTTACTGGAGAAGCATATTAAATCTCGAACACAAATAAGTGAGTTTATGATCAAAACAAGACAACAAAGTATCTGTTTCTCTTTGCATTAAGTTTGATTTTTCGGAACCTATTTGACAGATGTTTTTTCTTGTTTTAATCATAAACTCACTTCATTTTGATCGATTTCTTCATGCGTTCGTTTTATTTCGCTTTAATAAGCGTTAGACGTCTGCACTGGAAGACAAGACAAATACTGAGGAAGAACTGTTAGCATGCAGTGTGATCAGAAGATGCAATAAAAGTTATTTCTATATTCTAGTGTTCAGGAGCAGAGACGTTCAAACCTCAAGCTATTGTTTTGGGAAAATTGATTTAAAAGCAATGTTAATGTTTTCTTTAAGAAGTCTCTTCTAAGCCTGCATTGATTGATCCACAATACAGTAAAATTGTGAAATATTTTTACTATTTAAAACAGCTGTTTTCTATGTGAATATCTGTTAAACTGTAATATATTTCTGAGATCAAAGCTGTATTTTCAGCATCATTACTCCAGTCTTCAGCGTCACATGATCCTTCAGAAAGCATTCTAATATGCTGCTCGAGAAACATTTATTATTATTATTATTAACGTCAATGCTTAAAACAGTTGAGTACATTTTTTCAGGATTCTTTGATGAATAGAAAGATCCAAAGATTGATCTGAAATAAAAAGCTTCCGTAACATTATACACTGACTGTACCATTCAAACGCTTGGTGTCCGTATAATTAATAATTAATCTTTTTTTGGGAAAGAAATTATAAAAATGCATACTTCTATTTATCAAGGAATTCGTTTAAGTGATCAAAGCGATGAGAGAGAGATTTATAATGTTACAAAAGATTTCATATAATTGCTGTTCTTCTGAACGTTCTATTCATCAAAAGAAACCTGAACTAATTCTACTCGGCTGTTTTCAACAATAACAATAATAATAATGTGTTTTGAGCAGCAAATCCGTATTAGAATGATTTCTGAAGGATCAACGCGACTGGAGTACTGATGCTTTGAAATCACGGGAATAAATCGCATTTTAAAAACCGCTTTTACTGTTTTTGCTGTACTTTGCATCAAATAAATTCAAGAGACTTCTTTATAAACATTACAAATCTTACCGTTCAAAACCTTTTGAGTGCTAGTCAGGGCTCTACGCTCATTTTTCTGTTTATTAAGGAGCACTTATGCTCCTAACTTAAAACATTTAGGAGCACCTTCTAATTAATAATCCAAAATTCCCATTACGAGGTGATATTTGACTCCTTAACGTGATTTACAGTAGAATTTAGTTTTTACCTCTAATGGCATTTTCCTAACTTTATTAAAAGTATGTCATCTTTCATGTCAAACGTTTAAAAAATTATATTTTACAAGCTTTTAAAAAATTCTAATTAAAACCATAGAATAAAACAAGTCACTGATTTGATCACGGACTCATTCGTTCAATCGATTCGTTCGAATGACTGATTCAATTAAGGAATGAATCAAGTGGCAGTGTTCATGAATCACCGACTCACTAGATTCGTTCAAAAACGCAGTTCATTCATAAACGAGACACCGCTGTGTTTGAACGGAGATGCGCTGCGGCTCCGCTGTGTCTTTGTTTCAAACTATTTTCGACGACGAAATGGAGCAAAATCAGACCATAGTGTTCTAGTCAGACAACGCAAGTCACTTAATATTAACTTCTTGTTTTAAATCAGATCACATTTACAAACGCCCTTAAAAATCATTGAAAGCCTGTATTAATACTAATACTGATACTGATGATTGTAGTAGTCCGCGCTGGATGTAGACGGCTGTCTCGGGTCTCCGTGTTTAATATGTCGGCCTGTGGTTTCTCTGTATCGGTCCGTGGCAGGTCAACATCATCCCCGTCATCGCTAAAGCCGACACCATCTCCAAGAGCGAGCTGCACAAGTTCAAGATCAAGATCATGAGCGAGCTGGTGAGCAACGGCGTGCAGATCTACCAGTTTCCCATCGACGACGAGACCGTGGCCAAGATCAACACGGCCATGAACGTGAGTCCTGAGAGAGAGCACAGAAGGGGCTGTGTGTGCCGTATTCGCTTGTAACCGCGCTGAATGCTCTGTTGAACCATCAACATATAGTGCGGGGCTCATTGGGAGGAAGAAAACGATACATTTGATTTATTTCTTTAGAATCCTAGTTATAGATTTTATTCATTAAAAAATTGATTATAAATTTTTTTTTTTTATTCATATATATTGTTTATTTTTTTATAAACGTTTTTATATTATATTTTCCATTTTTATTCAAAATCTCATTCATTTTAGTTAAAGTTGTCGTAATTTTGTTTGCGTTTTAGTCAACTTTAGTGTTTTTGTATATAATTTTTATTTCAGTTTTAGTTATGTAGTACGTCAAGTTAAACTAAATTAAAACAAGAAATTAATTTGACAATAACAAGTTATTTTTATTTTAGTTGACGGGTATTTTATTTTAAGTAGCAATGTTAACTATTACGTTTATTACATCAAGTTAAACTAAATTAGAAATGTTGCCTGAAACTAGCTGATTTAAAAAAAAAAAATTCTATTTAAGTTAACATTTATCTTATTTCAGGTATCAAAATAAAATTTTAGATTCAGATTTACTTTATTTTAGCGCATGAATGAAAATGAGAAGTGTTGGCGTGGCAACTAGTTGAAATGTGTTTATTAGCGTAATGTTAATTTTATTTCAGGTGTCAAATGTGTTTTAATTTTCGGTTTTGTACAACTCTAATAACCCTGATTATGGCATTTAACTTATCGCAGAATATGGGTTTTATTTTGCTACGCAAAGCTCAGGAAATAAAGCATGCGCCGACTACAATTTATAATCGGTTATTAATATTCAACTGATTCTCTTGTGTTTGATTACAGCAGCCATTCTCTGGGCTTTACGTGCGTGTCTACCTAATTTATTCCCAACCTGAGAGTCTTTCATCAGCTTGGATTCAGGAATGATAGGCTGGGAATAACGAGTGCAGGCTTTGCATGAAATTGTGCCGCACAATCGGCAGGATCTGTTGCATCATCACAAATAAAACCATTAGCTTTACACTCCACAACACCATTAATGCCGTTTTAATAATAGCTTGAGTCAAGGCTGAAGGATAGTTTTGACTGTTGTTGTTATATTGGCTCATTCGCTGAATCACAGATGATTATGCCGGACTCAAAACGAGTCATCCGTGTGTCATTTGCACAGTTTGGAAGCAGTGTTAATATAGAACTAGATACAAGAGTTCGTCAAGACAAACCTTAGGTTAGCTTGAGAAAGCTTAAAGCTGTTGTAAAAGCCTGAAGATTGAACATTTAGATTAGATAGATGTTGATAACATGTTTCTAGCATGATTAGCATGTTTTAGCATGATTGGCCTGTCACTAGCGTATTGCTGGCATGATTAGCATTTTACTATGCATGTTTAGCACGTTACTATGCATGTTCCTAGCATGATTAGCAAGTTACTATGCATGTTCCTAGCATGATTACAAGTTACTACTACTAGCATGTCTACAGGATTAGCAAGTTACTAGCATGTTTCTAGCATGATTAGCAAGTTACTAGCATGTTTCTAGCATGATTAACAAGTTTCTAGCATGATTAGCAAGTTACTAGCATGTTCCTAGCATGATTAGCAAGTTACTATGCATGTTTCTAGCATGATTAGCAAGTTAACTCCGATTATCAGGTTAATAGCATGTATCCTAGCAGATTAGTAAGATTACTACATGTTCTAGCATGATTCGCAATTCTAACTAGCATGTTCCTACATGAAATAAGCAATGAATTAGCAATTAACTAGCCTGTTCACCTGTTAAGCAAGTTACTATGCATGTTTCTAGCATGATTACCAAGTTACGAGCATGATTAGCATGTTAATAGCATGTTCCTAGCATGATTAGTAAGTTACTAACATGTTCCTAGCATGATTAGCAAGTAACTAGCATGTTACTAGCATGATTAGCAAGTCACTAGCATGTTACTAGCATGATGTTAACTTCTTAGCACATTACTAGCATTTTCTCGAGCATGTTAGCATGTTGCTAGCATGATAACAAAAACAGCATGTTGCTAGCATGATGATCATGCTACTACATGTTGTTTGGTATTGTTCTAGCAGATTAGCATTTCGCTAGGCATAGATAGATAGTGTTCGATAGATGATTTTTGAATGGGTCGAAATATGCTAGAAGGGACGTCTATTGAGGGTCCTAACAGCTTCATTGTTTAGAGTTGATTTTGCAGCTGCAGTTTAAAGTCTCCTCGGCTCAGCTGAACATGCGTCAATGAAAGTCTATGGGATTTTTGTAGATTTAATCATCTGGTTTACGAAAACCATATCAGATCAGTTAGAAAAGATCTAGCATACTGAGTCAGACCAGTCTAAAGGTCTGTCCTGAGTTTGGTGGTTCTAGCTCGAAAGCTCCAGGAGGAGTAGCGTTCAGAAATGTAGTCTAAGAAGAATAATAATAAAAAGGGTAAGTAGCAGCTCAGTAGGTTGCCGTTCTCAAGCTAACCTAATAACGTGCACGATCATGCTCTTCCAGGGCCATCTTCCGTTCGCTGTGGTGGGCAGCACAGAGGAGGTGAGCATCGGGAACAAGATGGTGAAGGCGAGGCAGTATCCCTGGGGCGTTGTGCAGGGTGAGCCTTTATCAGACGCACATTCACTCTTATCATCAGTTATACGCCAGGGGTGTGACTCGGCACTGCTTTCACATTTTAACCGGTATCGGTATCAGAATTTCGGTGCCGGTACCTTTTTTTGGTATTTTTACTCGTTTTTTTAATAGGCTAATAATAGTATTATTTTTTTTCTACAAGTGATTAATCTGGTTGTAACATTTATTTTTATAATTTAATTGTTTTATTAAAAATTGTATAGAAAATTGAATATTTAAAGATGTACATATCCTGTAGCAGATTACTAGTATTTCTGTTACATGTTTAAAAAATCCGTACTTTTATTTTGACGGGTTGCCATGAAGCTACTGTGTGTATACAGTATGTTGATGCTAGCTTTCTCGAATGAAACCGTAAAATCCTCGCGAAGTGACGCTCACAGCAGCGTCTTTGTGTTCATGCCGTCATACAGTGAGAACGCAGAGGCCGGAATCACCGCGAGCGTGACGCGTGCTTCAGTATTTGTGTAGTAAACAAAACCGCGTTTCCGCCATTCATTCATACAGAGGCAAGCGGGACACGCAGGATTCATATTTAAACCGTCTTTTTGCGTTTTCATATTCGCAGACCTGTTCATATCGCGATTCGAATTAAGTGGCAGACCTACTTTTGATTTATTCGTCCAAAATTGACGAATTCCGTGGCATTTCCGCGCTATAGAGTAAATTACGTTTTTATGAATGGACTTCAGTTTTCGCAGAAACAATACGGCCCTAGAAGTGTAACCACACTTCAGAACATTTCGGCTCGCCCTGTGTGTTGTCTGAACGAGTCTCTCTGTAGCGTATGCGCTCAGATGCGTTCTCAGCTACCGAAATATGTGCACGATTGCTTTACTGCTGTGGTAATCGGGTACTACTCTGTATACTGACGCAATTCAGTCGGTACCCTTAAAAGTACCGAGTTCGGTACCCAACTCTAATCACGATTGTATCAAATTTATTTTGCGTATTTTTATTAAATTATATAAGCAGGCTACGTTTAACTCTTTCCCCGCCAAACACAGAACTTTCCGTGTTCTCGCTGTTGTACGCTAGGGGGCGCTATTACACATCTGAATGAGTCTAGAATCACTCGATCAAAAACACAGGCGAGGAAGACGCAGAAACCAGCGATCTCGTGAAAAATAATGCGATCGTCAACACTAACCGCGTATAAATGAAAACCGCCTGATGTTAGCGAGTGACGTGTGGATGCAGAAAGTGTGCAAGCTTTGGGAGTACGCCATCTACTGCAGCGCTGCTTTGGTAATATTACTGAATATGATCCAGATTTATTAGGATTTGATAAAAATGCGATTTTCTCAAAATGTTGCTTTTTTATTTGTTTCTTATTCTAAAAAAAAGAGCATTTATTTAAAACAGAAATCTTGTCTAACAATATACGCTACCGTTCAGAAGTTTTACATTTTTATTCTTTCTTTTTTTGAAAGAAATTAAAACGTTATCCCAGCGAAGGACCACGTGTTACATTGATAAGAAATTGATAGCGAGATATATTGTTAGAAAAGATTTATATTTTGAATAAATGCTGTTCTTTCTTAACTTTTAATTCATCAAAGAATCCTGAAAAAAGTATCGCTTTGGCAGCACAACATGATGCTGGAAATTCAGCTTTGCATCACAGAAATAAATTATATTTTAAAGGATATTAAAATAGAAACCATTATTTTATATTGTAATATTTAATAATTTTACTGTTTTTACTGTATTTTTGATCAAATAAATGCAACCTTGACGAGCAGAACTTCTTTTAATAAAAACATTACAATCTGTTACGATCCCAAACCGTGCGCGGTAGTGAGTGCACATATATATATATATTTTAGTGTTTGTGAGCAAAGATATTCAAGATTTTTTAAATGTATTTACTTTTTTTGTCAAATAAATTAAAAACAAATTGAGATCTGTTGAAACGTCCTACTTTTTACTTTTTAATTAATACATTTTTATTTTACAATTGTATGTAGTTTTAGTTTTTTATTGTTACTTTGAACTTATGTTATTCTTATGTTTATTTTTGTTACTTTTTATTGTTACTTTGAACTTATGTTATTCTTATGTTTATTTTTGTTACTTTTTATTGTTACTTTGAACTTACGTTATTCTTATGTTTATTTTTGTTACTTTTTATTGTTACTTTGAACTTACGCTATTCTTGTTTATTTTTGTTACTTTTTATTGTTACTTTGAACTTACGCTATTCTTGTTTATTTTTGTTACTTTTTATTGTTACTTTGAACTTACGCTATTCTTGTTTATTTTTGTTACTTTTTATTGTTACTTTGAACTTACGCTATTCTTGTTTATTTTTGTTACTTTTTATTGTTACTTTGAACTTACGCTATTCTTGTTTATTTTTGTTACTTTTTATTGTTACTTTGAACTTACGCTATTCTTATGTTTATTTTTGTTACTTTTTATTGTTACTTTGAACTTACGTTATTCTTATGTTTATTTTTGTTACTTTTTATTGTTACTTTGAACTTACGTTATTCTTATGTTTATTTTTGTTACTTTTTATTGTTACTTTGAACTTACGTTATTCTTATGTTTATTTTTGTTACTTTTTATTGTTACTTTGAACTTACGCTATTCTTGTTTATTTTTGTTACTTTTTATTGTTACTTTGAACTTACGCTATTCTTGTTTATTTTTGTTACTTTTTATTGTTACTTTGAACTTACGCTATTCTTGTTTATTTTTGTTACTTTTTATTGTTACTTTGAACTTACGCTATTCTTGTTTATTTTTGTTACTTTTTATTGTTACTTTGAACTTACGCTATTCTTATGTTTATTTTTGTTACTTTTTATTGTTACTTTGAACTTACGCTATTCTTGTTTATTTTTGTTACTTTTTATTGTTACTTTGAACTTACGCTATTCTTGTTTATTTTTGTTACTTTTTATTGTTACTTTGAACTTACGTTATTCTTATGTTTATTTTTGTTACTTTTTATTGTTACTTTGAACTTACGCTATTCTTATGTTTATTTTTGTTACTTTTTATTGTTACTTTGAACTTACGCTATTCTTATGTTTATTTTTGTTACTTTTTATTGTTACTTTGAACTTATGTTATTCTTATGTTTATTTTTGTTACTTTTTATTGTTACTTTGAACTTACGCTATTCTTATGTTTATTTTTGTTACTTTTTATTGTTACTTTGAACTTACGTTATTCTTATGTTTATTTTTGTTACTTTTTATTGTTACTTTGAACTTACGCTATTCTTGTTTATTTTTGTTACTTTTTATTGTTACTTTGAACTTACGCTATTCTTGTTTATTTTTGTTACTTTTTATTGTTACTTTGAACTTACGCTATTCTTGTTTATTTTTGTTACTTTTTATTGTTACTTTGAACTTACGCTATTCTTGTTTATTTTTGTTACTTTTTATTGTTACTTTGAACTTACGCTATTCTTGTTTATTTTTGTTACTTTTTATTGTTACTTTGAACTTACGCTATTCTTGTTTATTTTTGTTACTTTTTATTGTTACTTTGAACTTACGCTATTCTTGTTTATTTTTGTTACTTTTTATTGTTACTTTGAACTTACGCTATTCTTGTTTATTTTTGTTACTTTTTATTGTTACTTTGAACTTACGCTATTCTTATGTTTATTTTTGTTACTTTTTATTGTTACTTTGAACTTACGCTATTCTTATGTTTATTTTTGTTACTTTTTATTGTTACTTTGAACTTACGCTATTCTTGTTTATTTTTGTTACTTTTTATTGTTACTTTGAACTTATGTTATTCTTATGTTTATTTTTGTTACTTTTTATTGTTACTTTGAACTTACGTTATTCTTATGTTTATTTTTGTTACTTTTTATTGTTACTTTGAACTTACGCTATTCTTGTTTATTTTTGTTACTTTTTATTGTTACTTTGAACTTACGCTATTCTTGTTTATTTTTGTTACTTTTTATTGTTACTTTGAACTTACGCTATTCTTGTTTATTTTTGTTACTTTTTATTGTTACTTTGAACTTACATTATTCTTATGTTTATTTTTGTTACTTTGACTTTTTTCAGTTAACTTGTAGCAAATGAAGGAAATAATCGAATAGAGTATGGGGTTAGGTTTGCTAGGCCTGGTCTCAAACGGGTCTCGGGTGTGTTTGTGTGTGTTTCAGTGGAGAACGAGAACCACTGCGACTTCGTGAAGCTGCGCGAGATGCTGATCTGCGTGAACATGGAGGACCTGCGCGAGCAGACGCACACGCGGCACTACGAGCTCTACAGACGCTGCAAGCTGGAGGAGATGGGCTTCAGAGACACCGACCCCGAGTGCAAGCCCGTCAGGTGAGAGCTCGTTAAGCACAGCTGCTCGTTAGCTGCTCTGGAGACGGGAGCATGGGAACTGTTTACTTAACCTCGCTCACACAGACATTCCTCAGATTTCTGCTCGGCTTCTCAAAACAGAGAAAGAATGGAATCTCGGCTAATAACGAGACCCTTCAGATCCTTCAGAAGGAGAGTCTGAAGCATGCAGTCTGACCGCATTTAAAGCCATGAAGTCTTAATATGTGACCCTGCAGCACAAAACCAGTCATAAGGGTCAATTTTGTGAAATTGAGGTGTGTGCATCATCTGAAAGCTGAATAAATAGCTTTCCATTGATGTATGGTTTGGTAGGATAGCACAATATTTGAAAATCTGGAATCTGAGGGTGCAAAAAAATCTAAATATTGAGAAAATCATCTTTAAAGTTGTTCAAATGAAGTTCTTAGCAAGGGTCACATATTAAGACTTGGACATTATACGCAGAGTTACAGTAAACTTAAAAAAAAACCAAAAAAAAACATTTTCGGTACTGGAAATAAAAAATGTTACCTGACAATACAATTAAAGAATATATTTTATATATAAAAATATATAGTTTTTTATGCATTTCGCAGTGTCTTTCCGTTTCACTTGGATGTCTAACATAACTCAACTTAAGATAATAAAATTAAAACTTAAATAAAAATTAATAAAAGTGACGAAAGCACGCAACAAAGAGATTAAAAATGTAACTTAAAATTTAAAAACTGAAAATATAAAATTTAAAACGAATTCAAAATAGTATTAAAACTATTAGTATTATAAGCCTTAAATATTTTAAATGGTGTAGCAGAAGTTTTAATTATCAAAACAGAAATATGATTAATAAACTTGAAGAAAATGCTTTGAATGAAACAAGTGTGAGCGCAGCACATTTAAAGCCGAATGCGGCGCTTTTTTCATTTCTTGGAAATAAAATATAAAATGTAAAAATATATTTTATAATGCATTTCTCATTTTCTATTTTCTCTCAGTTTAACTTGATGTTAACTCAGTTTAACTTGACCAAAATAACTAAAACTGACATAAAAACTAATAAAAACTAAATAAACATTAAAAAAAAAAACTAAACTAAAAGTGACAAAAACACAACAAAATGACAAAAAAATTAACTAATTCAAAATGTTAATAAAAACTACAATGATGATGCATACATCTCAATTAAAAACAAAATTGACATTGTAAGATGCATGTTTTATCTCCCTCATTTTTTGAATGAGCTGCTGAAACAAGTAAAGCATATACATTTCAAAATAAGAGTCCCGGTGCATTTTAGGCTTGTTTATGACTAAAAGTCCTGCATTAAGTCATTTTTCCTGGTTATTATTGATATAGTAGCTACATAATAAACTGTATCTGGTATTTAATGAAGTGTAAAGTCTATGTGGCGCATTATTGAATGTCTCATTAACCCTGACTGAAGACGAGGCTATTAGAGAACTGAACCCCCCTGAGATTAATAAGCAGAAACTGAGCTGCATCTGATGGTGCTGTTGAACAGTCTTCAGCAGACGTACGAGGAGAAGCGGCAGGAGTTTGTGGGCGAGCTGCAGAGACGAGAGGAGGAGATGCGACAGACGTTTGTGCAGAGAGTCAAAGAGAAAGAGGCCGAGCTGAAGGACGCAGAGCGAGAGGTAGGGTTTTTTTTCCACATTTAAATTTTTATGGATTCCATTTTTTGTTTTAATTTCTCTGGACTCCTTTTAAATGGTTAAAATAATCCAAAAGCATGCCTAATTAATTAAAATCGTGAAACCGATACAATTTAACAACGATTTAATAAAGGTGTAACATAAAATACATTTTTAGGGCCCTATGAATTCTGTCTAGTTTTTTCCTCAATTCTCTTTTATTTTTTACCAAATTCAGTTTTTTCCGTTTAAATTTTTCTGGATTACATTTTAAATTAAATCTTAATAAAATTTTAATAATCAAAAAGCATGTCTAATCAAATTAAAAACACTTTTTTGTTTTTTTTTACAATAATATTGCCTTTTTTTTTTTTTTTTTTAAATTCGGTGCTGTGTATTTTAATATTTCTTTTCTTTTAATTAAATAAATTAAACAAACCCTTTCTTTTTGTGTGTGTGCTGCACAACAGAGGTTTACTGTTCAGATTAAAACACGTAAGAACGATGTGTGATTATTCTTTAGGAAATAAAGCTTTAAAGTTTTATTTAAAAGGTTAATTGTAAGATACAAAAGTTGTAATCAATGTATTATTAATAATAATAGTAGGAGTAGTTACATTAAGATGTACATTTTAGGCCTGCGGTAAAATATTAATTTATTTCTGTCACAATTTGTTCAAGTTAAATCACGCTTTTATTTTGACGGGTTGCTGTGAGCAACGAGGGCAAACATTTAGCATTTTAATCAGTTAGTATTGTCTTTAATAGCATCATCTTTTATAACATGGGATTTCGACCAAATATATTCAGTCTTGATTTTTGTAAAATGTTGCAACAAGATGTTATAATTTATTTTTATTTTTGGTGAAATATTAGTTTCTCAGACACGTGGGTCAAAGACGTTAAGATGTCCGCATCAAAAGAAATGTACAAAAGTGATTATATGTCGATAGTAAGCACATTGAATGTAAGTAAAGTGTCGACTTTTAAGGTTTCAAATACGTTTTTGGAGAAAAGTTACAATTTGGTTGAAATAATGTTACATCGTCATTCAGTGTAACACTTATATTTATGTAAACATTCAAACGACATGCTTATTCTGACCTGTACATATTAAAATATATAAAAGAATAAGAGAGCATATTACATTTTATTGTGTTTTAAATTAGTAAAAAATTCTTACTGACAAATGGGCAAAAGCTAGGATAGTGACACATCTAAAAAAAATTAAATTACAACTAATTAGTCGTTTAATGTGTCATAAATTGATTTTTGTTTGTTGTAAATATGCCTGACAAGATTGTTACACTGAATGATGTTTTAGTGGGTCTCTTCTGTAAATCAGGGGTAAATTTATGATATTTATTTTTTGCTCCGAAAAACAAAATTGCATTTACATTAAACAGAAAACGTTTTAATATTTTTTTGGGGGAAAACAATTTAAAGCAGTATTACACTTATTGTTTTTATGCTTAAACCCTTTTCGACTTTGACCCATATAAGGTAATAAAACTACAAGCGAGCATGTAAAGCAAATATCTTGCATGCATACCATGCCGTCTTCTCAGCTGTCTGCAGCATGCGTGTGTGGTGTGTGTGTGTGTTGTACATACACTCATGTGTGTGTGCTCCAGCGCAGGCAGTTTCGAGCATCTGAAGCCGAAGCATGCGGCACAAGTATAGAGCAATCTGGAGGAAAGCGCCGGGCTGTAGGAGGAGATGGAGCAGCTTCAGCAACGCAGATCGCCACGAGCTCCTGCCGGCGCAGTCCTTCACACCAGCTCCAACAACAGGAAGGACAAAGACCGCAAGAAGTGAGTTCCTCCCAAACACTGCACAGGGCAGCTTACTGTATAGCCCAGTTTTACCCAAGTGAGAAAAGCAAGGGGTCTAAGTTATAATGAATGAAATTAAATATCACATTTGGAGATGATAATAAACTGGTGGGTACAATCTAACAATAGAATGATATAAAAAATTATGCATCAATTTTGACTAATAACTAATATTTTAATGTCTTTTAACATTACCACTCAGCATATGAAAGTTTGTGTTGTTATCAAGATAAAGAAAGTTTGATTTGTACGTCTCTAGATCCTGCTCAGCTATTACATGTCCTGGTGCAATTTATTGACAGGGACTTCCAGCAAAATTGAAAGAGGGAATGTAGTTTTATTAAAATAAAACTTAATTTATAATGTTTATTTAAAAAAATGCATCTTTAATCTAATGTTTTTATATATTCAATTGAATTTTATTATAAATATAATTAAAATCCTATAACTGGTGATTAAAATATTAACCATAAAATTCATTATGGTTTTAAGTAAAATTTGATAATCCATTTCTCAGTTGGGATGAGTAGCTTTGTCCCATAAGCTCATCTTAAATACTAATTTTGTATTCAATAATAAATTCCATAAAGAGAATTAGGTCACCTATTTTAGTATCAATGAAATTAATATTGTAATATTTATATAAATACATGCAATATTTAATTCATAAATATACTTATATTAAATGTAATTTATTAGAAGTTAAAATACGTAACTGGTCAAATAAAACATACAATGATAAATATATAATAATAATAATAAATTTTCCTTCAGTGGTGTTATCAGTGTTTGGCATGACGCTTATCCTCATAACCTCTTAAAATCATATTTTTCTGTGCAAGACTGCCTTTTAAAATATATGTATATATGTATATGTCTGCAAATTTTAAAACTAAAATGTTTTGCCCAATTTATTTGCTTATCCGTTAACCAACTTACAGTACTTCTGTCATTTTGATTGGAGCTCTTGATAATTATTATTATTTTTTTTTTTAATTAGGATTAACAAATTGAACAGCTGACAATAATAGCTTAATCGACATCTGTACAATCCCTGACAGATTCTAATGGATCCGGCTAATATTTACATATTCGTGGTATAAAACTGACAGAAATCGCAGATGATTAGTAAATGCGTGATTCTGGGAGTTTGTGCTGATCGTGTCGCTGTTTGTGTTCTCACAGCTGATGTTTGTCGTTCTTCAGCTCTGGGTTCATGTGAAGGCGAGGCAGCAACACACAGCCGTGTTCTACATCGACATCGCACCAGCATTACGGTACTGAATCACGGACACCTTTGAAGAACAGCACACCACTTCACTTTGGGGCCTAAAAACAAATCATTTCTTATGAGCACGATGCAGATGTTTATCTCACAATTGCTCGTTTTGAGAACATGTTAATCTACTATTTTTACTGGTAAGCGTATGATTATTCTGCTGGGGACTTGTGTTTTTATGGTTGTGGGGGGGCTAAAAACATTCATCAGAAATATACTATAGTAGTTTACCACAAATATGTTTGCATTATTGTATTTTCCACATTTTATACTCATGTATTTAAACAGTGTTATTTCGGGTGATGTTTTAACCAAATAAACTTGTATATTTCTGCAAATTGTATTTCTTGCGTTCTCTGTGACTAACAAATGATCTTGCTTTAGTGTATATATAATATATATACTAAGACAACTTTTTATAAATATCACAGAAGGAGTAGACTCATTACGTAATTGTGAATTATATTCCAAATTAAGATTTTTTTTATAATATTATATTATATATGAAGTATTTAATTATTCAGATAGTAAGCTAGTCATATATAACGCTAAATTGCAATGCCAAAAAAAACATAAACTGAAATCATAATTATTTTCCCCCCTCAATAGCTACTGTTTTTATTGAAGAACATACAGTAAAATTCCTGAAACTTTTAGAATCACACAATTAATTATGGTTTAATATATCATTAAATAATGTTGAAAACAAACTTTGTCATGATAACAGTAGAAATGCCAAAAGTGTCATTGGTAAGAATAGACGAGAAAAAAAATATATATATATACAGCCTGACAACCTGCAGTTTGACAGATTATTTCCATAAAACATCGCTTCGTGAGGTTATGAAAACGGGATTAATTAAATGCATAAAAAGTCAAAATAATTTACAACTCCAAATTAACAAGTGATTAAAGTTTTTTTTTTAACTTGCATGGCATGCAAATGTTAAATTGTTGAAATATTAACTTAAAAGTACATAGTTACCCCATGAAAATACTAGACATTTCTAGTAAATAGTGTTTTTGAACCATACTATAGTAAAGTGTATTATACTGTATATATTATAGTATTTACAACACTTTGTTAATGAATGCTACAGCATACTGTAGTATTAACTATAGTGAACTGATAAATACTATAGTATACTTTAGATTTTACTACAGTAATCTGTAGTATAATATACCCTATAGTTGTATTATAGTATTCGGTGAAGTAATTTGTTTATATTACTATAGTTGTAATATTACCACAGCAACTATAGAATTACCACAACAAATTAATTCAAGTGCTTTACTATAGTATGGTTCAAAATCATTTACATTTAGTCATTTTGCAGACACTTTTTTTCCAAAGCGACTTATAATTGGGGAATACATGAAGCGAGTCAGAGGAAGTGCTCACAATACCAAGTTTCAGGCATTGTTCAAATACGTACAAGCTAGAAAGGAAAGGAATAAATAAAGAGAAAGACAAAGTTTTGGTAGGAGAAGCCATGTGCCTGTATGATGGGACCCAGTGATGTTGTGTATATGGAGAAGAGGAGCGGTCCTAGAACTGAGCCCTGAGGAACCCCTGTGAACAGTTGATGTGCTTTGGATACCTCCCCTCCCCGAAAGACCTACCAGTGAGATAGGATTCAAACACTATGGTATTCACTATAAATGACTATAGTATACTATTACTATAGTATTTTTTCATGTGGGTTTTGGGGGGGTATATTTTCAATGATTGAAATATTAACTATGATTGGGTTTCATCTGACAAAAAAAAGTTTGTGAATACCTCTCGTATGACTAGCGTTCAATCGCTTTATGGCGTCATGTGACCGTTCTGACTGGACAGGTTTGAGGTAAAGTTATTATAGCTAATACGGTTCTTCAAAAAGCAGACGAGATGAGTACGTTATGAAAACGATGTCTTGATTAGCTCATCTGTTTATAAGTTTGTGTTTGGAGCTGTTATATCTCTTACACACGATGTGTTTTGATGTCATTAAGTGTTGAATTTCATTCAGTGAAACTACGAAACTTAATCATCCCAGTCTGCTCGATTAGCGCACAAACTGTGGTCAACATAACCCAAACCAGCAGCTCTCTACTAGTCTCTTCTAATGGGTCACCGACAGCAGCGAAAACAAGTCACGTTAATTCAGTTCAATTCATTTCACGTTTATTTGCATAGCGCTTTTCACGATACAAATCGCCGCAAAGCATCTTCACAGAAAATTAAAGTTTTAATCAGCAGTTTATCAGTGGTGAATTGCTAAAAGCAAATAATAAAATACAACTAACTAAAAATAATTTATAGTTCTAATCATGAGCTCTTAAAAGGGACAAAACAGTTCCCAAATCGTGTTGTTGATGTCAAAAGTTGTTTAACCGAATAATAAAATTATCAAAATTTTCTAAATAATAAAAAAATAAATCATTTTAAAAACACTAAATTCCAATAAAAACACAGTTTTGCATTAAGACAGGCAAAATGAATGAATAAGACAAAAAATACCCCAATATGCACAAGTGTTTTTTATTTTTAATTTTTTCATTAATTAATAAATGTTTTAAATAAGCACCAACCACTGAACAGGAGAGTATTTAGTTTCAGTCTTAGTGTGAATGGACCATTGGTCTCCAATTTATTTCAATAAGTCTGAATAGATGTTAAAACTAAATGCACATACCTTGTATTTTCCTGAGACGTTTCTCCAGGCAGCATCATTGTGATGCTTGGCATTTCTCAGCTCGCACGATCAATCTCTCCTCGTCCGTATTTGATGACGAATATACTTTGCTCAGATGAGTTTTCAGTGTGGACGGATCAACTTTCTGAAATACAAACCAGTGACCAACAAAATGTAATTTCACTCATTGCTTGTCGCAGCTGGTTACATAAACTCAGATTGATGTGGATGAGATACCTTCCATCGCTGCTGGACTATCATTGAATTATTTCCCAGGATTGTGGTCACTTCCCGTGTCCTGAGGGGAATTTCAAACAAGCCCATTTCCAGCTGTAGTGAACGGAATAACCTCGTTTGGTGTCGGAGCTCTTGGAATAATCGCCTGCATTTGCATTTAGATAGACAGTCGTTGACGGCCGTCTTGAGTGACTCTTCTCGGCGTTCAGCGGGGAAATTGGTTTGTTACTTCAGCCTGCTGCGGAAGATTTGAAATTTCCAATTACAAGACCGCACTCCATTCGGACACGAGATGTGACACTTCCAGGACTGAGCATGCGGAAAATATGGAGAGCAGGAGAAGAGAGATATAGCCGAGAAAGAAACAGACAGGTCACGATTCGATTAGAGCGAAAGTCTTGGACATGTTCATGTCTTCATACGGTACTAGAGCAAAGAACAGAGCTGAAATCACCAAGAGATGAGCAGAACTGCGTCAGTAAACACAAGCTTTCTAATGACTCTAGTATGTATTGACTTTAGAGAAGTTCACTCAGAAATGAGCATGCTGAAAATGTGCTCAGCCTCGGGGCCCCCAAGGCCAAGAAAATTTGGAGAATTTTTAGAGAAATGCAGCATTGCATCAGTGTCTCAGCAATGGATGCTCTGCAGTGAATGGGTGCCGTCAGAATGAGAGTCCAAACAGTTGATAAAAACATCACAATAATCCACAGCACTCCAGTCCATCAGTTTTAACATCTGAGAATACAAAAGCTGAGACACATCCAGCATACGACGGTTTCATTTGTCCATAATCCATAATAACTCTTCCTCCAGTGAGTCAGTGTTCTGGTGTGAATCAGGAGAGAAATCTGCACAGATCAAGCATGTTTAAACAGCTCTAAACACATATGTGGCTGGATTTTGATGCGAGAGACAACAGAAGATGCACTTTTTCACTAAAAACAAACTCCAATAATCTTTATTTCCAACTTTGAAAAATCCTTTTATCCAGTGGGTTGAGTATTTGTTGTTGCGTGCGGCGAGAGAGATTGACAATATAAATCTGTGTTGTCTGTTTATCATTTTCTCATTATTTTGCATCGCAGTCTTTCATCATATACAGTTCCGGGCCAGACGCACGACTCGGATAAAACATTTCATTTACTGTGGTGCTGTTGATTCCTGTAGCTCAGACAAAGTCAACAGCATGGGGGTTAGATTCCCGGGCAATGCATAAAACTGATAAAACGTGTATCTTCAAAATGTAGATTCAGTAGCGTTGCTGTATTTTACTACACATCACCGGATGAATGCAGACACTCGAGAACCTTTAATGGAACCAAACGTCATGATAATGATTCACTGTTTTCAATGAAAGCAGCTGCTTCTCTGCACACTGACCTCTGTGTTAAGCAGCACTAGTCCAATTAGTAATTAGCCCAACAGTAATGAATCCAATTAGTGGTTACAATGAGTGGAATTGATTCTTATTACGCTGTGGCTGAATAAATAACTGTTCTGCGGGATTTTATAGTCATAAACACAAGCATGCTTTGTACAGCATGTATTATACAGTACAAAAACATTTTATATCTGGGAAACCTAATTATTATTGTTAAGCACGTCATAAACATCTACATATATTCGCGAACAGTGTATCACAGTAAAGTTTTGTCTAAACATTCTTTAGTGTTACAGTGTAAACACATATTTTTATATCGTATAGTTTTCTATTTTATAGAGCGTTAATATTACATTATATATGTAGTCAGGAATTATAGTTTGGAAAAAGTCTAACTAGTAAAATGTGTAGGGGAGCGCGGGGCACAACCTAACACTTTGAATTTCTCCGTTTGTGTAAATCCACGAGGGGTTCAGAGTATAATTTTTTATCCACATTAATGTCACACTTGTCTAGTACAAATATGTCACTTTGTTTCATAATTACAGTGTATATGTTTTTCGGTATTTACCTCAAAAGAATGGAAGTGAAATGTGACAGCAAGCCCCATAGGTGGGGTACATTGTAACATGACCATAACACAGCTTAAAATGTTATCTGATCCAATGAAAAATATATATATACAATAAAATAATTATTTTGTTAATAAAATAATGGCGTTTTTTTAAGAATTAAAAATAATCACATTTATTGTTTGACGATGAACACGTAACCATGCTGGCGTAAATAAAATAATAGCAGATTTGTCTTATTTTAAATGAATGCTAAAAACTGAGAGAGAGGAGTAGAAATGTACTTTTACTTTGGTAAAAATAAATATTAAGTGATATCTTCAAAAGGTTTTTGAATTTTGGCGCACTTTTTTTATAGTGTTAATATGGCAACTAGTAAATACCGTAAATTCGGTTATGCTAGCATGTGTGGAAATATATAAAGCACATGTGTTACAACTTACCCCGCATTACTTTGTGCCCCGCGCTCCCCTACATTTTGTCAAAGTAACACAATAAACTAACGCAAGTAGGCTAATAAAAGAAAGACTTACTCATGTAAATGACCTCCTCCGCTGGATCAAGCCTCCTTCTTTTTCTGAGGTAATCCAAAGCTTATTCCTCTCAGCGTGTCTTCTTCCAGAAACGAACAGTAGCCGAGATGAACTTGAAGAAAAGTCTCGCTGCTTTGTTTACGGAGGTGATGTTTACATGCCGCGTGTCTCACTATTGTAATATTATCAAAAGCGTGATCACATTAGAGATAATTAGCTCAGATGGGAAAGACTGTACATCGTGTTGGTTTCATACGGATTACTTTATCACAGAATATTTGTTTTCGACACGACTTAGTTTAAAAGTAGACATGTCAAGCTTTCTATAGATATCTCTCTCATGTCTGTGTGTCGAGTATTCGCTGAGTTTCAGTTCATTTTTGTGACGCATTTCTAAATGAAAATCACGGAGACTGAGGCGGCAAAGAGCGCACCCTGTTTGTTTTCTTTATTTTACAAAAGCACAAAGTTTTGTTGTTATTATGAGTGTATACAAATAAATGTAAATCCTTTACAGATTTGATTGATGTATTGCTCTTATCTGTACGATAAAAAATTATGGAGTACTTTAAGTTCCTTTAGGGGTTATCAGAAAAAATGCCACAAAACGCACCGGCGCGTTTGTCAACCCCAGGGGGGTCAAAAAAAGTTGGATTTTTGGCAACTGTAAAAGGCTTGAATAAGAAAATGAATAAGCATCAGGCTGAAGAAAATCTGTACAGTACTTTACTAGTTACTTGAAAAAAGTAATCTGATTACGTAACTTGTAATGCATTTCCCCCCCAACACTGTATATGAATAACTCCACGAATCGTGGTTTTGAATCAAAGGCATTTATTGCTAAAATGTACTTGACAAACAAACAAAACAAACCACATTATCATCATATTCAATATAAGACAATGTGTAAATGAAAACAATGTCAAATACCAGAGAACAAGTGCTTGAGGAAATATTCCCCAACATCTCCACTCTAGCACCAATAGCATATAAATATGTCATCATATAGAGCTTCTTCGTTCGATGCAGTCGTGTGAAAGTCCAACGTACGATCAGTTCATTCTGAAACACACGCTCTAAAGGAAACGTTAACGTGAATCATTCTGCCATTATTTAAGATGTTATTTCTAGCACAAAAACAAGATTTGCACTTCAGGAATTCTCCTTTTTGTGTTCGCCTGTGAAAACAACACCATGACGAGAGTAAATAATGACAGAATGATCATCTGAAGGTGAATTATTCCTCTTTTCAGAAGCAGGAACCATGACCGTCCATCATCTCATCTCCAACATGGAGACCAACGTGTGCTTGTCTTTTGGCGAGCAAAACGGCACTTGTGCCGAAACTCCAAGTGAGAAAAAATGGCACCATGATCAAATCCATAATGATTTGATAAAAGAGCACGACATACAGACCATGAGATTAAAAACACTGTAGGAATCCATCCAAAGAAATAGAAACGAAGCCAGGAGTCACTTGTGGGAACGTTTGGATGAACCATCTTGTGCTTATGAAGATCCAGCGTCCAAAAACATTGACTTCAACGCTGAATAATGCGGAAACAATCCATGTGCTCATGACTCAATCCATGTGATGCTTTTCATCATCCGTAACCTCCATGGGTCCAGAAATGTGTCTCTCTGACCTTCAGATGCTTCTTTTGTGCTTCAGTCTGAGTACAAGCCTGCAGTGGAATGCCGTTTACCACGGAAGCCTGTTTCTGCCACTGAATAAAAAATAAAAAAGGTAATTGTGACTTTTTTCTCGCAATTGCAAGATATAAACGCACAATTGCGAGTTATAAAGTCAGACTTGCAAGAAAGAAAAAAAGGCAGAATTGCGAGATGTAAACTTGCAAAATTGCGAGAAAAAAGGGTCAGAATTCAGTGAGTGCAAAAATCGACATAGCAACGTGAACTCACAATTGCAAGAAAAAAGTAAGAATTGTGAGAAAAAAGTAAGAATTGTAAGATGTGAACTTGCAATTGTGAGAAAATTCCAAGAAAATTGTCAGAATTGCGAGAAAAAATCTAAATAGCGAGATATGAACTCACGATTGCGAGAAAAAAAAATCACAATTGCGAGAAAACGTCAGAATTGTGAGAAAAAAGCCAGAACTGCGAGATGTAAACTTGCAATTGCGAGAAAAATGTCAGAATTGCGAAAAGCATATTCACAATTACGAGAAAAAATCGCAATTGCGAGAAAAATTTCATAATTGCGAGAAAAAGTCAAAATTGGGAGATGTATACTCGTCATTATGAGAAAAAAATCAGAATTGCAAGAAAACAATCAGAATTGTGAGAAAAAAAAACCAAAATAGCGAGATATGAACTCAGGATTGCGAGAAAAAGTCAGAATTGCGAGAAAAAATAAAAATAGCGAGATATGAACTCAGGATTGCGAGAAAAAGTCAGAATTGCGAGAAAAAAAAAAAGTCAGAATGCACTTCACGATTGGCGAGAAAAATCAGAATTCTAGAAATGTCAAATGTGAAAAAAAGTCAGAATTGCGGGATGTAAACTTGCAATTGCGAGAAAAATGTCATAATTGCGAAAAAAATCTAAATAGCGAGATATGAACTCACGATTGCAAGAAAAAGTCAGAATTGCGAAAAGCATATTCGCAATTACAAGAACAAATGCGAGAAAAATGTCATAATTGTGAAAAAAAGTCAAAATTGTGAGATGTATACTCGCAATTACGAGAAAAAAAATCTGAATTGCAAGAAAAAAAGTCAAAATAGCGAGATATGAACTCACGATTGCGAGAAAACGTCAGAATTGCGAAATATAAACTCAGAATTATGAGAAAAAAAGTCCGAATTGTGAGAAAAAAACTCAGAATTGCGAGATGTAAACTTGTAATTGCGAGAAAAATGTCAGAATTTCAGGGGAGGAAACAAATCAAAATAGCGATATTTGAACTCACAATTGCGAGGAAAAAGTCACAATTACCTACTTTTTATTTTTTATTCAGTGGCGGAAGCAGGCTGTGTGTTAAAAACAGCTGTACGTTTAAACGTTTATATTTGTGAATGGTGTCTAACGGCAAAATGCAATGCAACGGCATCAGTCTGGAGCATTTGCACATAAACTAACAATTAAAAACAGTGCAAACAGAACACGCCCAGTTTTAGCGGCCCGTAATCTGGACTGATTTCACACGCAAGAACACGCCAGCGGACCTGCGTCAGGAGAGACGGCATATTTAACTTGACACCAATGAACATTGTCACTTAGATTTATTAAAAAATATAAAATAACCCAGACAAATTTTGATGTTGCAGAGAAAGCCTCGGAAAGTTTGAAGTAGTTGTAAAAGAGGCCGTCTTAGCATCAGGGCCCGTATTCACAAAACATTTGATCTTACCTCGAAGAGTTCTCCTAAACAGCAGTAAAGCTAAGAGTTTTCTCTTAAAACCTGTTCACAAAGCTGCTGAGACAAACTTGTACTAAGGAACAGAGAGAAGTCTTAAGCTCAGAGTAAGGGGGCGGGGCTGAGCGCGTTGCTATGGATGATGTCATCGAGCTTATTAACTATGCACACAGTGATTGGCTGATGTCCTCTATCCAGATTTCCCTGTAGAGAGCCCGATATTTATGTTTCCAATATCAATAAATTAAAATGCAGGCTAAGTGTCACTAATTACACAAGTATATGTCCAGCTAATTGTCAGTCTCTTACACGTGTGCTTCTCGTCAACAATTAGCGGATATGCATGTAAACAGCCTTTTAATTAAGAGAGTAGCATAATCATAGCTGATAGTAATTCATGCAAACGTAAAAGAAAACCAACAGCAACTGGTTCATGAAGACAAGCATATAATCAAAGGACAATCTGGAGTTGGGATAGCCTCCAAAACCAAAAAAGATGCATGGGAGAACATCTGTGTGCAAATAAATGTTTCTGTTCCGAGGCAGATTGCTGGAAACAGCTGTTTCAGGATAGTTTGTGGCTTGGTCTCAGACACTTAGGACTCCTCTTCACTGCTCCTAACCTTTCACTGATTTAGGAGATCGTTTTAGCGCTTTGTGAAATACTCTTAGAGCAAAAATGTAGGAGTCCTGAATTTAGGCACGGCTGTTATTTTTAAGATTTTCTCCTAAATCGGCGAGTTATGAGCTGCTTTTAGCCTGAAGATGTTTTGTGAACACAAGCCCAGATCCATCAGTCTTCATCGCTTCCTGTTTTCTGTAGAATTCCTTTCAAAATGGCATTTTAATGTTTTGTCGGCTGAACAACAACCACACAAAAGAGCAGCTCCTATCATTTAACCGATGCAATTAAACGTGTGGTCTGCTCTGACTGAAGTCGTGAGTTTGTGATGCTGGCGTGCCGTGCATTCGTTCGTCTGTAGAAATAGAGATGTGCTGCTTCATCTGAACTCAGCGGTATCCAGACACGCTTCTAACACATGATGCTCCTGAAACAAACTCTACACAAATACAGAACCAAACGCTCGTATTCACTTTGAAAAGTGTCAGAATGCATTTCACTTACACCAGGGATTAACTCATAATTCTACTATTATTTACTAATAATTTTACTATTATTTATGTTTTGAATTGGCTTTAATTTTTTTTGTATTTCAGTTTTCATTTTTAGTTATATGCATGTTATATATATACATTTTTTTTAAGTTCAATTTTTTTTTTCAGTTTTATTTTTTATTTTTTCAGTTAGTAGTTTTAGTGCTTCAACTTTTGCATTTCAGTTAACTGCCAATGCAACATTTGTAATATTTATATTTTACTTTATTTTAAACTTTATTTCAATTAAAGTCGCCATGGCATGAAATCAAATTCGATAATTTTTTATTTATTTATTTTTGGAGCATTGCAGTGTTTATTATAACTTATTTATCTGTGCACATCACTCATTTTTGTAAAATTCGACAACGATCCAATCAGTTCCTGAAAGACCAAATGAAACTTTTCTTTGTTTGAGAAGCCATATCACTCATATACATTTCATGCCCAATCTAACAAAAATGTGTTTAATATTTTAGATATAGTTAATGTTAGCAACCCTGGTGTGAAATGTCGTCTTCTACGATCAGTTTTCTCTTTTTAGATCACAAAACAGCAACAGTTCTGAGAGAGTTATCGTTAAACGGTTTGATGTCTATAGCTATCAGAATAATAACACATCTGCTTTAATGTAACAAGATCATATTAATTCTGTTCGACAGAGACGGAACGTGTTTGTGTGCTCGTGTAAAGTCTGTTTCCGAGCACATGGAAAATTCATGAATCAAAGTGAAAATAGTTGATCAAACTGGAGTGTATCTGGAGCGCACACAGCGACGCTCGGTAAACAAGAGACAAACAGTGTCAGTGAACCAGCATGCACATCCCATGATGCTCTAGGAAAGACAGAAGCCAATCAAATAAAACGAGTTTGTGCTTTCACTGTAAACGAACTTTCATTATAAACCACAGGCAGTGTGAATCTCAGCAAAACATATCCGGGTCATATTTCATTCCAAAACTAGAAGAAAGAAAAATTAAATATGCTACTGGCCAAACGTTTGGAATAGTTCATATTTTCACAATTACACACATTTAACCCTTAAATGAGAGTTTCATTGGTGTATTCCCTGTAATGCATTTTTTATATATATTTGAATGAGCATAAAAGCACTACTATACTAATACTAGCATGCTGTATTAATATTTTACCATTTAAATAATATGTCATGATTTTTTTTTGCACTATAGTAATGAGCATCTATTGGGAAAATAATACAAATCTTAATGGTCCTAAAAATAGGCTTTAATTGCTTTATGCACGTTTGTTATTTTTACGTATTTAATTATTTTTCTCTCTCTTGGTTTTGGTGTGAAATATGCCACTCTTGGTTGTCAGGCTCTGCGAGATTCATCCCTCCCTACATTCACATCTTGTCGTAAGCTATAAATAACATCCTCGTTGTGTGGTCATCATTCAGATCTGATACCGAGCGTCTGTCAGGATCTGATGGAGATGAGGCGGATCTGAGAGGACGATGGCAGTAGAGATGCTGGTTTGGATCTTCTAGAAGCTCTCCACGAAGCTGCTGGGGAACAGGCCCGTTCGGCCGGTGCGCTGAAGAGTCCCTTTGAACCAGCCGTCTTCTCGTTTCTTGTGCACAAACACGACGTCTCCCTCCTTCAGCTCGATCTCTGCTTCGCTCTGCGGCGGGTACGGCACAACCACGCGGTACCTGACGGAAAGAGACCGAAAACTGCACTCAATGTGGTTAATAACAGGAGCAACATTCACACGGGGCTGAACGAGCGTCTCAAGATGCATTACTCTAGCTTTCAAACCAAAACAAAAACTGAAAAAAGATTTTACAGAAGTCTCTTCTGCTCTCTGAGGTTGCATTAATTTGATTAAAAATACTGTAAAAATTGCGAAATATTATTACAATTTAAAACAGCGCTGATTTCTATGTGAATATCTGATAAACTGTAATTTATTTCTGTGATCAAATCTGTATTTTCAGCATCATTACTATTAATCAGGGATGCATTAAACTGATGAAAAGTGACAGTAAAGGCATTTCTGAAGATCATGTGACACTGAAGACTGGAGGAATGATGCTGAAAATACAGCTGCGCATCACAGAAATACATTACAGTTTAACAGAGATTCACACAGAAAACAGCTGTTTTACATTAGAATAATATTTCACAATTTTACAGTATTTTTAATCAAACGAATGCAGCCTCGGTGAGCAGAAGAAACTTATTTTATTTATTTTTTAAAATCCAAATCATGCCAAACTTTTGTCTGGTAGTGTATAAATATGAAATATTTTCAAAAACTGAATGATAAAATAGGATTTATGAGTTAAATGATATATTGCAATGCTAGTAAATGCACCAAACAGTCCACAAGAGGGCGCAACAGATAAATACAAATCAAACTGCATCATGTTGTAATGCATTATTGTTCAAAGACAAACCTGGTGCTTAAAGTGCATTTACTGTATGCTTAAACTAAAATGCATAAAATTGCAAAAATAAAAAAAGTAACTTTTTTAAATCTTTTTTTGTCATTTTTTTCAATGCTTGCTACAACATCTTAAATTCATGCATTCAAATGTGCATTTAGATCTGAATTCTCCGCTTTAAGACAGCCTCATGCATAATGCAGCGCAGTGATTGGATCATAAGAGTTCAATCTCATGAATAATACTGAGAAAACTGATGATGTAGACTTATTGTTTTCACTGATGTGCAACCTGTACATATGTTAACATCTTTAAAAATATATGTGTTTTAGGGTTTAATGACCCTTTAAATGTATGCATTCAAAAGTGCATTTAGATCTTGAATTGCATGAATATTGTAAGTTGTGATTTTATTTTGACAGCCTAGATCTGGAGATACTGACTCAGCGATCAATTACAGTTTAACAGATATTCACATCACATCAAATAAACGCAGCCTTGGTGAGCAGAAGAAAGAAATATTCCAAATTATTCCAAACTATTGACCAGTAGAGTATGAATATTAAATATTGTCAAAATTTGAATGATTATATTTGAATTCTCATTACAGATTTCAATACTAGCAAACACATCAAATTTTACATTATCAGTCCACAAGAGGGTGCAGCTACGGATACAGCACCATGCTGTAAAGCATTGTTCAAAAACACACCTGCTGCTTAAAGTGCATTGATTTTTCTTTATTTATTTAACTAAAATGCATAAATGTGCATATGTGACCCTGGAGCACAAAACCAGTCATAAGGGTACATTTTTTTAAATTGAGATGTATGCATCATCTGGAAGCTGAATAAATAAGCTCTCCATTGATGTATGGTTTGTTAGGATAGGACAATATTTCGGAAATTTTGAAAATCTGGAATCTGAGGGTGCAACAAAAATCTAAATATTGAGAAAATCATCTTTAAAGTTGTTCAAATGAAGTTCTTAGCAATGCATATAACTAATCAAACATTAAGTTTTGATATATTTACGGTAGGAAATTTACAAAATATCTTCATGGAACATGATCTTTACTTAATATCCTAATGATTTTTGTCATAAAAGAGAAATGTATAATTGTGACCCATACAATGTATTGTTGGCTATTGCTACAAATATCCCCCAGCGACTCAACACTGCTTTTGTGCTGCAGGGACACTTATTATAATAATAGACATAATGAGTGCTGTTGTTGTTTTCACTGATGTGCAACCTGTTAACATCTCAAAAAATGTGTTTTAGGGTTGCATGAGCCTTTAAATGCATGCACTGAAATGTGCATTTGGATGTTACCTCTCTCGGGACAGAGGCTTGGGCTCGGGCCGAACAGCGAGCGGCGAGGAGGAGCAGGGCTGTCGCGCCGGCGGAGACACGGAGAAGTTGAGTTCCAGAGATCCGGTCTTTCTGTGCAGCGGCTCCATTCCCATCGCACCCTGCATCTCGCTCTCGATGGGGCAGGATCCGGCTCGGCCGTGAGCGGACGGCTCGTGGGTCGGAGACACGGACGGAGGAGAGCGAGACTTCTTCTTGGCTGCGGCTCCGGAGAGAAGCTTGAGGAGACCGCTGCTCCTCTTCTCTTTCTGGGAGAAAACACACAGGAATAGAGCCCTAAGGTTTCAGCACAACACAGAATCCAGTCAGAAAAACACCGTTGGAGGAATAAACCAAACACGCCAAAATAAAAGCTCAGTTTAACTTGAACAAATTATGACAGAAATATATTCCTATTGGACAGTAGAATGTACTTCTAATAATAATAATAATTAAATTAAAATCTCCCATGTTTTAATTTTATCAGCAAACCTGTTGTGCAGCACTCTGTTTGCCAAAAAATAAAAGTAATTTTTTAAAATGTACATTTCACTACATTTTAAAAGTTTAATTAAACTGTTAATGATTTATGTCTTCATTTGATTATCTATGCTTTTGATATTAAAACAGACAACACAATTAAAAAATAAAATAAAACATTTCAAATGGCCCTATTTTAACAGTTAAAATTATTTTTAAAGATACATTTTATTCAGATTTATGAGTACAATTGATTAGACATGATTTTCGATTAATACAATTTAATCAAATCAATAAAATGGAATAAAAACAAAACAAAAATAAATAGAATCCAGAAAACTTAAAACACTAAAAAGCAATTTCACAGTGACCTATTATTGTAAAAACGGTAATGAATTATTAAATTATGAGTGTTTTATGAATTTCATTGATTAGATATGCATTTTGAATTTATTCAAATTGAAGTAAATTATTAAAACATAATTTGGGGGTGGGGGTAACTAATTGGGAAAAACTACAATTGGCTTTCATAGGCACTATTATTTTTAAAAAAGAATAATAATAATAATAAATAACTACATTTGAAAATGTTTAAAGTTTTATGAATGCAATTAATTCGACGTCTTTTGATTTTTAAAATTTAATGAGACCATTAAAATGGAATCCAGAAAAATGGAAAAAACTGAATTTAGGAAAAAATAAAACTGATTTTATAGGGCTCTATTACTGCAACAATATGAATGAATTGTTAAATTATAACATTTTTATGGATTCATTTAATTAGACATGTTCTGTTGATCATTAAAACGTAATGAAATTCAGAATCTAGAAAAATGTAAATGGAAAAATGGAATTTGGAAAAAATAAAATGGATTTCATAGGGCCCCTACTTTTGTAAAAAATTGTTAAAGTTTTATGAATTCAATTGATTGGATGCTTTTTGATTATTAAAATTAAATGATTTAATTGGAATCCAGAAAACAAGGGTTTAATAGAGCCCTATAGAAACAGCAGTATAGTACAGAAGTGTCTCAAAATCAACTGAAATAAGCTCAAGAGATATGTTCATATTTCATCCTGCCGCATCAATCAGATCAGTAACAGTGTTGAGACGTGAGATCACATGACGTGTGTCTCTTATTTTAGACTGGGAGTTCATTAACAGCCCATAATTAACGCTCATGTTCATCACACGCAGCCCATACAGGCTTTAACATCACAACTCTGAGACGATTCATCTGATAGAAACATATTCATTGATTTTCAGCTGATTTGCTCACCTCATCTACATCAGCTTCAGCAAATTTCACATTTTGTTGGGTCTGTTATTGTTATTCATAATAATACATTTAATAATATGAATTAATGAACATTTTTGTTACTTTTGTCACAATACAAATTCTTTATTTGTACAAAACAAAGTACCGTGTTAACCATAACACCATAAAAATCTGTTCTAATTTCTTACCATTTTTATTTTTTCCCCAAATTCTTTATTTTTTCCAATTAAAATTTCCTTTTAATTTCATTTTTGTTCTTTTAGTAATCAAAAAGCATGCCAATTTATTTAAAGGCACGTCTGATTAATCGAAATCACAAAAATTAATTGAACAACAATTAGGTTTTAACAATATTAGGTTTACAATTATTAGGGACCCATGAAATTTTTTTAATTTTTTTTCTATTTTATTTTTCTAGGTTTCGTTTTTTTTTCTAATTCAATTTTTCCCCCTTAGTAATAAAAAAGTATGCTAATTTATTAAAATAAAATAAAATTATACAATTTAACAATTTATTGAAAGTTGAACAAGAATTGCATTTTTAGGGCCTTATGAAATCCATTTACTTTTTTCCAAAATTTTACTTAATTTTCCCCCAAAAAAAATGTTCCCATTGAATTTTTTGTAGATTGCATTTTTTTCTATTTTAATTTTTCTGGACTCTGCTTAATGGTTAAATTAAGTTTTAGCAATCAAAAGGCATGTCTAAATAACTGAAATCACAAGAATTACACAATTTATCAACAATATATTAGATTTAACAAAAATTAAAATTTTAGGGCCCCTTCAACTTGCCATAGAGGAGCACTGAATGTGTTTGTGTGCAGTGAGATGAGTAAACACATGTTGATATTGAGTCTAGAGCTACAGTAAGATCATGTTCACACAAAGCTCTGCACTGACTCCTGATTTCTGTCACCACGGCAACACCAGAGCTGTCACTCAACACATGGAAACAAAGTAACTCCGATATTTCCTTCTAAATTAAAAAGTATTGTGTTACTTTACTAGTTACTTAAAGTAATCTGATACCTATAACTCGCGTACTTGTAATGCGTGCGCCCAGATACTGTTAAAAGTTCCCATTTATTTCGGTTTTTCATCTAATATACACGTGTTACCAGTCATAAGCAGCACAGGTATATTTGTAGCAATAGCCAACAATACAATGTATGGGTCAAAATTATACATTTTTCTTTTATTATAATAAGTAAAGATTTTAAGTAAAGTAAAGATCATATAAAGATCATGCAAGCCAGGATATTAAGTAAAGATCATGTTCCATGAAGATATTTTGTAAATGTCCTACCGTAAATATATCAAAACTTAATGTTTGAATAGTAATATGCATTGCTAAGAACAACATTTGGACAGCTTTAAAGGCAATTTTCTCAATATTTACTTTTTTTTGCACCCTCAGATTCCAGATTTTCAAATATTGTCCGATCCTAACAAACCATACATCAATGGAAAGCTTGTTTATTCAGCATTCAGAAAAAAATTCTGGTTTTGTGCTCCAGGGTCACATTAGTATTTTATTTGATTTCACTGTTATCTGTTTAACAGTCATGTTTGCTCTAGTCTCAGTTGGATTGGTGAGCAGCACTGACCTTCTCCAGCTTCTTGTCCTCGAGTTTGTTCAGACCTGCGTCTGCGTGTGTGTGTGCAGGTGAGGACGGCTGCGGCTCCGCTCCGTTCAGATGTGCCGCGCTGGCGTTGGGAGGAGTGATGGTGGCGGAGGGCAGGGGCCTCAGGGGCCGAGTGGAGGCGGCATGAGACAGGGGCCGCGCCGGGGAACGAGACGGACTGCTGCTGCTCGCCGGAGGACTGTGGACTGACAACAGTAATACAGCATTCACACACAAACACAAGCTGATGAATTCCTGTCAGAAACATTAACTTTTCATAGTCGTTCCAAACTAGGGCTGCATGATTTATCAGAATAACATCAATGGCTTATTGCAACTTATTGGAACAACAACATACAAACTACATGACAGTGATAGTCTCAGGTACTGATTATGTGCTTTATTCAAAGTTAAATGTGAGTTTTAATGTCATATTGCGTGGCTTTTATAGCCGTACTCAAAACAACAACAGATAGTTTATCTCAGATCTTGAAAATAAATGAAAACAAAGATATACGTTTAAAAGTGCAAAGACAATGCGAACCAACAAGCGTATTCCACGACAAAGATGGTATCAGTCACTCAGTATGTACATTTAATGATGTTAAAATAGTTAATATTTATGAATTAGATTATAAACGTATCTATTTCGTTACGAGTGCAGTGCGCTTCAAGAGAGACTCCGCCCACACACGCTTCTGATTGGCTGTGATATTTGAGTGATTCTATCGCATCGCTGGGATCTTGTCGCGTGTAGTTAGGACACAGTGTTAGAGTTTTCCCTCTTTCCCTCACGCCGCTTTTAAATAGCTTGTAAATGCATGTGCGCATTTTACTTTCACTTTCAAAATTCGCGGATTTCGCCGATAGATTAGATTGATGACGGCCAACAACAAAACAGTACAATGACAAACTCACTTATAATAAACATAGAATGTTTAATTTATTTAACAAAACGAATAATAATACACCATGCTATAGGTCTGATATGAAATAACAATTATAAAGCGGAGAGTTCCGGTGCTTGGCTCTGATTGGCTGAGCCGCGTTCGAAGCTGTTGTAAACGCTTCGCGTCATGCGAAGATATTATTAAAACAGGCGCTTTTGCGTTTCATTTCGTAACTAAATCTTCCACCATCGTCTTGTCTTTCGTGGCTCGTGATAAATAAATAAAAATCTGATCTGTGATGCGACCGTCGTTCGGCACGCTGCATTGAGCAGGCGCGTTCAGTTTTTAATTGTAGTGTCTATTCTTTTACTGAACTAAATGATTTTTATTTTGTATTATTATAAAAAATGAAAACGACGGTGGGGGCAGTGGGCAAGTGACGTACTATCACAGCAAGCCTAAAATGTATGTGCCGTCATTGATGAATAAACTGAATAAACTTTTGATAAGGGGTTTTGTTTTTCCATTCCAAACTAGGGCTGCATGATTAAATCAGAATAACATCAAAACTGCGCAATGGCTTATTGCAATTATCAAATTTAATGAATTAATATATGCACTTGTGTTTCAGAGTGAAGCGTGTCACCATAGAATGCATTGATACAATATTTAAAATTGTTCTATGAATATCTACATATCACATGTCCATTACAACCCCTAGATTGATCTCTCGAATTAAATGGTCTGTTGTTACCTATTTGGAAGGAGGCTCAGAAAATAATGTGAGCTCTGCTCTGATTGGCTGTTTAACAGCACGGCTCATTTCAGTAGCTCACACAGCAGGAGGAAACACAGGGAAAATATATATTCAATACCGTCTCTCGCAGGCAGTTTACGTTGGGTAATTAAATGCAGGCAAGCAGGGGCAGCTATTTAATATGCTTGAAACTTTTTTATTGACTCTGGGACAGTCCTGCGCACTTACTAACTGTTGCATGCAATGCGCGCTCTATGGCAAGCGTTGAAGTATGGCGTTTTTTGGGACAAGGCCAACCGGTGGTACCGACACCAGTATCTCCCCAGCTGCATGGCGGAGCGCGACTGATGCCGTCTGCTGGCTGCCAATATGCGCAGGCAGTATCAGATGCAGCTGGAGGAAGAGGGTGTGAAGCGCGTGCTGGTAGCGGGACGCAGACGCCAGACGCAGAAGCCAGCGGACCGGACTGGGGGACCGGCGAGGGCCAGGGGATACAACGGAGCCTGAGCCTGAGCCGCTCAGCGAAACACGGAAGCGCGTCTGACCGCGGCGGAATGGGGCCCTGCGGCAACACACCCACACACCCGTGTGTTTCGGTTTATGAGACTCTCCATAGGCGTAATGTGTATATAATGTCAGACAGTACATCTATTGCCCTACACCAACCCTAACCCTAAAACTAACCACTCACAGGAGACTTTCTGCATTTTTAGATTTTCAAAAAAACTCTTATTCTCTGTAATGTATAAGCTGCTTCCTCATGAGGACTAAAAACATGTGTAAAAATCAATTGTAAAAAATTTTTTTTTTTTTTTTTTACTTTTGGGGTTTTTATTTAAACTTCCTTGGGGAATTTGGTCCCCATAACGTGATAATACCAGATACTACACACACACACACACACACAACACACACACAACAAACACACACACACACACACGCTCACACACACACACGCTCACACACAAACACACACACACACACGCTCACACACACACTCTCTCTCTCTCACACTCACACACACACAAACACACACACTCGCTCACAAACACACACGCTCACACACACAAACACACGCTCACACACACACACACACAAACACAAAGACAAAACACACACACACACACACACACGCATGCACACACACACACAACCACACACACACGCACACACACACACACACACGCTCACACACACAGACACACACACACGCACACACACAGAGAATATTCACACACACACACACACACACACACACACACACACAGACACACACACACACAACACCACACACACCCAAACGCAACAGGACACACACACACACACCCGTAGGATCACAGAGTGATTAGAAACACACATCCCACAGGAATCACTACTGACTCACTAGAGATTCACAGCATTTCAGCACAAACCAGGTTACGCATCTTTTATTTCTTTCTGACTTTATTTCTGCTGTAATAACAAATCTGCTCTTTTCAAACTAATTTAGTTACTGAAATTAGGGGTGGCAATATAGTAAAATAGATAGATTATAAATAATTTTAATGAAATTCCATAATTCCAGAAGTTGAAACTGTTCTTCAGCTTTTACAATTTTTATTATCAATTAATTTAACTGACCTCTCTAGTTGTTTGTGTTTTTTTTATTCACAATTTATATTCATTATAAATACTTCTATAACTTTTTAAGATTTTATTCATTTACATGACTTTCTTCATGTCTAAAAATCTCATTTTTAAAATTCCTACTATTTAAAAAAAATAGATAAATGTGAATGTACAACATTTTCTGAAATGTTCCTATGAACGGTCTATAAAACATCCAGATGCACAATCAATAAATGAATGAATAAATGCATCCCATAGGTGTGTGTGTGTATATATATATATCAATAAAACAAAAATCTAGTATTAAAAACATCAATAGCAGTTAGCAGGCTGTTGAGTGAGTTTTTCTCAGATTAAACGCTGGATCTGCTGTAGTTTATGAGGTTCAGATGATCAAGCTCATGTCATGCAGAATAAAACACTGCTGTAAGTCTTTGGCATTTGTTTATAAACTACAATAAACTTTCTTAATTTACATTATTTTACTACCATGAGTAGCTTGACTTCAGGTGAATGTCAGAGATGTGATTGATTTGGCATTTGAATCTGAATCTCTTTTAACGGGTTTGTTTTGTAAAGCTGTGTTTTATTGTTTCAGTCTGGTTTTGTGTCAAATCAACATTACTGGATCTGTGTGAGTCTGTTCTTTATCATCATCATCATCATCATCAGATGTTTGCAGTTAAACATGAGCCTTTGCACTGCTGTCTCAAAAACACCTGAAGTAAGGTGTAAATTCAGCGATCCAGTTTTAGATGTGTGATTCTGAGCCGTCGCTCTGGAGGATCGAATCAAGCTGCGTCTGCAGAAACTTCATGTGCAACACGCAAACAAACACCTTCATATCATGCGATGAATGAAAGCGGAGAGATAATGAGTATGAGACGAGGTGAATCCTGCCGAGAGTGGGTGCGTGTGTGTGTGTGTGTGAGTGAGTGTGTGGTGTGTGAGAGAGAGTGTGTGTGTGAGTGAGTGTGTGTGTGTGTGTTGTGTGTGTTTGTGTGTGTGTGTGTATTTGTGTGTGTGTGTGTGTGAGCATGTGTGGGTGTGTCGGAGCAGTGTGTGGGTGGGTGAGAGAGTCTGCTGTGTGTGTGTGTGTGTGTTGGTGTGTGGAATGAGTGAGTGTGTGTGTGTTTGAGGTGGGTGTGTGTGTGTGTGTGAGAATGTGTGTGTGGTGTGGGTGTGTTGTGTGTGGTGAGCATGCTGTTGTGTGTGTGTGTGTGTGTGTGTGTGTGTGGAGCATTACTGTGTGGTGTGTGTGGGTGGATTTGTGTGTTGTGTGTTGTGTGAGATGTGTGTGTGTGGGTGTGTGTGTGTGAGCTGTGGTTTGTGTGTGTGTGTGTTGTGTGTGTGAGCATGTGTGTGTGTGTGTGTGTGGTGGTGTGTGTGAGCATGTGTGTGTGTGTGTGTGAGTGTGTGTTATAGTATGTGTGAGTGTGTTACAGTGTGTGTGTGTGTGTAAGTGAGTGTGTGTGTGAGTGAGCGTGTGTGTGTGTGTGTGTGTGTGGGAGCGTGTGAGTGTGTGTGTGTGTGTTTTTAGCGTGTGAGTGTGTGTGTGTGTGTGGGTGTGTGTGTGTGTTGTTGTGTGTGTGTGAGAATGTGGTGTGTGTGTGTGTGTGTGAGCAGGTGTGTGTGTGTGTGTGTGTTACCTTCGTGATGTGTGTGTGTGTGTGTGTGTGGGTGTGTGTCTGTGTGTGTGTGAGCCATGGTGTGGGTGTGTGTGTGTGTGGTGAGCATGGGTGTGTTGGTGTGTGTGTGGTTGGTGCGGATGTGTGTGTGTGTGTGTGTGTGGTGGTGTGTGTGTGTGTGTGTGCGTCTGCATGTGTCTGCGTGTGTGTGTGTGTGCGTGTGTGTGTGTGAGTGTGTGTGTGGTGTGTGTGCTATATTTGTGTCCCTGGAGAACAAAAGCAGTGTTAAGTCGCTGGGGGATATTGGTAGCAATAGCCAACAATACATTATAAGGGTCAAGATTATCGATTTTTCTTTTATGCCAAAAATAATTAGGGTATTAAGTAAAGATCATGTTCCATGAGATATTTGTAAATGTCCTCCATAAATAGAATGTTTGATTAGTATATGCATTGCTAAGGACTTCATTTGAAAAACTTAAAAAGCGATTTTCTCAATATTTAGATTATTTTTTTTTTGTAGCACCCTCAGATTCTAGATTTTCAGGACAGAAAATAGCTTAAAATTATTTAAAATTAAACAAAACAAATAAAAAATACAGCAAAAAGAATCAACTTGTGAATAATTATTACAATTTAAAATAGCTGTTTTCTATGTGAAAATATAGTAAACTGTAATTGATTTCTGTGATGCAAAGCTGATGGAGGCATGTGTGTGTGGTGTGAGCTGTGTGTGTGTGTGTGGTGTGGTGAGACATCTGTGTGTGTGTGTGTGGGCATGTGCTTGTGTGTGTGTGTGGGTGTGTGTGTGCTGTGTGTGGTATGTGTGTGTGTGAGCATGTGTGTGTGTGAGAGAGAGTGTGTGAGTGAGTGTGTGTGTGTGTGTGTGAGCATGTGTGTGTGTGTGTGTGTGTGAGCATGTGGGGGTGTGAGTGTAGTGAGCATGTGGTGGTTTGTGGGTTTGAGCCACCTGTGTGTGTGTGCTTGTGTTGTGTGTGTGTGTGAGAATGTGTGTGGTGTGTGGCATGTGTGTGTGTGTGTGTGTGTGAGCATGTGTGTGTTGGGTGTGTGAGCGGTGTGGTTGGTGTTGTGTTTGTGGGTTGTGAGCATGTGTGTGTGGTGGGTGTGTGTGTGTGTGTGGTGAGCATGTGGTGTGGTGTGTGTGGGTGTGGGTGTGGCGCATGTTGTGTGAGCATGTGGAGTGTGTGTGTGTGTGAGGCTTGGGCGTTGTTGTGTGTGTGTGAGCAGTGGTTGGTGTGTGAGGTCTTGTGTGTGTTGTGTGTGGGTGTCGGAGCATGGGTGTGTGTGTGTGTGTGAGGCATGTGTGGTAGGGAGTGTGTGTGGTGTGTGTGTGAGGTGTGTGTGTGTGTGTGTTGTGGGGGTGTTTGTGTGTGTGTGTGTGAGAGAGAAAGAGAGAGAGTGTGTGTGTGTGAGTGTGTGAGTGTGTGTGTGTGTGTGGGGTGTGGTGTGTGTGTGTGTATTATGTGTCCGGGAGCACAAAAGCCGTGTTAAGTCGCTGGGGGATATTTGTAGCAAGAACCAACAATACCTTGTATGGGTCAAAATTATCCATTTTCTTTTATGCAAAAAAATCATTAGGATATTAAGTAAAGTCATGTTCCATGAAGATATTTGTAAATGTCCTACCGTAAATATACCAAAACTTAATTTTTAATTAGTGATATGCATTGCTAAGAACTTAATTTGGACAACTTTAAAGATGTTTTTCTCAATATTTAGATTTTTTTTTTAGCACCCTCAGATTCTAGATTTTCAGGACAGAAAATAGCTTAAAATTATTTAAAATTAGACAAAACAAATAAAAAATACAGCAAAAAGAATCAACTTGTGAATAATTATTACAATTTTTTAAAAAATAGCTGTTTTCTATGTGAAAAAATAGTAAACTGTAATTGATTTCTGTGAGCAAAGCTGAATTTGAGCAGGGGTGTAGTGTGGTGTGGTGTGGTGTGTTTGTTGTGTTGTGTTGTGTTGTGTTGTGTGTGTGTGTGTGTGTGTTTGTGTGTGTGTGAGAGAGTGTGTGTGCGCATGTGTGTGTGTGTGTGTGTGTGTGCTCTTATGAGAATGGTGTGTGTGTGTGTGTGTGTGGCAGTGTGTGTGTGTGTGTGTGTGGGTGGAGCATTTGTGGTGGTGTGTGTGTTTGTGGGTGCTGTGAGAATGGGTGTGTGTGTGTGTGTGAGAATGTGTGTTTGTGGTGTTTGTGTGAGAGTGTGTGTTTGTGAGTGAGTAAGTGTGTGTGTGTGTGAGAGAGTGTGTGTGTGTGTGAGAGTGTGTGGAGTGTGGTAGTGAGCATGTGGGTGTGTGTGTGTGAGGGTGTGTGAGTATGTGTGTGTGGGGTGGTGTGTGGGGTGTGTGTGTGTGGTGCTGTGTGGGCGTGTGTGCGTTGTGAGAAGGTGTGTGTGGGGGTGTGTGAATGTTGTGTGTGGTGTGTGTGTGTGTGTGTGTGTGAGCATGTGTGTGTGTGTGTGGCATGTGTGTGTGTGTGCGTGGTGTGAGCATGGCGTGTGTGGTGTGTGGTGATGTGGTGATGTGTGTGAGCATGTGTGTGTGTGTGTGAGGGTGTGTAAGTGTGTGTGTGTGTGTGTAAATGTGTGTGTGTGTGTGTGTTTTTGTGTGTGTGTGGGTGTGTGAGCATGTCGTGTGTGTGTGTGTGTGTGTGTGTGTGTGCTGTGGTGTGTGAGGATGTGTGTGGGTGTACGTGTGGGTGTGAGCATGTGTGTGTGTGGTGTGTGTGGTGAGCATGTGTGTGTGTGCGTTGTGTAGTGAGAAGTTACGTGTGGTGTGTGTGTGTGTGTGTGTGTGGGTGAGCATGTGGTGTGAGTATGTGTATGGGGTGTGTGTGGTATGGTGTGGTGTGTGTGTGTGAGCATGTGTGTGTGTGTGTGTCTGAGCGTGAGTGTGAGTGTGTGTGTGAGAGAATGTGAGTGTGTGTGTGAGAGTGTGTGAGAGAGGGTGTGTGTGTGTGTGTGTGGTGTGTGCATGTGTGTGTGATTGTGAGCAGGTGTGGTGGTGGGTGTGTGTGAGAGGTGTGTGGTGTGTGTGCGTGAGCAATGTGTGTGGGTGGTGTGTGTGTGAGCATGTGTGTTGTGTGGTTGTGAAGCATGTGTGTTGTGTGTGTGTGTGGCATGTGGGTGTGTGTGTGTGTGTGTGGTGAGTGAGTGAGTCTGTGTGTGTGTCTGTGTGTGAGTGTGTGTGTGTGTGTGGTGTGTGCGTGTGTGTGAGAGTGTGTTGGTGTGTGTGTGTGAGCATGTGTGTGTGTGTGTGAGGGTGTGTGTGGGTGGTGTGTGTGTGTGAGTGTGGGTGCGCATGTGTGGTGTGTGTGTGTGTGTGTGTGTGTGAGCAGTGTGTGTGTGTGTTACTACCCAGCATACAAATGAATAATATAATAAATTAGTATTTATATTAATAATGAATTAGTAAATTAATTAATATTTTTTTTTAAACTGTATTTTAATTTCCCCAAATTGTACATCCCTATTTGAAACATTCATGAGTGACCATCATGAGCCAGATCTCCAGACTCAGAGTTTGATCTTCACCGTTTTTGCAAAACTCTCTTATCAAAACCTGATGTGACGAAGCTCATAAACTGCAGCAGATCCAGTGTTTAATCTTAGACTTGTTTCACAGCCTGTTCACTGTGAAAACAAATAAAAATCACCTGCTGAGTCAATGACAAAACCGTCACGCATACCAGATGTGTGTGCGATACTGCAGAAACACTTTCCTTCTGTCTTCTTAATGGGATCTTTTTGTAGTTTAATACTGAATGATTCCGAAATCTCTCTTTCTGCTGACTAAACATTTAAAACCGATCATTCAGACTAAACTCTGATTGAAAGAGGTGCGTTTGAAGTCATCACACATGTTCTACATTAATGCACCTCAAACACTGCATCATACTGCAGTATTTCATGAATGAACGGTCCTTCACTGACCCCAGACAGAGCATGCATCGCTCCAGACTCTTGTCTGTGGTTAAACACAGCAGCAGCAGCATGCTAATCAATGCGGCGGCAGAATGATTTCACCTTCTCAACTCTCGACATTAAAGCAGCACATTTAAAACGCACCTGCGCCGCTGACCTGATTTATGACTTGAGCTGGAGATTGGGATCTGGAACTCGCAGGAAATGCATTCTTTCTGTCGCGCTTTCATTTAGGGTCGTTTTATTTGCTTGTGCTTTTACTGTGAGTCAAAACAAACCCAAAGATCAGCTGAAAGAAACATAATTTACAGCCTCTCCTCAATAAAAGATTATTTAATATTATAAGGCCTGGTTTCACAGACTGGGCTTAGGTTAAACCAGGATTAGGCAATAGTTCAATTAGGATAATTTGTATAAGCATGCCTTAGAAAAAACATTACTGGAGTGCATCTTGAGGCAAAACAAGGGCACTGACATATTTCAAGATCAATCAGTGCAAGTTTCTTTCAGTTAAAACAGCTCAGAATTACCTTTTAGTCTGGGACTAGGCTTAAGCCTTGTCTGTGAAAACGGGGGTAAATATCATAAATATCGAGAGAAAAAAAGGCCCCAAACTCGCAATTCTAAGAATAAAAGTCTCAAAGTCGCAATTCTGAGAAGAAAAGTTTAAAACTCACAATCCTGAGAATAAAAGTCTCAAAGTCACAATTCTAAGAAAAAAAGTCTAAAACTCACAATTCTAAGAATAAAAGTCTCAAACTTGCTATTCTAAGAAAATAATCTCATTAACTCGCATTCTGAGGTGTAAAGTCAGAACTGTGTGATATGGACTTGAAAACTCCACCCTTTTACTTATTCTTTGTTGTTCCTTTCTCTGTCCTCTCCTCTCTCTTTTCTTTTATTTTTCTACCTCCTTCTTTTGCCCTTACTTCTCCCTTCTTCCGCGTCCGATCCTTGCCCATTTTTTATGCTTTCGCTTCCTCCCCTCATTTTCCCCTTTGCGACTGCTTCTTGCTTTCCTTCTCTTATCCTTCTCTCTCGTTCTTTCTCTTGCCTCTCCTTCCCTACTTCTGTTTTTGTCCCCTCTCTCTCCCCTTCTCCCATGTATCCCCTTCTTCTCCTGGTTCCCTCCCTCCTTTATTTTTATTTTTCTATCCTTTCTGTATCTCCTCTTCCTTTTTTCTCCTCTGCCTCCCTCCTTTTATTTCTTCTCATTTTTTTGCTCTTCCTTTCCCCTTTCTTCAAAAAAAAACAAAAAACAAAACTCTCTGACCACTCTCTTTCTTCGTTTAACCATTATTTCTTCCCCCCGTCATCTTTTCTCTTCTATTACTTCTTCCCTTCTTCTAAAATTGTGTGCAGATGCAGGTGCGTTTTTAACATCTTTAATGACGAGACCTGAGAAGGTTAAACCTCCTCACTGATGAGAATATAGAGGCGCTGCAGTATCTCTGGATGGTTTGAGTAACGCTCACCTGGAGATGGGCGTGACATAGTTTCCTGGGAAAACTCCAGACGCTCCGGAGCGCAACGACGTGCCTTTGAACCAGCCGTCCTGACACTTCTCCATCACGCGGTACATCTCGCCCTTCCGCAGCTCTATCTCATCCGCCTTCTGCGGTTTGTAAGCGTACATGGCCAGATATCTGCAGAAACCAAGAGAGAGATTCACCAGCGAACCGGTTCTGAAGGAGGTGTGTGTTGTTTGAGTGTGTGAGTTTAGTGTGAAAGAGTTTGAGAGTGCGTGTGTGTGTGTGTGTGTGTGTGTGTGAGAGAGAGAGAGAGACAGTGGGTGTGTGTGTGTGTGTGTGTGTGTGTGTGTGTGTGTGTGTGTGAGAGAGTTTGAGAGTCTGTGTGTGTGTGAGTGTGTGTGTGTGTGTGTGTGTGTGTTTGAGTGTGGGTGTGTGTGCTGTGTGTGTGTGTGTGTGTGTGTGTGTGTGGTTTGAGTGGGTGTGTGTGTGTGTGTGCGAGAGAGACAGAGAGAGAGTGTGTGTGCGTGTGTGTGAGAGCGTGTGTGTGAGTGGTGTGTGAGAGAGAGAGGTGTGGTGTGTGTGTGTTGTGGGAGGAGAGGAGAGGAGAGGAGAGAGGAGAGAGAGAGAGACAGTAGGCGTGTGTGTGTGTGTGTGTGTTTGAGAATGTGTGTGTGTGTGTGTGTGTGTGTGTGCAAGTGTTGGAGTGGTGGGTGATGTGTTTGAGGTGGTGTGAGAGAGAGAGAGAATGTGTTCTGTTTATGCTACATTGTGAGGACCAAATGTCCCTACACACACACACACACACACACCCCTCACACTCACACTCGATTTTTAGTGCATTGAAATAAAGTATACTACCGCAAAAATATACAGAGGAGTTATATCAGTATATTTCTTAAAAGTGTGCTTTGAATGATTTAAAAATTAGTTAATTGTTAGTACACTTTTATATAGTTATCCTAAGTTTAAATTTGAATTAATTTTATTTAAAATATATTAGTAATGTAATAGTTATAAGTCATTTTTTCCAACTGTGCTACACTTAATATCAATACACTAATTAGCACTAACACTTAAACTGATTTTAAGTGTAGTCAGTGTTTTATAATTGCATCGCTTAAAGTGTGCTACGATAAAATTTTAGTGGATTTTTATAAATAGTATCACTAAGTTCTATTTGGAATTTCATGACAAATACAGTAGAAATGTATTACTAATGTAAAACCCTATAGGTTTCTGTGCTTAGGCTGCTATAAATGCACTAATAGCACATGATTGGATTATTAATTTATATGTGTTTAGAAGCGTACCAAAATTCACAATTTAACAGTAAGTATACTTTTAGCATAAGGTACTTGAAGTGCTATATTTTTACTGTAGAAGAAAGTGCTACTAATGACATAGTAATAGTGTACTTGACTGTACTATTTAAAGACATTATAAACTTAGATAAGTATCCTCGGGAACGTTGACAATTACAATACATTTTAAATTGATTATTTAATCTATAAAACACGTGGGCAATACATTATAAATACATTTGGTATATATTCATTATATATGAATCGCATATTTTCAATAATTAATACGCATATGTTCTGTTTATGATGAGTATATTTAAAAGTGTATGAAAGAAGGTTTCAATTGTACTACAAGTGTACTAAATACTTTTTATTTTTCAGAGAAAGTGTGTTAAAATCACATCTGTGACCCTGGAGCACAAAACCAGTCATAAGCATCAATTTTTTTAAATTGAGATTTATGCATCATATTTGGCCGAGATGCAACTATTTGAAAATCTGGAATCTGAGCGTGCAAAAAAATCTAAATATTGAGAAAATCATCTTTAAAGTTGTTCAAATGAAGTTCTTAGCAATGCATATTACTAATCAAACATTAAGTTTTGATATATTTACGGTAGGACATTTACTAAATATCTTCATGGAACATGATCTTAATATCCTAATGATTTTTGGCATAAAAGAGAAATGTATAATTGTGACCCATACAATGTATTGTTGGCTATTGCTACAAATATCCCCCAGCGACTCAACACTGCTTTTGTGCTCCAGGCTCACATTTTAGTTCATATTCATGGTGTCCCAAAATAGCACAGTTGAGTAACCTTAGATGCTCTTAAGATTATCTTAAGAAGTATTAAAGAATAATTTTTAGTATATTAAGAACAGAAATAGAACACTTTATGGAAGTGTACCAAGTGTACTGAAATAAAGTGTATTTTACTGCACCTGGGATATTTCAGTACTGGAGTGTGTGGAGCGCTGCATTAAATCATCTGGACTCACATGTTGAGAGGCAGCTGGACTTTAGCGGCGGCGAGCAGCTCTCCGGTTGTTGACGTGACGCGCGGTGGAACTGAAGCTCCTGCGTTTGCTGTGATTGAAGAGTCCTGTGAAGACAAAGGATCAGGACATGATGGAGATTCTGAGTGTGTCACTAATGGGCTCCTGCAGCTGCTGACAGGATGCATTATGGGAGTTGGAAATGCACCTTGGGACTCTACATGATCCGTCTGTTTCACTCAGACAAAACTCCAGAGATTCACCCTCACGGGTTCTCATGTTGACCTTTGACCTCCGAACACTAATGGAGCCTAACGCTCTTACTGGGACCAACCAGCTGAGCCCAGGTCAGAGGTCAAGAGGCCATATGCAGCTAAAATACCTACTACACTCAATTTGTATATTTATACACATACTCTCTATTTACTCTGAAAATGTGATTTGAATCAGTCAGTCATAATAGTCAAATAGATTAAAAATGTTTCATAAAAGAAGAAAAATACAGCAAAATTTGAGTTCAAATAATCAAGGCATGTTTTCACACTTTTTCAATATCAATGAGATATTATTATAGCTGTTTTTAATATTTTCAATTATTTATTTTTTTGTATCTTCCATTTTAATTTTAATTTTTAGTAATTTTTAGTTTTAGTTAACTATAATAACCATAGAAAGAATCATATTTAATAATTTTTATTGATATGCACCAATATAATAGTCATAAACAGCAATATCGACCTACAAATATATCTACTAACGTACTACATAAATAAATACAATGACAAAAACAATGAGTTCAGTGATCATTTTTGAGTAATGGTGTGAATGAATCATTGAATCAGATTCATTTGATTTGACTCATTTGAAATGCACAGATTGAGCTGAATCACATAAATGAACCAAACTTGTTATTAAATCATCTGAACTCTCTCATAGTCATGAGACAAGAACAATTGATGAAACTAGTCTGATCTTCAGTAAGCTTCACGTCGGGCAAATAAAACACTTCAAAATCCTTGCAAGCCAAACACACTTGATCATAAAGTATCTTCAGTTCTCGTACAGCGATGCTGAAACTGAACTAAATCAACAACACAGACGCGGCTCTCAGAGAATCACATTCACCATCAATCAGCCGCATTCATTTTTCTGGATTCAGTTTTTTTGTTTGCATTTTTCTTGATATCGTTTTAATTGCTTAATTGAATTTTACAACTCAAAAAGCATGAAACTTTTAGCATGAAACACTTTAAGCATGAAACATGAAAATGTAATAAACATTTATTAAAAGGTTAACAAAATTATATTTTAGGGCCCTATGAAATTCACTTTACTTCATCCTATAATTCAGTTTTTCCCATTTTAATTGTTCTTGATTGATTGATTATTTATTTGTTTGTTTATTTTCCACAAATTGTTTTTTTTTTTTTTCTGGATTTACATTTAATACAAATGTATTATGAAAAACATTAAACAATCAATAACAAACATGAACTATTTAATCAATCTTTTAAATCTTTTTATCAATCTTTCATTATTTACGCTGAAATGATCAAAACCACACACACACACACACACAAACAACCCCACACATCCTCATCTCTCACACACACACACACACACAAACACCCACCACCTCCCACACACACAAACCCACACACACACACACACACAGCCCACACACACACACACTGGTTGTTAACAGGTTAACTAAAACTAAAACCATTAAAATATGAATTTTGAAATACAAATAACTCTTCCCTGATAAAATAACTAATAAAAGAAATTACCCGATCCCTTCTAATTGCATTTAGTTTAACTAATAAAAATGACCAACAATATTTCTAAAACTAACTAACCTGACCATGAAGCGGAAATATAATAATAAAAGTAATCAAATCATTATCAAAAACTATATACTGTAGTTATATATACTGTATATATATTATATACACTAAGATATAAGAATTTGTATAATCATAATTGTATTCATATTTTTATGTATTATATATAAATATGTATTTATTTACATATTTATTTGTTTGTTTTGCTTTTGCATGAGAATTTGGGGAAAAATGTGTCAATGCAATAAAGTGAATGGTCTTCGGTGTTTCTATAGATTGTGGAGTGAATGTGAGGCGGACAGGTGTGTGTGTCTGTACCTGTGTAGCGCTGGAGGACAGGTGTGTGTGTCTCTACTTGTGTTGCGCTGGAGGACAGGTGTGTGTGTCTCTACTTGTGTTGCGCTGGAGGACAGGTGTGTGTGTCTCTACTTGTGTTGCGCTGGAGGACAGGTGTGTGTGTCTCTACTTGTGTTGCGCTGGAGGACAGGTGTGTGTGTCTCTACTTGTGTTGCGCTGGAGGACAGGTGTGTGTGTCTCTACTTGTGTTGCGCTGGAGGACAGGTGTGTGTGTCTCTACTTGTGTTGCGCTGGAGGACAGGTGTGTCTGTCTGTACCTGTGTTGCGCTGGAGGACAGGTGCGTGTGTCTGTACCTGTGTAGCGCTGAAGGACAGGTGCATGTGTCTGTATATGTGTTGCGCTGGTGGACAGGTGTGTGTATGTACCTGTGTTGCGCTGGTGGACTGGTGTGTGTGTCTGTACCTGTGTGGCAGGTGCACTGGAGGACAGGTGCATGTGTCTGTACCTGTGTTGCGCTGGAGGACAGGTGTGTCTGTCTGTACCTGTGTTGCGCTGGAGGACAGGTGTGTGTGTCTGTACCTGTGTGGCAGGTGCGCTGGAGGACAGGTGTGTGTGTCTCTACTTGTGTTGCGCTGGAGGACAGGTGTGTGTGTGTCTGTACCTGTGTGGCAGGTGCGCTGGAGGACATGTGTGTGTGTCTGTACCTGTGTAGCGCTGGAGGACAGGTGTGTGTGTCTGTATATGTGTTGCGCTGGTGGACAGGTGTGTGTATGTACCTGTGTTGCGCTGGAGGACAGGTGTGTGTGTCTCTACTTGTGTTGCGCTGGAGGACAGGTGTGTGTGTCTGTACGTGTGTTGCGCTGGAGGACAGGTGTGTGTGTCTGTACCTGTGTTGCGCTGGAGGACAGGTGTGTGTGTCTGTACGTGTGTTGCGCTGGAGGACAGGTGTGTGTGTCTGTACGTGTGTTGCGCTGGAGGACAGGTGTGTGTGTCTGTACGTGTGTTGCGCTGGAGGACAGGTGTGTGTGTCTGTACGTGTGTTGCGCTGGAGGACAGGTGTGTGTGTCTGTACGTGTGTTGCGCTGGAGGACAGGTGTGTGTGTCTGTACGTGTGTTGCGCTGGAGGACAGGTGTGTGTGTCTGTACGTGTGTTGCGCTGGAGGACAGGTGTGTGTGTCTGTACGTGTGTTGCGCTGGAGGACAGGTGTGTGTGTCTGTACGTGTGTTGCGCTGGAGGACAGGTGTGTGTGTCTGTACGTGTGTTGCGCTGGAGGACAGGTGTGTGTGTCTGTACGTGTGTTGCGCTGGAGGACAGGTGTGTGTGTCTGTACGTGTGTTGCGCTGGAGGACAGGTGTGTGTGTCTGTACGTGTGTTGCGCTGGAGGACAGGTGTGTGTGTGTCTGTACCTGTGTGGCAGGTGCACTGGAGGACAGGTGCATGTGTCTGTACCTGTGTTGCGCTGGAGGACAGGTGCGTGTGTCTGTACCTGTGTAGCGCTGAAGGACAGGTGCATGTGTCTGTATATGTGTTGCGCTGGTGGACAGGTGTGTGTATGTACCTGTGTTGCGCTGGAGGACAGGTGCGTGTGTCTGTACCTGTGTAGCGCTGGAGGACAGGTGTGTGTGTCTGTATATGTGTTGTGCTGGTGGACAGGTGTGTGTATGTACCTGTGTTGCGCTGGAGGACAGGTGCGTGTGTCTGTGCCTGTGTAGCGCTGGAGGACAGGTGTGTGTGTCTCTACTTGTGTTTGCGCGGATGACTAGGTTTGTGTTTCTGTACCTTTGTAGGCGCCTGGAGGACCGGTGCGTTTGTCCTGTATATTTGTTGCGCTGGTTGGACCTGGTGTGTGTGTCTGTACCTGTGTTTGCGCTGGAGGACAGGTGTGTGTGTTTCTGTACCTGTGTGGCAGTTGCTTCCTGGAGGACAGGTGGTGTGTGGACCTGTACCGGTGTAGCGCTGTAGGACAGTGCGTGTTTCTGTATTGTGTTGCGCTGAGGACAGGTGTGTGTGTCTGTACTGTTGTTTGCGCTGGAGACAGGTGTGTGTTTCTTTACCTGTGTGGCAGTGCACTGGAGGACAGGTGCATGTTTGTCTGTACCTTGGTTGCGCTGGAGACATTGTGTCTTTCTGTACCTTTGTTGCGCTGGAGACAGTTGTGTCGTATGACCTGTGTTGCGCTGGAGGACATGTGCGTGTCTAGTGCCCTGCGTTGCGCTGTAGGAAAGGTGTGTGGTGTCTCTACTTGTGTTGCTCTGGAGTACAGGTGTGTGTGGTCTGTACCCTGTTTACGCTGGAGGACAGGTGCTGTGTCTGTAATGTGTGCGCGGGTGGACTGGTGTGTGGTTCTGTACCTGTGTTGTGCACTGGCAACAGGTGTTTGTGTGTCTGTACCTGTTGGCAGGCGCCTGGAGGACAGGTGTGTGTGCCTGTAACTTGTAGCGCTGGAGGCCAGGTTCCGTGTGTCTGTATATGTTTGCGCTGGTGGACTGTTGTGGTGTCCTTCCGGTGTGGCAGGTTCGACTGGAGGACAGTTGGCTGGGTCTGGTACCTGTGTGGCAGGTGGTCTGGAGGACAGGTGTGTGTGTCTCTACTTGTGTTGCGCTGGAGGACAGGTGTGTGTGTCTCTACTTGTGTTGCGCTGGAGGACAGGTGTGTGTGTCTCTACTTGTGTTGCGCTGGAGGACAGGTGTGTGTGTCTCTACTTGTGTTGCGCTGGAGGACAGGTGTGTGTGTCTCTACTTGTGTTGCGCTGGAGGACAGGTGTGTGTGTCTCTACTTGTGTTGCGCTGGAGGACAGGTGTGTGTGTCTCTACTTGTGTTGCGCTGGAGGACAGGTGTGTGTGTCTCTACTTGTGTTGCGCTGGAGGACAGGTGTGTGTGTCTGTACTTGTGCTGCGCTGGAGGACAGGTGTGTGTGTCTGTACCTGTGTGGCAGGTGCGCTGGAGGACAGGTGTGTGTGTCTGTACCTGTGTGGCGCTGGAGGACAGGTGCGTGTGTCTGTACCTGTGTGGGAGGTGTGCTGGAGGACAGGTGCGTGTGTCTGTACCTGTGTGGGAGGTGTGCTGGAGGACAGGTGCGTGTGTCTGTACCTGTGTAGCGCTGGAGGACAGGTGTGTGTGTCTGTACCTGTGTGGCGCTGGAGGACAGGTGCGTGTGTCTGTACCTGTGTAGCGCTGGAGGACAGGTGTGTGTGTCTGTACCTGTGTGGCAGGTGCACTGGAGGACAGGTGTGTGTGTCTGTACTTGTGCTGCGCTGGAGGACAGGTGTGTGTGTCTGTACCTGTGTGGCAGGTACGCTGGAGGACAGGTGTGTGTGTCTGTACGTGTGTTGCGCTGGAGGACAGGTGTGTGTGTGTCTGTACCTGTGTGGCAGGTGCGCTGGAAGACAGGTGCGGGCAGTCTGCGATGCGAGCGGCGGCGCGGGGGTCCGAGGAGCTGATGAGCACAGGTGCGCTGATCTCCATCGAGTGCCGGTTGTTTTCCATCACCTGCGCCGAGCGCTGCGTCATGCTGAGCGCCGTGAACGAGTGCCGCTTCTTGGCATTCTTCTTCCCCTCCGCGTGTGTGTGCGCACCGTTCCCGTTACAGCTGACGGCTTCAGCGCTCGCCGACGGCTTGTCCATCTCCATCAGCTGCTTCGCCGTTTCATTCAGCTGAGGACAAACGAGCATCCACAGGTTGTTTTATACTTACAACCGTATCCTCTGCGCTCAGCATGGCCGCATTTATGTGACATTTGAAATGAGATAGGTGCGCTCACACGGTTTTGAAGTTTCTTCACTTTAAAATCAATTAATTTTGACTTAACATTTATATGTTGTTTATAATGAATGGAACTATAATTTGTGTTTTTATTTTATATGTAAAGTTACACTATAATTTTATATTTTCATTCTTGTTCCGTTCCAAATACTGCTGCAGCAAAAATGAATTGAAAAAAATTACTTTGAAAATTACCTTTTTATGGCATCTCAATTTATTTCTGTATGCCAGCTGTTGTTCAGCATCAATTACTCCCGTCTTCAGAAATTTTCTGTTATTATCATGTTAAAAACGGTTGCCTGCCCAATATTTTTAAGGAACAAAGACTAATATGTTATGTGTATTTGACATTATGCTATTAATATTTTACTTATTGTATTTGTGCTATTGACAGTGTACAGCACTTTGCTCGGCTTTTAGCTGTTTTTAAATGTGCTTTAGAAATAAACTTGAACTTGAACATAGAAAAAAAGAAAGAAAGAAAAATAAATGAATACTTTTATTTAACAGGCTGCATTACATTTATAATGTTACAAAATATTTGCATTTCAAATAAATGCTGATCTTTTTGACTTTCTGTTCATCTGTGAATCCGGAAAAATAAAATAAGTCACGGTTTCCACAAAAATATTGTGCAGCACGACTTTTTTCAACATTGATAATAAGAAATGTTTTTTTGAGCAGTAAATCAGCATATTAGAATTATTTTTTTGAAGGATCATGTGACACTGAAGACTGGAGTAATGATGCTGAAAATACAGCTGCGCATCACAGAAATACATTACATTTTAAATGGTCATATGATCTGCCAAAGGCACATTATTGTGTATTTGGTGTAATGAATGTGTTTATGCGGTTTAAGGTTAAAAAAACACATTGTTTTCCACATACTGTACATTGTTGTTTCTTTTCTATGCCCCGCCTTTCTGAAACGCTTTTTTTTTAACAAAGCTCATCGGTCTGAAAGGCGAGGTGTGCTGTGATTGGTCAGCTATCCAGTGTGTTGTGATTGGTTGAATACCTCAAGCGTGAGACGGAAATTGTACGCCCCTCACCATACTGTTGATGCATTGTCCCGGCCGGAGCGACGAGACAAAAAAAATTTAAACCCATTATAAACGAGGCATTTGTGTTGCATCCAGTGGGGACATTATTACTGATTATATTGACTTATACTGTGTTTTTACGCGTTGCACCGTCTTGAAACCATGTCTGCATTTGATCGGAGAAATGACAAACAACAAGTGATACTCTACACTGCTTAAAATTCGCGTTTGAATCATCAGTGGTAAATCATTTAAATGAAAACGTACTTATAGACTGTTAGTCAGAACTGCCGGCATTGTATTCTACTCTCCCAGGATCAGGAAACAGTCAGTATTTGGGTTGAACTGTTCTGGAACAGTGTTTGTAAATACAACTTAACCACTGATTCTAGTCGTGTCCTCTTTTGGAAAGCAAAACAAAGTAGTTTCGCTTTCACAAACGAAACACAGCGCCTTCTCGACATGGCGGCGGTGGCAGCATCAATAAAGTTACGCCTTCTTTCTTTGTTTGGGCGGTGTTATGCAAATCTTACCACACAGTGATGTAGATATGTGGGGGTGTGTTTAAACGAGGTGTTTTAGGGGGGCGTGGATGAGTCTTAACTTTTATAAAGTATATCTCTTTGGGTTTGAGACTTTATCTTTGCAACTTTAGGGATCTTTTTCTATTCACGAACAGCTGTAACACTCCAAAGAGAAAGGAACACATGAAATGGGGTCATATGATGCGATTTCAAGTGTTCCTTTCTCTTTGGAGTGTTACAAGCTGTTCTTGAATAGATAAGATCCCTAAAGTCTCTTGGTGGTCAGAAGAACTTCTTTCAGAACATAAAAGCAAAACCAACTTCTTACAGTAGTGTATGTTTACTGTTAAATATATTTCATAAATGTTGACACATCAACTGAATGAATGAACAGAGAATACAGCATCGATTACAACAGTTAAGGCTGAGAAGCTGAAATACATTGATTCCCCTGCGCACACACCCACACACACACACACTCTCTCTCTTTCTCTCTTTCTCTCTCTCACACACACCCACACACCCACACACACACACTTCTCTCCTCTCACCACCACACAACACACACCCCTATCTCTCTCTCTCACACCACACACACACACACACGTTGTTGGGAGTGAGGTACGAGTGATTTTTTCCGTTTCCTTCTTTCTTAATCTTTTTTTGATTTGGTTGAGTTGGTGTGTAGAAAAGAAAGTTTTCTGTTAAGCTAGAAGTTGCGAACGCTGCTTGCCAGAGTTTGCTGGTAAGCAATGGCGGCTGCGGCGGCGCCAGTGTCCTCTGTGGCGTTTGAGCGTCTTTCACGGAGACACGGAATTAAAATCGCGCCGGTGATGAATTGTTCTGTTGAGAACTTAGTGTGGCATTTAAATTTAAGATGGATGAATATGACTATATTGTCTTTGCATCATCTGAAACAATGAGGTGTTTTGGATGTGGACAGGAGGGTCACGTAAGACGTGCCTGTCCAGAGAGGACCGATGATGTGACTGTTGTGGATGGTGGTGGTGTAACTGTGGGGGGGCAGCTACAAGATAATGTGACAAATGGTGAAGAATCAACAGAGCAGGTGGTTGAACAGGTGAAGGATACAGAGATAGAAGAGATAGATGAGGGGGGAGGAGAAGATATGAGTGCTAATTCCAGTAATGTGGTTGAGGCTGTAGAGACCGTTCTAGAAGGAGAAGGAATGGGCAGCGAAGTAGAGAATGAAGAGGAGATTTTTAAAACTCCTTCTATTAAAAGGAAAAGGCCAAAGTTAAACATTGAAAGAGCTAGCATCAGCAGTGATAAATGTGATGAGAGTGAACAGAGTACAATAGATGATTCTGATAGTGAGGTCACTGACAATAGAAACAGTGGAAAGCAGAGGAGTGATTATTCATTTGCAAAAATCAGGGCCTTTTTGCAAAAGACTAAGAATATGAAAAGAGTACAAGTCGTGGATTTTTTTCCTGATCGGAGAATGTTTGTTGACAGTTGGAGCATTAATGAGGGGTGAAGGAACTGATCAATTTGCAGTTCAAGAGATTTATAGGCTTAAAAAGTTTGTTGCTAAACTGAGACAAGAACTACAAACAGAAAATGGGTTTGAAACAACATGATTTGTTTGTTTCCTTTCTTTTAAGGGATGTTTTCTGTGTTATTTTTCTTTTATTAATGGCTGCAGTAAGGGTGGGTTCACTCAATATAAATGGTGCAAGAGATATACAGAAAATAATGTTGTTGTTTGAACTAATTAAACAGAAGAATATCGATGTAATGTATGTACAAGAAACTCATAGTGATCACATCAATGCTATTGACTGGAAAAGGGAATGGGAGGGAGAAGTGTTGTTAACACATATGAGTTCTAATAGAGGTGGTGGGGCTGTTTTATTTTCAAAAACTTTTGTGCCTATATCATATCAGGTGGAAGAGGTAACAGCTGGAAGAATTATAATAATACGGGCTGAATTTGAAAAATATAAGATGGTTTTTATAAATGTCTATGCTCCTACAAATGGTACAGAAAGAGTTATTTTTCTAGATAGTATAAATACAATTTTACAGAACTGTAAATCGGATGAATATGTGTGGTTGGGTGGAAATTTTAATTGCACAGAAAATGAATTATTGGACAGGAATCATGTGGAGCCTCATGCGACTTCAAGTCGAGTTCTCCGGAAATTAATAGAGACACACAGCTTATGTGATATATGGAGAGAATTTAATGGTAATGTGAAGCAATATACATGGTTACATTCAAGAGAGAATTTTCTTTCTATGGCAAGACTTGATAGATTTGATTGTTTTAAACACCATGTAAATGTTGTGAGAAGATGTGAAATTGTGCCAGTTGGTTTTACTGATCATTCTTTGGTTGTATGCCAGGTTTTTATTGCGAATGTCAAGGTTAAAAGTGCATTTTGGCATTTTAATACATCATTGTTAAGTGATTTGAAGTTTAAGGAAGTGTTCTGTTTCTTTTGGAAGCAATTTCAGTTAAGAAAGCAATGTTTTAGTGATTTGAGACAATGGTGGGATTATGGAAAAATTGAAATAAAATTGCTCTGTCAACAGTATGCTTTCAATGTTTCTCCAGATATTACACATGCTATGAAAAAATTGGAGTCTGAAATAGTAAGTTTACAAGGTTTAGCTGATGTTAAAATAGAACCAAGACAAGCTGAGACATTAAAGTCCAAAAAATCTCTTTTAGAGAATATGCTTGGTATAAAGGCACAAGGAGCTTTGGTAAGGTCAAGGTACCAGAATTTAACTGAAATGGATGCTCCGTCCAAATTTTTTTTCAGTCTGGAGAAAAAAATGGCCAATGCAGATATATTCACTCTTTATTATCTGAAAATGGACATGTGCTAACGGAATCAGATGTTATAAGACGGAGAGCTGTAAGGTTCTATGGGGAGCTGTATAAGAGTGAATATGAAGAAAACAGTTCACTGTCTGCCAGTTTCTACGAAGGATTGCCCATTGTTGCTGAAGCTTCAAAGGCGCAGCTGGAAAGACCTTTGTCTAATCAGGAGCTTCTGAATGCCCTCAAAAGTATGGAGGGTGGGAAGTCTCCGGGTATTGACGGACTCCCTGTGGAATTTTATAAGGAATTTTGGTCTGAGCTTGGTGAGGACCTGCTAAGTGTCCTCAATGAGAGCCTGACAGAAGGCTACTTGCCTTTGAGTTGTAGAAGAGCAGTTATAACACTGCTTCCTAAGAAAGGCAATTTGCAGGAAATCAAGAACTGGCGTCCAGTAAGTTTGTTATGTACTGATACGAAGATTTTATCTAAGGCCTTGGCCAACAGACTGAAGGAAGTATTGGAACAAGTTATTCATTTGGATCAGACATATTGTGTGCCAGGTAGATCAATTTTAGATAATGTTCATCTAATTAGGGATGTTTTGGATGTCTCAGGTTTTTTCTGAGTGGACTTAGGACTTTTTTCAATTTATCAGGAAAAAGCTTTTGACAGAATTGAACATAAGTATTTGTGGAAAACTTTAGAGTCTTTTGGTTTTGGGTCGAATTTTATTAGAATGATTCAAGTAATGTACCATGACATTGAAAGCATGCTGAAAGTCAATGGTGGTTTAAGTGCCCCCTTTAATATTAGCAGGGGTATAAGTCAAGGGTGCGCATTATCAGGAATGTTATACTCACTAGCTATTGAACCAATGTTATCCAAATTAAGGAATAAGATTGTGGGTTTATCATTTCAGTGTTCAGGGTTGCAGCATCAAGTGTCAGCATATGCTGACGATGTTATGGTGTTAATTAATAGCCAAAAAGACATTGATAATTTAGTCTCTGTGGTAAGGGATTTTGGTTTAATTTCATCTGCCCATGTAAATTGGGAAAAGAGTGATGCTTTGGCAATTGGAAAATGGGAGGAGGGTTTACCAAAGTTGCCTGAGCAGATGAGATTGAAAAGAGGGGGTCTCAAATATTTGGGAGTTTTTCTTGGTGATGAGGTTGCACAACAGAAAAATTGGGAAGGAATTGTGGAAAAGATAGAAGGTAGACTTAAAAAATGGAGTTGGATTCATCCACAAATGTCTTTTCGAGGAAGAGTGTTGGTGATTAATAACTTAGTAGAATCAACTTTGTGGCACAAACTGTCTTGCATGGATCCACCTATTGGCCTTTTGCCAAAGTTAAAGTCAATGTTAGTTAACTTCTTTTGGGACAAACTACACTGGATACCCCAAAGTGTGCTATACTTGCCAAAAGAGGAAGGTGGACAGGGTATGGTGCACTTGTAAAGTAGGTTATCGACCTTTCGCCTACAGTTTATTCAGAAGTTTTTAAAAGGGTCTGAAGAGCTGGTATGGCGAATGACAGCTAGAACAATTTTAAAGAGGGTAGAAAATATTGGATTGGACGCTGCTCTTTTTCTAATGGATTCAAGGAACATTGGTTTAAATGGACTACCATCTTTTTATCGTGGACTTTTTAAAGTGTGGACGTTTTTTATTGTTCACAGATTGGAAAAAACATGCTCATTGTTCTGGTTGCTTGAAGAACCTTTGGTTAAAGGAGCCAGGTTCGATATAAGTAATGAGAGCATGTTGGGGCTCACGCAGATACTGTGCTCCTCTAGAACTGTTCAACTAAAGCATCTAGTGAATGTGGCTGGGACTGAACTGAATAATGTGGATGCAGTGACCTACTTGATGGGACAGAAATCAACTCGTCATACTGCAAAGATAATTGAACTTTGGAAAAGGAAGTTAACGGAGGAGGACTTGACTTTGCTAAAAGGTTTTAAAGATGGGTCTATAACTTTGGATCAGATGGACCCTTTTCCAAAACTTGGTTTCACACCAGATTTAAAAGATACATCAGGACCTTTATTAGATTTGGAAGAGTTTAAGAATTTGGACTTAACTATGCTGGGGGGGAATATGTTGTATAAATGTTTTGTGAAAGTGTATAATAAGGCATCTTTGGATAAGAGAAATGATACAGTGTGGAGAAGTAAATTTGTTTTAGATGAGGGAATAAGACCAGTGTGGAGAGTTTTGTATAAACCACCATTGACAAAACGTGTTGGGGATTTACAGTGGAGGATTTTACATGGAATTGTAGCAGTTAATGCTTTTATTTCTGTGGTTAATCCCAGCGTTGATGACAAGTGTATTTTTTGTGGATGTAGAGAGACTGTATTTCATTGTTATATGGAATGTAAAAGATTAATGCCTTTATTTGATCTATTGAGTAGAGTTTTTTGTAAGTGTGGAGAGAAATATACTCAACGTAAATTTATTTTGCCAGAAGCAAAAGATAAAATGGCAGTTAATTAACTTCTTAGTGGGTCAAGCAAAACTTGCTATACTTACTACAAGAAGAAACAAAATTGAGAATGTGCATGGTCATGAGATTCTGCCAGTTTTTAAAGCATTTGTAAGGTCTAGGAT
>JADLZN010000907.1:172500-188140 GCA_018155175.1 Sinocyclocheilus anophthalmus | reverse complement strand
TTCTGTGTTTTCAGTTTTAAACTTTTCTGATCTGTTGATGGGTTTAATTAAATTTTAATAAGCAAAAAAGATGTCTAATCAACTGAATTCATAAAACGTACTATTATTTATTAAAATTTGCACAATAATAGTAGATTTTCCCCCCCGCTTTTCTGGATTTAAAGCTTAATACAAATTTCTCACCAAAAACATTAACAGTTTAATTAATCTTTTAAAATGTAATGAAACAAAAATGTAACAATACCTTTTATAATTTGGCAAATAACGTGACGCACAACCAAGGTTTAATGTTAAAATTAAAATGTTAAAGAAAAGTAATGTATATTATTAAAAAATAATGTTTTATTAGTATTATTTTATTAGTATATTTTATAAGAATCATGAACTTAAGAAGTGCATTATATTGCACACACAAAAGTAATAATTTCGCCAAGTTCTTCAAGTTAAAGCAAAACTTGTATTTGGCGGGCTGTAGAGCTTTGAGTTTTCATGCGCATTTGTTTCTTCGTTTTTTCTTTGTCCAAACACATTTTTAGTAACATTGCTTTAAATGATGCATTTACCGGTGTTTTCTGTATCCTCCATGTCATAGCTAAAGACTAACTAAATGACATCATCTGACAGGAAGTGACATCATTTTGGTGGGAAATCGACATCAGTTGGTATCAATGGATTTGTTGAATTCTGTGATGTTTTGATGAACAGAAACACAAACAAAAGCAAACGTGACGTTTTGCAGCGAACAAACAGATCAAAAGTGACTCCAGCCCTTTGTTTCAACTCACAGTTCTGCATTTATAAATATGCTAATGATATGCAAATCGCATGTAAATGAGGCAGACTGATGGACCCCACAGACGAAGGGCGAGGCCTTCTGAAGGTCATGATATTGTTACTCTGACACGAGGTGCTCAGAGCGAATTAATGCGTGCACAGACACGTTACAACCGATCTGACGTCACAATCAGTGATGGAGGGAATAACGAGAGAGAAACTAGTGCTGACGTCACACGTGCATTTGTGGAAATAAACGTAATAATCATGTGATTAGTGAAGTGCGTGTTGTTTCTGGTGGGTCACCGGTTCGTTAGGAGCTCGTTAGCGCAGCTGTGAACTTTGAAATGTTCTTGATATAGATCGAGCTCCGGCTTCAGTCGCGCGGCGCATGCAAGGTGCTGCTAATTGTGCCAATAATAGAGCCCATCACGCGGTGTAATTACGGCACAGGAAGACCACAAAAAGAAAATCACAAAGCGGCAAATGTGCAGCAGAATAATGACAGGCTGTCAGACGCGCACGGAAATAACTCACAGCGAGGGGCGCACGAGCACGATCTGAGCGAATAAAGCCTGCGCTATCAGCAGCTATTTGTGTGAACTCTGTTTTAACATGTAGACTTCATGTGAGTGTGTGTGTGTGTGTGAGAGAGAGAGTGTAGTGTGTGTGTGAGTCTGTATAAGTGCATGATGTATGTAAGTGTGTGCATGTGTGTGTATGTGTGTGTGTGTGTGTGTGTAAGTGCATATGTTTGAGAGTGTATAAGTGCATGTGTGTGTGAGTTTGTATAGGTGCATGTGTGTGTAAGTCTGTATAGGTGCGTGTGTGTGTATATGGGTGTGGCTGTGTGTGCGTGCATGCGTTTGTGAGTGTGCATGTGTGTATAAGTGTGTGTGATTCTGCTTGTGTGTGTGTGTTTTATGAAGCTGTAAACGGCGTCTGTGACTGAGCATTTCTCTCTCTCTTCACCATGATCTCACCACAGTAATCTCTGATCCTGCTTTGTTCACTTCAGTGTTTAAAGAAGCATTTGCAGCAGACAGACACGCTGTCCATCACTAAACCTGTCAAAACATCCATTCACTGCAGAGCATCCATTGCTGAGACACTGATGCAATGCTACATTTCTCCAAACCTGATGAAGAAACAAACTCATCCTGATCTTGGATGACCTGAGGGTGAGGATATTTTCAGCATATTTAAATTTTTTGGTGCACTATTCCTTTAATGCCTTGAAAATACTATTTTAAAATATTTCTCTTTTTAAGGGGGATTTCTCATCATAATGTTATTCTTAAATATGCATCACACAGATAATGTATTTCTCAAAAGTAAATGTTTAATTCATGATAAATATCCCTAACCTGCTAAAGAACATCTCTCCAATCACGCTCATAAAATCAATACACTTTACCCATAATGCATCACTCGCAGCGCTCTGAATCGACACACCTGCTTCTCACCGTCTCCAACCCGCACAAGTGGCTCATTGTTGTATTTAATAATGAATTATCTGTAAGCAATTCAACCTTGAAACGCTAAAGCAGCCGACATAATGCAGCAGTCTAGTGCGTTTAACACACACACACACTCACTCAAGTGCACTTACCTCCACGTATAAGATAGGAAAAATCCCGATCTTATCTCCCAGCATGCCTTCTGCCCAGTTATCGTCCACTCTTCGTATGACGGTGAGAATCTCGTCCTAAGAGAAGAAACGCACAGTAAATACATGCGCTTTCACCGTTTTATTGTAGCGCTGTAGAAATGAATTGACAAGAGTCATTGAGAGAATAAACAGGTAAATCACATCCTTATATGTGTCACATTTTAATATTCGGAACAGAGTGAGAAATAAATCAAACACTGCATATCAAATTCTCAGATTTTTATTAGCAGTGCAATCTCACTTCTGAGTGTGTATAAAGAAATAAACGGTGTATGTGTATATGGAAGATTGTTTCCGCCACGGAAACGGTTAAGGACTTTTATCTCACAATTGCATATTGTTTGTTTGTTTGTGTTTATTGTATTTATATAGCACATTTAACACAACTTGAGTTTGACCAAAGTGCTTTACATGGCATAGTAAACAACAAGACAAAATATAAAATAATAAATAAAAATGATAATATCACAAAGAAAAAAAACATAAAACACTTCTGAACTCGTTGCAAATCGATCAAGGAGGTGAGATTTAAGCATAACTTTAAAGATAGATACTGACGAAGTTGTTCAGATGGCAACCAGGAGATTGTTCCAAAGTGCTTTAGCTTGGAACTAGAAATTGATAAAATTCCTAAAAACCTAGATCCGAGCGGTCTCACCGATTTGTGTGGGTGCAGCAATTCAGTGAGATAGGTTGGTGCAAGATTATGAAGTGCTTTAAAAACCAACGTTAACATTTTGTATTCCTGGCTGCTGCATTATAAACCAATTGCAATCGCTCCACATAAGACTGATTTATCCCATAGTACAGCAAATTGCAATAGTATAACTTAGATGTAACAAATGCATTTTTCGAATGTCTATGTTAAAAGGAGCCAGACGATGGAGATGATTTGACCACGCTATTTATCTGTTTGTCAAACATTAGACTGGAGTCAAATACAACACCCAGGTTCTTTACACATGGAGTAATCCACTGGGCAAGATAACCAAGATCAAGGTTATAAGCATTATAAAACAGAGCATCATAGGTCCAAACAAAAGCACTTTGATTTTACCTTCATTAAGAGTCAAGAAATTATTCATAAGCCATAATTTAAGTTCTTGAATGCATGCATACAACTTTTCTAAAGCATTTTTATCACCAGGTTTAGATGAAAGATACAGCTGTGTATCATCAGTGTATAAGTGAAAGAAAATTCCATATTTCTTAAAAATTGAACCCAGCGGCAGCATATAAATCATAAATAGAGTCGGGGCAAGAATCGAACCCTGAGGGACACCACAGGTCAAAGGAGCACTGGAAGATGTATGCTGTCCTGCACGCACAGAACATTTTTGGTTCATAATAAATGATATAAAAGGTAAATTAGAAACAGGGCTAAAATTAGAAAAAAAATCGATGTGTCTGAATTTGGCTTTTTTTTTAAATTGGTGTTATTAAAGCCCATTTCAGACTATCAGGGACTATTCCGGTGCTTAGACTCAGATTAACAAAAGTTAACACGTCAGAACCAATTATGTTTACAACCTGCTTTGCAAAGCGTAACCTCTAATAACTTATAACATTTCTTATAACTTGCAATTGCAAGTTTAAATCTCGCAATTCTGACTTTTTTCATTGAATTCCTTTGAGTTCACATTTTGCGATTAATATTTTTTGCAATGAAAATAAAAAATAAAAAGGTCATTGTGATTTCAGCTGTAAAAGCAGCTCTACAGAAGAAAATAATGTCATTATTCAGATTAATTCAGTTTAATAACAACATTAATGTTGTAAAATTCATCAATTATGAAATGCTAACTGAAAAAAATAAACATAAAAAAATTAAAATTAAAATTATTTAATCTAGTTGCTCATGCAAAATGTATTTAAATTTACAGTAGTTTGTTTAAATTAATCTAAAGTTAATTTTGTTTAAATTAATGTACTGAACAAATAAAAATGTATAAACTATATAGACATTAAAAAATACTACAAATGACAAAAACACAACAGAATTACTAAAATTAAAATTAAAAAGAAAATGGAAAATGTAGAAATAAAAACAGATTCAAAAATATTAATAAATGATAAATGTATAATAGTATTTCAATTATATTAGAATAACCCTGAGCAGCTTTACAAAATAAAATATTGTTATTATTCAGATCAATTCAGTTCAATTTTGATTCAACTCACTAACAGTTGAAGTTCAGAAACCACCCCAAACGCGTGACAGTGACTCGAACGATAGAACGTCATAAGGCATTAATATCTGTATCTTTATGAACGTGACTCGGTTTATAATGATCAAACTGAAGCCAAAGCAACTGGCCTTATACAAAGAACTCATTTGAATAGATTCACATCGAGCTTCAGTTCACCGAGAGTCAAACCTGACTCAATCAAGTGTCTATTAACGAGTGTTTTAGCATGCAGACGCTCGTCTGTCTCCCATCCGCCTGTCCTTCTCCTCTCTGAAAGGATGTTCTTGTCTGTGTTTCCAGGACTCATCTTTCCGGGTCCTGCGTCTGGAGGACAGAGGCCGCTTGTGCAGTAATGCATTCAGACGTCTGAACGCTGCAGCTGCGCGACTGCGACTCGCAGACGATGTGAGGAACATACAGTAGGTCTTTCAGGGTGGCTTGGGGAGGGGAGGTATCCAAAGCACATCAACTTGTCACTGGGGTTCCTCAGGGATCAGTTCTTGGACCCCTCCTCTTCTCCATATACACAACATCACTGGGTCCCATCATACAGGCACATGGCGTCTCCTACCATTGCTATGCTGATGACACACAGCTCTATCTCTCATTTCAACCATATGATCCAACGGTAGCTACACGGATCTCAGGCTGCCTGGCAGACACCTCGGCATGGATGAAAGAATATCACTAACAGCTCAACCTGGCAAAGACTGAGATTCTTGTCTTCCCTGCCACTCCAACTCTACAGTATGATTTCTCCATCCAGCTAGGTTCTTCTACAATTACCCCATCGATTTCGGTCAGAAATCTTGGTGTAACTTGTGATAACCAGCTGACCTTCAAAGACAAAATTGCAAAGACCGCTCGATCTTGCAGATTTGCATTGCACAACATCAGAAAATTCAGGCCCTTTCTAACGGAGCATGCTGCACAACTTATTGTCCAGGCCCTTGTCATTTCTGTGCTGGACTATTGCAATGCTCTTCTGGCTGGATTTCCATCAAGCACAATTAAACCTCTACAAATGATTCAGAATGCTGCGGCACGACTGGTCTTCAACGAGCCAAAAGAGCCCATGTTACACCTCTCCTTATCTCCATGCACTGGCTACCGGTTGCGGCCCGAAACAAGTTCAAGACATTGATGCTTGCATATAGAACAGCCCCAGGCTCAGCACCCGCCTACTTTTCCCCCCCCTTCCACCTCACTATTTTTTTTACGAATTTACATCCCTTTCAGAAGTCTGAGATCCGCTAGTGATCGACGCCTCGTGGTACCATCACAGAGAAGCTCAAAATCACTTTCCAGAACATTCTCGTTCACCACTCCGGGCTGCTGGAAAGACTCTTCCCACCCTATCCGGAATGCTGAAACAATTGTGTGTTTTAAACCTGTATGACTGGACGTTCGTCTGTGGGACATAAAAGAAGATATTTTGAAGAATCTTTCAACTGTTTGGTCCATACAATGAAAGTCAATGGGGACCAAAGTATGGACGGGCGATATGACCCCTTGAATCTTATGGATCCTATTTCATGATAACTATATTTACGTTTATGCATTTAGCAGACCCTTTTATTTAACGCTCATACACATAATTAAAATTAGTTCTGTCAAATGATTAATCGTGATTAATCGCATCTAAAATAAAAGTTTTGTTTACATAATAATGTAATGTGTGTATACTACTGTGTATATTTATTATGTATACAAATACACACACATGCATGTATATATTTGACACTATTACGTTTAACATTATATAGTCATATCTGATATTTTATATTATATATAAATACATTTAATATATAAACATATTTTCTTAAATATATACATGCCGTGTGTGGGGTTTCATAACATAATAATATACACAGCCCCCCCCCAACCCACCCCACCTATCTATGAAACACAACTTGTATTGTGGATGCGCTTAATCGCGATTGAACGGTTTGACAGCAATAATAAAAATATTACTACATAAACAAACATTAGAACGTCGCCTCGCCGCTAGCTGGTCCCCCCTTTTCCGGAGAGACAGACAAAGGAGGACGTCATCGGTGTGAGTGTGTTGGGAGTGGAGTGGTGTGGGCGCTGTTGTGTGTGTGTGTTTGTGCTGCTTTGGTGACAAGAGAAAATGAGGGAACTATACAGTAGTCTAATGCCCAAGGATAGACAGGGTATTACAAGGAGAATCGGTGCCTGTTATAAGGCCAAACTCTTAATCCACCTGTCTCCCACTTTTCAAAAGCCTATATAAAAGTAATTAGATGTCCAGGCAACAAAGAATGGAGTGTATTGAAGAAATCTGAAATAGCAGAAAGTCATGTGAGGGGTCAGGTTTAGGGGCTTAGGGTTGGGTACAGTATAAAAGTATAAAACCATTACGCCTATGGAGTGTCCCCACTTTTCACAAAAACAAAACTGTGTGTGTCAGTGTGTGTGAGCGTGTGTGTGAGAGAGTGTGTGAGAGAGTGCGTGTGTGGGTGGATCCAAATAAAAGAAATTAAAAATGGTGAGTGTGTGTGTGAGTGTGTGTGGTGTCTGTGTGTGAGAGCGTGTGTGTGTGTGAGAGTGTGAGTGTGTCTGGCTGTGTGGGTGTGTTGTGTGTGTCTGGTGTGTGTGTGGTGTGGTGTGAGAGTGTCTGTGTGTGTTCGGGGTTGCGTGTGTGTGTCTGGGGTGTGTGTATTGTGTGGTCTGTGTGTGTGTTGTGTGGAAACATATAAGGGTGAGTGTGTGTGTGTCTGTGTGTGTGTGTCGGTGTGGCTGTGTGTGTGTGTGTGTGTGTGTGTGTTGTGTGTGTTATAAGTGTTGTGTGTCTGTGTGGGGTCTGTGAGTGTGTGTTCGGTGGTCTGTGTTGGGTGTGTGATCTGTGGATGTGTGGGTATTGTGTGTTTTAAGGGTGTGTGTAGTGTGTGTGATGATGGTGTGTGAGAGTGTGTGTTGGTGTGTGGTGTGTCGTGTTGGTAATGTGTGTGGTGTGTGGGGATCAAATAAAAATAAAAAATGTTTGTGTTGTGGGTGTTGTGTGCGGGCTGTGGTGTATGTGTGTATGTGAGAGTGTGTGTATGTGTGGGTCTGTGTTGGTGTGTGTGTGTGTGTGTGTGTGGATCACATTAAAGATAATAAAATGTGGAGGGGGGTGTGTTGTGATGTGTGTTGTATGTGATGGATCCACATAAACTAATAAGTGTGTGAGAGTGTGTGAGGTGTGTGTGTGTGAGAGTGAGAGAGAATGTGAGTGTGTGTGTGAGAGTGTGTGAGAGTGCGTGTGTGTGGGTGTGTGTGTGTGTGGTGGGGGTGTGTGTGTGTGTGAGAGAGTGTGTGTATGTGTGTGTGTGTGTCTGTGTGGCTGTTGTGTGTTTTGTGCGCGCGTATGTGTGTCTCTGTGTGTGTGTGTGTGGTTTGGTGTGTGTGTGTGTGTGGTGTGTGAGAGAGTGAGTGTGTGTGTGTGGGAGAGTGTGTGTATGTGTGTGTCTGTGTGTGTGTGTGTGGATCCAAATAAAAATAAAATGTGTTGTGTCCTGTGGTGTTGTGATGTGTATGTGTCTGTGAGAGTGTGGTGTTGTGTGTGTGTGTCTGTTGGTCTGTGTGAGTGGGTGTGCTGTGTGTAATTGTGTGTCTGTGTTATCTTAACCACATCATTGATCTACTACAATAGTTTTGTTAAATTTGAATAAGATTAAAAAAAATTTGTCTATTTTTCGTTATATTCATTATTGTAATTTATTTTATTACTTTTTATGTTCTCCAAGTTTTTTTTTTTGTTATTTCGTCGCAACCTTAAAACTAAATGAAAATGATGAAAAGTGGAGTTTTTTTAAATTAGAAAAATAAAATCACTTATTCATCAACGGATGCATTAGGTTGATCAGAAGTGACATTAAAGACATTTACAATGTTACACAAGGTTTCTATTTCAAATAAATACTGTTCTTTTGAACTTTCTGTTCATCTGAGAATCCTGAAAAATAAAATGCTTCACGGTTTCCACAAAAATATTGTGCAGAACAACTGTGTTCAACATTTGAGCAGCAGATCAGCATATTATACTGATTTCTGAAGATCATGTGACACTGAAGACTTGAGTAATGATGCTGAAAATACAGCTGCGCATCACAGGAATACTTATTTTACTGTATTTTTGATCAAATAAATGCAGCCTTGGTGAGCAGAAGACACTTCAATCTTAGATGGAAGCAGACCAGTGATCTGGTCAGCACTCAGCAGACAGAAGTTTGTACCTTAGTGAAGGTCAGGCAGTCTTTGTCCTGGTCTTTGTCTTTGACCTCGAAGTCGTAGAGTGCTTTCCCCTGCGGCGGCGTCTGGGACAGCGGCCGGATGCACTGGATGTAGCTCGCCGGAAGGAATCCGTGGCTGCCGTTTAGCTCGCCGTGGAACCAGTTCTCGTCCACCTTCCGCCGCAGGATGATGATATCACCTTTGCTGAACTTCAGGTCGCCCGCTTCTTTGCCCTCGTAGCTGTAAAGGGCTTTTCCACACGGCAGCTGAGGAACGTTCTGGAAGACGCAAAGACAAAGACATGAGACTGCGGTCAGAAACTCCGGGGGTTTATCACCCTTTGACAAACATAAGACGTTTTTAGCACTAGTGCAAGGTTATTATCGTTAACAAAAACCCATTCATTAAAATAATGTAAAATATTAAAAACTCCAGGGGAAACATTTCTCATTTTGTTACGTTTTTAAGGAAAAAGTTTTTAACTGCCCATTTTTTAGTATACAGCCCTAAAACCTAATAAATAGAAAAAAACAAATAGAAATATAAAAAACTAAAAAAATGACACAAACCCACAGCAAAAGGACAAACCATAAAATTTAAAAAATAAATGTAAAAAAATACAAAAAAATCTTAATTCAGAATATAACAAAAACTTAATAGACATATCAATTAGAAAACTACAACAAAGAGTACACAGAAATAGTATTAAAAAATGATAATAAATAAATAACAACAAAATGACTAAAACTTTAAAATATAAAAATCAATTAAAAAAAATAAAATACAAAAAATATCTAAAAAATATAAATATAATGGGGAAAATCTAAAAATATAAAAGTTCAAAATTAAAACAGAAAGGAAATGATAATAGTTATAACACATCTAAAAATAAAACACAAACACTACACATAAAATAAAATTAATAATAATGACAAAAAAATACACAAGAAAATGACTCTAAAACTTATAATAAATATAGATAAAATAGAATATAAATAATAGCGCTCGTCAAAGTTAATGCATTCAAAATAAACGTTTTTGTTAACATCACATATTATGGTAATTATGAATAAAATATAATAAAATACAGGTATAATTACAGCTTTACAGTTGCAGATTTAATACGCACTAAAATTATAGCCTTATAAATATATTTAACAAAAAACGTAACATTTTTCTTAAATATATACATGCATGTGTGTGTATTTATATATGCATAATAAATATACACAACACACACACATATATTATGCAAACTTTTATTTTGGATGCGATTAATCGTTTGACAGCACTAATAAAAATATTAAAGTAAAATTCATACATGTATATATGTCTCAAACCTCACAGATCACAGATTTCTACCATCATCTGTACTGTCGACTCAAACACAGACTATTGAAACCGTTTTCAATGATTAATAAATCAAAAACAAACACTAAAGCCCTGAAAGTCTCTCTGATAGTCCTGATTATGAGCCATTAACCTGGTAAAATCACTGTAAAACCTGACTTGAGTGGCTTATTGCTTTAATGTAATAATGAATAATGTAGTCTGTAAATACATGAGTCAAACACTAACAGTAAATACTGAGTTAATGATGGCTTTACATCAACTATGTATGAACACCCATGTTACAAACATAAACACACACATGCATTTCAGATGAAACGTGTTTCATGTTGAAACATTCATTCATCAGGGTTTATCGTACTGGGGTTTTATAACAGTTCAATAGACAAGAAGTTAATATCAAGCAACTTCCATTTTAGCCACAATAATTCCAGTTACTTTGTCTATTTTTGCTCCATCAACAAAACTTGTTCCAAAAGGTTTTGAATGAATCTCTTGAATGAATGACAGTCCCTTGATTTGTTCTTTAATTAATCAGCTTTTTAAACAAAACAGTTCAGTGAATGTTTCAATGACTCACTCATAAAACCAGCCACTTGATTCGTTTCTGAATGAATCATCAGGTTTGAATGTATCGTTTGAACGAATGACTCAATCGTAAAAACAATCATTTGATTCGTTCTTTAATGAATCAGCATTTTCTACTAATCAGTTCACTGAACAATACAATGACTCAATCATAAAAACAATAGCTTTTTTAATTTCTGAATAAATTGTCAGGTTTAAATGAATCATTTGAATGAATGATTCAATGACTCACTCATTAAACCAGTCACTTGATTCGTTCTTTAATGAATCAGCATTTTAAACGCTAAGTTCAGTGAATGATTCAAGGACTCACTCAAAAAAGAGTCACGTGATTTATTTCTGTATAAATAATTGGGTTTGAACGAATCACAGGGCGTGTCAGTATATACAGTACATATATATATAATTTCATTGTTCATGTTTTCATGTTTTAATGACTGACTGCACCTGTAAAGAACAATTACAGTCCTCTAAACTACTCATGTTTAATGAATTCACATACTGAGCCACTTATAAGTAATTATGAGCTCTTGATTTAAGAATATGAAGCCGTGTGCTAATCAGTTTGATGTTTAGATGAAATATGATTCATGTTCAGGCAGGCAGATAGTAGTGCAACCAAGTGATTATGACGCTGAAGAAACTGTGCAAACACAACGATGATTGTATTTTAGATTCTATTATATTCTAGTGATGGTTTGGTCCTCTGGTCAGGAACTAGTTAGTAGTCAGATGAGTGGAATACACTGGAGACATCATGTCAGAATATTAAACATTAATAACGAGGAGAAAATGAACGTGTAATCAAGCGGAAATAGGTCATCTGTTTAAAGGGTTGACAAATGACTCCGTTAATATAGAAGTGATTTAAATGTTCAGGTCAGAAGAAAAACAAGCTGGCATGAGACGATCTTCATACAAAACATGCTTTATCTTCACTAGTACAGTCATTTATAACTCATATATGGGACTAATTCAATAATGAGACCGTAAACTGGGTTTGAATGCACGGATTAACTTTTTTATTCTATTACGAATAATATTAGTTTAATAAGCGCCGGCCCACCGATAGTCACCGCTGAAAACAAAGACACAATTACACGTGAATTAAAGCTCTGAATGAACATCAAGCGACTCTTGACTGCGACGCGAGACCATGTTCAGGGAGTTTTTAATGAATTCTGACTCTCGGAGGACTTTTCTTTCCTCGAGCGGCCCGGAACGCCGCATCCAGACGGGATTAACCACACACCAGCTTCCCAAAGAAATGAAGACAGCTTATTCCATTCAACACAATCAGGTTACAGGCTTATTTGAGCTCCGCAGCATCACTGCAAGCGTTTTATCAGCGACGCAGCTTCATGACCGTGATTTACTGTGACTTAAACCACAGATCACTGCGGATGAGCTTTAATGCATTATTAGATGTCAGAGAAACTCCTCATTACTCAGAGACTCTGATGCACTGTTTATATGCACTGGACTGACAGGGGTTCAAATCCCAGGCAATGCATGAGAACATTTAATAACTTTAATGCAACGTAAGACGCTTTGGATAAAACTGAACACAATGCAACTTTAAAAGTCAAAAATGCATAAATTGACACTCAAATTACTGTCTTGCCAAATCAAACCATAAAGTGCATCAAAAAAGTGTTTATTCATTCATTATTTAGCAATAGCAATTACACTACTGGTCAAAAGTTACAATTAACTAAGACTTTCATTCATCAAGGATGCATTAAATGTATCAAAAGTGGCAGTAAAGACATTTATAATGTTCCAAAAGATTTCTATTCCAAATAAATACTGTTCTTTTGAACTTTCTGTTTATCTGTGAATCCTGAAAAAATAAAATGCATCACGGTTTCCACAAAAATATTGTTCAGCACAACTGTTTTCAACATTGATAATAATCAGAAATGTTTCTCGAGCAGCAGATCAGCATATTATACTGATTTCTGAAGATCATGTGACACTGAAGACTGGAGGAATGATGCTGAAAATACAGCTGCGCATCACAGAAATACATTACAGTTTAACAGAGATCAACATAGAAAACTGCTGTTCTACATTATAATAATATTTCACAATTGTAACATATTTTTAATCAAATTAATGCAGCCTTGCTGAGCAGAAGAGACTTCTTTCTGAAACATTAAAACAACGTAATTGATCCAAACGTTTGATTGGCAGTAGTGAATACACATTTCTATTTTGTAAATGCATGTTATAGATCTTATTGTAAACATATTCATCAGTGAACGTGTTTTAATTGTTTGTAGTGTTTACTCAGAATTTCAAAACTAGATCTTCTAATGGTGTATTACTCAAACTCCGCCCCTGCCGCTCACGCTTATTTGCATACACCTATGAGAGCCACACCCACATTCTCAACATCCAATCAACTAACTGATGCACAGAGCCAAACCCCGCCTACATATTTTCTTTTCAATAACCAGTTACACTCAGATAAACATCACAATCTGTCACTGCTTCAGTTTCATGACGACTGCACGTCTGTGGCCAGAATTTTACCGTAAAAAATACGGTAGCAACATTTTAGGTTTTACGGTTTTAACTTAAATTTACAGTTAAATACCGTAATTTCATTAAATCATATAATGTTAATATACCAACCTATTAAAAGCTCTGAAATCTGTTTTGTAGCTTTGTAAAACACTGAAAACCACCAAATGCAGGTGGTGATGAGAAAGCCACACGATGAACCAAAGCCCATCACAAGCAGCTTTAAGATAATAACATATATAGAAGGTGCACAGCGTCATTCACACAAACACTAAACACCATCACGGTAACACACATGAGACTGAAATAATGCAATAAACATTCATTTAACAACGTTAGGTGTAACACACAACCCTAATATACAAAACTGATACGAAAAAAATTAAGAAACATAGTTATTTCAACAAAAACATCAAATTTGAAATGTAAATCAGTGGCATGACACACACATATAGCACACGCACGGTCTCTGAGACAGATCGTGTGTTTGTGAGCGGGTCTGACGTGGGCGGGACTGAGTGTGTGTAGTGTGTGTGTGTTTGTGTGAGAGAGAACGAGTGTGTGTGTGTGTGTGTGTGGTGTGTGGTGTGGTGTAGGTGTGTGTGTGTGTGTGTGTGAAAGTGTGTGAGTGAGTGTGTGTGTTTGTGTTAAGGGATGTGCTCGGCGGAAATGTGTTGATCAGATGAAGAGAAATCCTCAGAGATGACGGAATTGAGCGTGAGTCATTCAACTGCAGCTTATGCTCTCTGTGACTCGTGCCAGGGAAACAACCTACACTACGACTACAGACTCAAAACACACACACACACTACACACACACACAAACGTTCCAACGATCCCCAAAAACACCCATACCAACCACATAAAGCCTCCATAACTCTCCCACACATGCTGTTTAACAAGTGCATCGCAAAAATCTGACAAAAAGGCCTATGAAATGAAAGCCCATATAAACCGTAATTCTGTGAGTGATGTCATACACCTGCACGAGACAACCAGATTCACTTAAAATCATGAGTGTGAATGGTGGACAGAACTGGGCAAAACACCCAGCAAACTTCACTGGATTTGAACGAAATTGACCGCAGGGGGAATTACTAATGAAAGTCTAAATAAATAAATAAATAAATTAAAAATCGTGAATCAGCCACTCTGATATTCACAAAAAATAGCAAAAAGTAAATAAAAAATAATAATAACACTAAATAACTACTATGATTATTATATACAAAAAATTAAAAAAATATATGTTATTAAATAAAACATTATAAAACATTAAAAGTACATACAAAATTATCGAGGGTAGAATGTCAATAATCTATAGTCTGTCAATCATCCATTTAAAATGAAGGCAATTTTAAACAAATTACACTCAGCTAAATTAGGTTGAATTGAAATAATTTTAGTTAACTTCCTTACATTTAAAATTTAAGTTAGTATAAAATTAAATAAACATATAATATGTAAAAAATTAAATAAAAAAAATTATATATAAATAAAAACCACAAGAAAAAATTAAAGTGATATATATCTTATACATAAAAATAGAATATGAGACTACAGTAAAATTGCAAATTCTGTCCTGTTGCACTCAAAAGCAATTTCAGTTGTGAATGAGGTCTTTGTGTTCTTAGGGCATTTCTGTGCTCGGTATGGTGAGCATTAAGGCAATACCACTGAAACTCGTGATTGGGTACTCAAATCAAATAAGCCAGTAGTAAAGCTGTGCGGTCTTCGGTCTGAGGCGTATGGAAGTAAAATAATGACAAATGTATTTGAAACAAAAAAGCTTGTTGAATTGCACTAACTGAAAAAATTATGCATTGCATTAACAGTATTTTTATTTTAATGCCTTGTATTTTCAGGGCTTGCGTTTTTAGGTCCTGAATTTTAATATAGTTGTTTATTTAAGCCGTGAATATTTCAATTCAAAATATTTCAAACACATTTTCATAATAAAAAATTCAGTAATTAAAATTCACCTTCCAGAATTCAATTCCAAAATATTCAATCTGTTTAAAAATACGATTTATAATATTCGACCGGCAAATTTCGGTTCATTTTATTTCACTTTACAAATTCGCTTACAAATGAGGACAATAGAAAAATGCAAGTTCTGAAAATACAAGGCATTAAAATGCAAGCATTGTTAATGCAATGCATTATTTTTTCAGTGCAATTCAACATGTTTTTTTTGTTTCAAAGACCATTTGTCATTATTTTTCTTCCACACAGGCGTCTTTATTTCTCCATTTACAGTAATGCTGCAGTAAAGATGAAACGTGAGATGAAATGATGA
>JADLZN010000907.1:0-167500 GCA_018155175.1 Sinocyclocheilus anophthalmus | reverse complement strand
AATAAGAATAATAATAATAGGCTTGCGCGATATAGACTGTGTTTACGGTGTACCTGTGTTAAGCCGCAAGCCCCGGTTGCATCATTTACCCACCGCGGGCACCGTTAGTGCTTTTTAATAGTATTACACTCGATAGTTCAGTTAGCGAACAGACATACAATAAAATGAACTCGGCGCTCCGAAACAACAGTTGCTCACAGATCAGATTTCATGATCACCGAGGAGAGAAAGCAAGACGAGAGCGGATGATTTAGTTTCGACAAGAAATGCAAAGCGGCATGTTTTAAAAAACTATTTCTTTTTGAAAGCTGTTTGGACTTTTGCAGCTTATCTAAGTTTGTTTTTGACATCGTTTCTTCTTTTTTGGTTCCGACCGGGGTTTGCTGAGTTTATGTTATTTAAACTTTTGCAATTTATTTATTTTAAGTGTACATTCAAGGGGTAGGCTTATGCCGTGAATCCAAGCTTTTTATTTGTTTTGCTAATAAAAGTTCTACGTTTCTTATTTATTTGTTTGCACAGTGTTTAGGCTACTGATTTTCAGTTTTGTATAGGTACCATTTAAATATATCATTTTATCTATTTTATTGTGTAAGTATTGTTAGTTGATATTGCATGGTGTATTTTTATTCATTTTGTTAATAAAAGTTCTATGTTTTATATATAGGCTAAATGAGTTTGACGTTGTATTTTGTTGTTGCTTAAAATGGATTCAAGCAGCTGACGCCGAATTGCCGCTTATTTGAAAGTGAAAGTAAAATGCGCACGGTGCGATTTAAAAGCGAAGAAAAGAGAAAAAACTCAAACGTCGATTCTCATACCCAGCGTTACGATATTTGCCGATACGATTACGTATTTTCGATACGATTCAATTCAGGAGTATACCGATTCATCGATATTATGATGCATGTTCAGACAGCACCGCAGTAGATCTCTTTCCCACTTTAAAGAACAAAAACACACAAAAGTCTTAAATGAGTTTAAAAAAGCCTAAATGAGTGTTAACAGTTGAAATGTGTGTCACATCCGCGTCATGTGCGTCAGGTTTTAAAGAGACAGCACTTTCAATCATTTCATTTTCATTGATGGAAAACACAGAAAAAAAGAAAAAGAGAAATCCCTCACTTCTCTGTTCGCTGATTAACTTTTGTAGCTTGAATAAAGATAAACCTATATTCAATTTAAAGTTTATATACAGTATATAAAAATTTATAGTTTACGTGAAGTTTATTTTAAGTTCACTTAAATTAAAAGCTATATTTTTCAAAGCCTATTAAATGTTAAAAAATAAATAACGGCTGTCAAATATACTGTAATGTTGAATGGCAATAATTAATGGCTAAAATTGAGGGACAAATGCATTTAACAGAGACTTCAGTACCAGTATTGATATCAGTGACAATGACCTTCATTAAAGCTTCTTAGTAAAAAGATGCCATTAAACACATATTAAAAAATATACTGTCTTTATGTTGTTTCTACATTAATTTGAATTATGAATGTGAAATTATTGTAATATAAAAGTATATTTAAAATATGAAAATTTTTTATATATATATACAGTTATGACGTTACAGTAGAATTGTATGTATGTGTGTGTGTGAGTGTGAGTGTGTTGAGTGTGAGTGTGTTGTGTGTGTGAGTGTGTGTGTTTTTGAGCGTGTACGGTATGTATGTGTGTGTGAGTGTGTGTGTGTGTATGTGTGAGTATGTGTGTGTGTGAGTGTGTGAGAGTGTGTGTATGTATGTATGTGTGCGTGTGTGGGTGTGTGTGTGTTTGTGTGTGTGTGTGTGCGTGTATGTGTGTGTGCGTGGGTGTGTGTGTGTGTGTGTGTGTTTTTTTTTTTGTGTGTGTGTGTGTGTGGGTGTGTATGTGTGAGTGTGTGTGTGTGTGAGTGTGAGTGTGGTGTGTGTGTGTTGTGTGAGTGTGTGAGTGTGTGGGGAGTGTGAGGTGTGTGTGGGTATGTGTTGAGTGTGTGTGTGTGTTGTGTGTGTTTCTGCTGGAGTGTGTGTGTTGTGTTGTGTGTGTGTTGTATTGTGTGTGTGTGTGTGTGTGTGGATGTGTGTGTGTGTGTGGATGTGTGAGTGTTTGTGTGTGTGTGTGAGAGAGTGTGAGTGTTTGTGTGTGTGTGTTTTTGTGTGTGTGTGTTTGTGTGTGTGAGTATGTGTGTGTGAGTGTGAGTGTGTGAGTGTGTGTTGAGTGTGTGTGGGTGTGTGTGCGTGTGTGTGTGCGTGTGTGTGTGTGTGAGAGTATAAGTGTGTGAGTGGAGTGTGGGGTGAGTGGGTGTGTGTGTGTGTGTGAGTGGGTGTGTGTGTTTGTGTGTGTGTTGGGGTGTGAGTGTGTGAGTGGAGTGTGTGTGAGCGAGTGAGTGAGTGAGAGAGTGAGTGTGTGAGTGTGTGTGTGAGGGTGTGTGTGGGAGAGAGAGAGAGTGTGCGTGTGTGTGAGTGTGTGCGTGTGTGACGTGAGTGTGTGGGAGTGGGTGTGAGTGAGTGTGTGTGTGTGTGTGAGTGTGTGTGTGGGTGTGTGTGAGTGTGAGTGTGTGTGTGTGTGGGTGAGTGTGTGTGGCGTGTGTGTGTGAGTGTGTGGTGTGTGTGGTGTGTGTGTGTGTGTGAGTGAGAGAATGTGTGAGTGTGTGTGTGTGTGAGAGTTGTGTGGTGGCTGTGGTGTGTGAGTGTGTGTGTGAGTGGCATGTGTGTGTGGTGGTGGAGTGTGTGTGGGTGTGTGGAGTGTGTGTGTGTGTGTGTGGTGTGTGAGTGTGGTGTGAGTGTGTGAGTGTGGGAGTGTGAGTGTGAGTGTGAGTGTCGTGTGTGGGTGTGTGTGGGGAGTGTGTGTGTGTGTGTGTGTAGCTGTTGATTAAATAAATGCAATAATGCGGACACCGCATTAAGCTATGAAACTTGCAGGATGTTTTAATAGTACAAATACCTCTTATATGCCAAAAGATCAAGGCAAATTTGATTACATGACAAAACCAGTTCAAACTACTGATAGTTGCTCTAATCATTTTACTGCAGTAAAATGATCTTCATACTGCCAGATATGTTCAAGATGATGAATGATAATTTCTGCTCACCTGCATGTAGATCAGACGAGCTGCTCTAGATAAATGCAGGATCACCTTGACCTAAATAAAGCTCTGTCACAGAGTGAACAAACACAACTACTACCTACAGCTCAGATTCTACACATCCACATCAGCAGACGGAGATCTGCTGTGTTATTTGATCAAAATTACTGTAAAAATTGTGAAATATTATTAACATTTAAAAAAATGTATTTGAAAATGTGATATGAAAGTAAAAATGTAATTTATTACTGTGATCAAAGCTGAATTTAATCTAAATTTACTCAATGGTGATGTGCTGCTAAAGAAACATTTGTGTGGAAACAGTAATACACTCATTTGGGTAAGTATGATTAAAGAGTAAAAAATAATACTTTCATTCATCAAGGAAGCATTAAAGGAATCAAAAGTGACAGTAAAGACATTGCACAATTTCACAATTTTAACTTTATTTTTGATTTTGTGATTATTTCAAACTTTTTACCAGTAGTGTATATATTGATAATACATTTAAATGATAAACTATTATACAGTAAATATGCCTATATATGTCCACTTTGACATCTGACTGAATTTAAATAAGCTCATTCAGGTATTCTATGAATACAAAAACTCAAGTTTTTAAATCATGATTCCTGTTTCCATGGCAACAGCATCTCTTCTGGTTGGATTATGGGTTGTTTAGTTCTTCACCAGGAATTCAGCAACTAAACGATTCTCCACAAATGAAGTTGTGCCAGAAGCAGATATGGGCTTGTTTCAGATGTGAGCATCTGATGTTTAAGGAAACACAAGCACGATGAACGTCCCTTCAGATGGATCATACAGCACCTGTTCATTAATGAGTGTCTGCTGTGGTTCTCCAGCCGCAGCCTCGTGTTTAATTAACCAGACGTCAGTATATTTAGCATGGAGCCTGTTAATGCAACACTTCATTACAACCTGTTGGCTTGTTTAATTGAGAGTCACTGGCTCTAATAGACTGTTTCACTGACAGGTTCCTCAGAGGATCATGAGAATATACGACAAGCGTTTCTTTTCTTGTTCACGGTGGATTAGCACTGAACGGGTCACTCATCTTCCTGATACCAGCGTCTGAAGAGACAATGAAGGCTGATACTGAACCAACAGGAGAGCTGGAGAGGATTAGTTCAATTAATTACGCATTTAATATTTAGTTAATTTACTCCTGCTTTTGTTGTTCCAAACTGGTTTGAATAAATATGTAAAAAAGCATGTTTATATTAATTATGGAATAAGAAATTCTGAAATAAAGAAAAATGCATATTTAAAAAATATAAACATTTACATACTAAACTATTTATCTAAAATATGTCCTCTTCTTCTTCCTAAATGTATATGATATATGATATAGAATTAGTGCTGTTGTCAAACGATTACTACACGATTTATCGCATCCAAAATAAGTTTTTGTTCAAATAGTATATGTGTGTGTACTGTGTATATTTATTATGTATATATAATACAAACACATGCATTGTATAATTTCGAAAAATTGTTAAATTAAAAAAAATATATATATATATTATATATATTATATAGATATATATATATATATATAATATTATATATATAATTTTGATATAATATTATACACAAACGGTCAAAACATTTACAGCAACATACACCGTTTTCATCCTTCTGCTCCATCTCTGAGGCAGAACACGACGTCTCTAAATAATCCCTTGCCATCATCATTCTACTGTCCGCTATGATCCATTCCATCTAATCTCTTCAAGGCATTTCTCTGCTGTTGTACTGCACTCACTCACATATTAACACATCATTCACAATGGTGTTTTTCCATCAGCATTTAAACCGGTCGGTATAACACCACTCTTAAGAAACCCATCTTAACCAACTCTTTAGAGAAATACCGACGGTTCCTTCTCACTTTCATTGCGAAAACTTTGAACGAGTTGGTTCAACAAGTTCAGCCTTTCTCCACACAGACAACCGCCCTGGACAGCAACCCAGTTGGGTCAGAAGGGGGACATTACGACCGAGACTGCCTTGCTTTAGTGGTTGAAGCCCACCTAAGACTGGACAAAAGAGCGGCTTCCACATCTCTCATACGTATTTGCTGGATCTGTCTGCAAGATTTGGATCGGTGAACCACCAGATTTCTGTCAACCCTATTGGAAATGGATCTATGAAACAGCACGCCAGTGGTTTGCGGCTACCTCTCAAATAGGTTCTTCAAAGGACTTGGAGAGGAGGTGTGCCAGTCAAAACAGTAGTACTGGGGTGCCTCAGGGCTAATTTCTTGGACCACTTCTCTTCTCTGTCTGTATTGCATCACTAGGTTCTGTCATTCAGAACCATGGCTTTTCATATCACTGCTATGCTGATGACACTCAACACTACCTCTCATTCCATCCTGATGATCCAACGATAGCTGCTCGCTTCTCAGCTTGTCTAACAGACATTTCTTGCTGGATGAAGAACCATCACCTTCAACTCAACCTGGCTAAGACAGAACTGCTTGTGGTTTCAACAAACCCATCCAACAAACCCATCACTTTATCAAAAGTTCACCATCCAGTTAGGCTCATCAACAATAACTCCTTCAAAAACAGACAGAAACCTTGCAGTTATGATTGATGATCAGCTGAATTTCTCAAACCACATTGCTAAAACTGCCCGTTCCTGCAGATTTGCTTTATACAACATTAAGAAGCTCAGGCCCCTTCTTTCGAAACATGCTTCACAACTCCTTGTTCAAGCTATTTTTCTTTCCAGGCTGGACTATTGCAATGCTCTATTGGCAGGTTTTCCAGCCACTTCTATCAAACCTCTACTATTAATCCAAAATGCCGCTGCAAGATAATCTTTAATGAGCCGAAAAGAATGAACGTCACACCTCTGTTCATCAATTTGCAACGACTACCAATAGCTGCTCGCATTAAATTAAAGGCATTAATGTTTGCCTACAAAACAACCACTAGCTCTGCACCCATTTACCTAAATTCATTACTTAGCTTGCGTTCTGCAAGTGAATGGCGCATTATAGTGCCATCCCAAAGAGGCACAAAATAACTTTCACAGACTTTTCATTAACTTTTCCCTCCTGGTGGAATGACCTGCCCGATTCAGTCCGAGCAGCTGAGTCCTTAGCCTTCTTCAAGAAACGACTAAAAACACATCAGTTCCACCTTTAATTGATCCTCTAACTCTAACACTTTATATTCTATTTTAATTCTTTGTTATCTATATTTCCGTCTTTATTTTATTTATTTTATTTTATTAAAAAACAACAAACAAACACTAGTTTTCTATGTTTCTATTCTAATCTACTTGTTTGTCTTTGCGGGTGTGTGTGTGTGTGGTGTATATGTGTCGTGTATTAATATAATTATATATATATATACACGTGCTACGTGTACGCGTTAGGCTAAAGATGCATGTCATTTGCACTTTATATTGTTGCTCGTTTGTTAGTTGTGCTGCTTTTTTGGCATCATTTGTAGCCAGTAGCTTTGGAATTTATATTATATTCATAAAAGTGTCTGCGAAATGACTAAATGTAAATGTAATGTAAATGACATGGTAATATTTTCAAAATTAGCGTGTGTGTCTTAATATACATAATATACATAATATACACAGTACACACACACATTATGTAAAGAAAAAATTATTTTGGATGCGATTAATCGTTTGACAGCACTAACTATATATATTTAATAATATAGTAAAATATTGAACACGTCACAATTTTTCTCAGTAAATATATTTCTAAAAATGCTGTTGACTTGAAATTTTCACCAGACATCGGTAAAAACAACCCAAGTAATCCATACATACAAAAAAACAAAACAAATAAGTTCAGAAATAAAGTTATGTGTAATAAAATGGAATGACACAGGGAAAAAGTATTGAAAACATGAAGAAATGTAGGTGCAAAAAGGCTTGGAAAGCCAACTCACCAGCTGAAATCTATCAGTAATTAAAAATCAATCCTGCCCCTAGTCACAAGGCCAATCACCTGGACTTGGAATACCAACACAGAAAATAAGACATACAGATCAATGCAATTCTACCCCGACTATATTAGATTTATATATTATATATATACTTTATATAACATATTAGTTATTTTTATATTTAGTATTATTAAATATAGTTTTATATACTTATATTATTTATACTTATACATATTTATATTATATATTTATATAGTATATGTGAATACAATTTTTTAATTGTATGCTTTCATTTTTATGAAATATATTTCAATTTATTATTTTATGTATATCCATAGTTTATAATTATGTTATTTTTAATTGTGGTTATGCCTTTTAAAAAACATCAACATTTAACAACATTTAATGCCTTATTCTACAACATTGACTGCTGTTACTGCACTGAAGGATCTGCTTTTGTTTTTCTTCGCTTTCTGAAGTTCTGAGGCACTGAAACATCCTTTAGTCTCCAGCGGTGGCTTCCAGGTGAATCGATAATCTGTCACTTCCAACATAATGCAGAAGATTGACCAGCCATCCCACACAAAGAGAGCACAAATGGAGCCCATTCTTCTTGTTCAAGCCAACATGTTGTAACACAGAAGGTCAGATGATGAGTAGATGTTCTGTGATGATAATGTTCACAATTACACTGAGAACCTGTCTATAAATCTGCTCAGACAGCAATGCCAAGGCTTCTAGATCAGTAGCAATGTCACAATCCAAAAGTTCTGTGCTAAACACAAATAATAACATGCAGTAAATAATAAAATCATGCATGTTAGGACAGCAAAATAAACAGACTTATTAACATTAAAGGCAAGACGAAGGTGAATAAGGTACAAATATTAACTTATAGATAATCACAGTATATTAAGATAATTATTTTGCATCACAAGTTTTCTAAAATGTTAGATTTAAATATGCAAAATGTGCACTAATTCGCATACATTTCCAGAACAAAATTCTGATGAAGCCAGGTTAAAAATTATTTTAAATTTAGTTAAAAATCCATAGGGGATTTTTTGTTGCTTTTTATCCCTCTTAAAAGAAAATACAAAATCAGTGTGAAATAAATGAACAAACCCTCTCAGTAAAAACCTTCAGAATATAGATAGGAATACATCTGTAAGTTTTGGTTTATGTAAGTGCTGCTGAAGTGGAGAAACAAACTTATTTTGAGAGAATGACCTTTAAAGGGGTCATAGGATGCCCATTTTCCACAAGTTGATATGATTCTTTAGGGTCTTAATGAAAACTATAACATACTTTGGTTAAAATTAAAAAAAAAGCTAAGGTAAGGACACCAGTCCAGTCTGTGTAGAAACGCTACTGTCAATCAAAATATTGTGGGAGGGGCCTGTCTGTGCGTCACACAGACAGGCATCTGAGAGCGATTTGAGAAAGCGGTAAAGATTTTATTTAGATTCCCACAAAAACAGGGTGGAGTTTATTGATTTTGGGTGGTGGGTACCCACTGCCAAAACACATTTTCAGTTCAACACCACTGTAAAGTGCATATAGCAAGATATGACCCCTTAAATATATGTACTATGAATTAAATCTACCGATGAAACTGATCTAAGGCCAATAATAAACAAGGGAGTGATATAAGCAAACCCATGAGTAAAAACCATAAGACAATGACAGATACAGAATAACAATTTAAATTGGTCTTTGTAAGTGCTGCTGAATGGCGAAAACAGCCTTTAATGATATGTATTGTAATAGAAATCTAGAGACACAAATAGATAAAGTGCAATAATAAAATCAATGTTAATGATATCAACAAACCCTTCTATAAAAACCTTCAGAATACAGATATGAAGAAAACTGTAAGTTTTGATGTACGTAAGTGCTGCTGAAGTGGAGAAAAAAACTCATTTTGAGAAACGACAATGAATCTGCAGCTGCAAGTACGTAAACGTGTAATAATAAAAGCAGGTGAATGATATTAACAAACCCTTCTATAAAAACCTTCAGTATATAGATTGAAATAAAGCTGTAAAATTTGATGTATGTAAGTGCAGCTGAAGTGGAGATAAAACTCATTTTGAGAAAATGGTCTTTGAAGATATGGATTGGAATTTATATCTACAGATGCAAATAGATAAAGTGCAATATAATAAACACTTAAATGTGTATTTTGGATGTTTTCTTTCCACTAGTCTGAAACAAAATGTTATGAAAAGTCGAGTAAATGAAAATCTCAAAACTGACCAGTACATGAAAATTTTTTTAACTTAAAGTTCCACATACAGTATTTCAGCACAAATTAATCTGTGAATTATGAAACTTGGACATGGTCAGTCATTCAGATGTTGGTCGCTACTTGAGTTTTGAAGTAAAACCAGTTGAGAACCAGTGATCTAGAGATCTGAGCACTGAGAAGGACTTCTACTCAAACTATTAAACCTGCACCAGTCCAAACTGGGTGTTATTCTGGCAGTGATCAGATGAAATGAGAAATGTGTTCCTCGAGGAATGAGAGAGAGAGAGAGAGAGAGAGAGAGAGAGACGCATCAGTGTTAGATTTTGAGACACACTAAAGTGACTTATGACTGTCAGACTGAGCCTGAAGATGTGCTAACACTTAGTTCTGCTGGGAATAGAGCTCAATAATACAGCCAAAATAACGACTTTACAGTGTTTCACATCTTCTCATTGCCTATTCAATGTGAAATAGGTTCAAATTAATATTCAACAAAAAGCCAGAAGAAATTTAAATAATCTAATTAAAAGTAACAAATTAATGCATATTTTCCCATACTAAAAAAGGATGATTGAATTATTATTATTTATTTATTTTGGCACACATGTACAGTAATAGTAATAAAAAGTAATATTTACCTAGTTTATATTCCAATTTATAATCACTAAAAAATACAAATTTTATGCACAGTAATAGTAACGAAACACAGAATTTATGTAGATGTATTCTTAATATATTTTTTATTTCTGATCAAAAATTATTTAAAAAAAACAAAAAAGTAGAATTATTAAGATTTTAATTATGAAAAGCACCTAAAAACAATTGTTAAAAAACAAAAAAAAATGTAAACACAAAAAAATAGAATGATTTGAAAAAGCAATATTACATGTATGTATGCTTACTAAAAATCTGCCAAATTCCTGATTTAAAAAAAATTACAAAAAAATAATTTTGTTGACATATATACTGCAATAGTAATAAAAAGCAATATTAACCTATATGTATACTTACTACAATTTCTTAATTCTTGATCAAAAATAAAGTCTCACCTCTCATTTTCTAACAAGAAAATACTATTTCAGTCTTCGAAATTTCATGTGTTATTTAAATGCATTATTTGCTATTGCATTGTATTTGTTTGTGAAATTTACTATCAGTTTCTGAGTGAAATATTTTTCTCAGTTTTTTTAATCAGTGTTTAATGACTTCTTTTACACTGACTCCGATGGCTTTCAGGTCCAGCGCTGAGGTTTATTGCTTTATATCATTAAATCTGATGGTGTGCAAATAAACATTCATGTTGCTTTCCGTTTACAGGCAGTTTGGGTTAATAAAGCAGAAGGCAATTAACAAAGCAAACCTCTCCAGCATCTCAGTGGCTATACAACCTGACCTTCTCAGAAATGTCATCCTCATTCTAACCAGTCTGACCATAAAAACCCAGTCAAATGTAATGCAGGATTTATGGATTTAAATTGCATGTAAAATTCCCATGCACCTGTGTCATTTCTGTATGACTGACAAATATGCATCAAATTAAGCTTATTTGTTTGTTAAAACGGTGTAATCCAAATGCATTTTATATGCACATGAACTTTACATTTAACACACAAGCTCTGCTTGTTTAATCAGCAGACAGTGATTCAGAAGTGAACGCATATTGACCCATCCACTGCGTCTCATGCGTTTGACAGATCCACTGTGTCTCCGGCGAGCGCTGCAGTCGACGGCTCTCCTGAGAGAAGCACCAGCTGGCTGCTCCATTATTCATGGGCGTCACTGAATCTGGGTTCGGATGAGCGAGAAACACACAAGAACAAGCACACAAACACTCCAGTGTGCAAACACAAGCAAACCAAACACTCACTTCTGACTCCTGCCTCTAAAAACACTACTGCTGGGTTCAAACACTGGCTTTAACTTCTGTGCCGCGGGTCAAACTGACTCACATTGGTTTACATGCAGTTTGGGGAAATCAGCACTATGAAAAAAACTAAAGATTCATGTAAAAACAGAAAACCTCTATTTTAGCTTCTCTGAGACTTAAAATGTCAAATATGTGAGAAAAACGTAATAATTCCCTATTTTTATTGTTATTTCTACTCTGTTGGGGTGAATTTGACCTATACAATTTTATGTCCAAAATTAGCTGCATCAACACTTTTTATTTTTATTTACAACACTATTTATTTAGTTTAGTCATGATTTTGTCATGTAGCAGGGTTATTATAGTTTTGTTATTAAATAAAATAAATTAAAAAATTACTTTATTTCAGCTAGTTTCCAAGGCAACATTTCTCATTTTCATTTAGTTTTAATTGATATAGTAAAATATCTGAAACTGAAATAAAATATTTCAACCCAAAAAAACACAAAAAATTTGTTACATTTCAACCAAAAATTAACATGAAAGCAGAAAATATAAAAATAAAACCTAATTCAAATTAAGAAACACTAAAATAGTATCTCAGTGATACTAAAATAACACTGAAAATAACCCAAAAAAAACATTTGACATTTTTCAAAAAAAACATTTTTTTGACTGTGAATTTTCTTTGAATGATTCAGAAAATGAGTCTCAATTTTTAATAACTTTAAGTCTTAAATTATAACAATTAAGGCTTTCTGTATTTCACTTGATATGTTAATGTTTTTTAAAGTGTTATATAATATAGAATATATGTATAGAAACCAATGAGGGTCAATGGGGGAGTCTATATGACCGTAACAAAATTTGCACAGCCTTTCCAAAACACATCTATGTGTCAAAACTTTGCAGACACAAACATGACCCAAAATGAGAAATATCCACCAAATTTCAAGAAGAAATAAATAATAAATCGACACACTATTTTCCTATTTAATACTGTAATACTGCCACTTAATATCCAGCGATATCGTCAACATGATTGCACAGATACAATTTAAACTGAACTGAGCTGGATGATCACATCACTGAACTCAATGATGAACTGCCTTTATCTGAACATTGAGTGTTTACAATTGTTCTTCTGCATTATCGACACTATTTTCCTGTTTAATGCTGTAAAGCTGCTTTGGCACAATCTGTATTGTTAAAAGCGCTATATAAATAAAGGTGACTCGACTTGACTTGATTGAACCAGTATTTCTATCAGTTTGAAAATAGTGTTGATCAAATTGACCAGAACATCAAGTTATAAATAAAAACACATCTATGTTTCGAAACTTTGCACGCACATTCATGAGCCAAAATGAAAAATGTCCACCAAATTTCAAGAATAAATAAATAATTTAACCAGTATTTCGATCAGTTTTAAAATCAAGTGTTGGTCAAAATGACCAGAACTTCAACGTCTTGACAATTTTTGTACTGCCTTTCCAAAACACATCAATGTGTCAAAACTTTGCATGCACATTCATGACCCAAAACGAAAAAGACCCACCAAATTTCAAGAAGAAATGAATAGTGTAAGCAGTATTTCAAGCAGTCTGAAAATCAAGTGTGGGTTAAATTGACTCAATTATGAAGTTAATTATGAAAGAAGATGTTGCTCTAATTCAGAGGTTTTCAACCTGTGGGGCGCGCCAGCACCTGTCAAGGGGGGCACGAGCATCAGTTAATTCAGAGACGTTCCCTTGAGAATTTATGAATATGAGTTAACAAATCTTTAGCCATCCACTAGGGGGGCAATCTGACTCCTACTGCTAGTCGACAGTTAGAGCAGAGTTGGCTCGAGTGTCAGTCACGCTCAGTTTTGCCAAGTCTGCGGTTTTCCCACGGAATTGGGCTACTTTAACACTTGCCGCGTTTTGTAGTTTTGGGCTAGTTTTGAGTAGCAATTAGGTGGGTTTAAACCCCTTTTAGGTGGGTTTCAGCTTCCCTATCTGTCACCTTAGCCCCCCAAAACTATCTTAACGATCAGGCCAGTGCTGCTTCCTCGAGAAAGTTTTTAATTATCATGTGTTTTAAGTCTTGTCAGTTTAAACATTAAAGTAATTTTAAGCCATTTAAGCCCAAGACATCTCAATGCGGTGGTGTTGGATGTTGGGGGGGCGCGAGTGAAATTAGACAAACTTGGGGGGGCGCAGGTATAAAAGTTGAAACCCTGCTCTCAATAGTTCGCTGTCGTTCGTGACACATAAAACAAAGCAATGATGCTGATTCATGACACTACGGGCTCGGGCTGCTTTTTGGCAGTTTCGCCAGCCTTCCACCGCCAAGAAATGGTTTTGGATTATGGGCTGAGAAACAGTCGCACCTGCATAAGTTGTTTTTATTGGGATTGGCCGTCCAGCGGATGTTGTGTTAGTGTTTGGAAATCCTCGGAGCGACGCCAGCAGACTGGAGAAGCTCAGACGGGACGCGGCTGTTGCCCTCCGGTTCTCAAACAATCTTAGGTCACTTGAACTGCACAGAGATTTATTTGGATGCTGAAAAAACTATGAACTAATTCATGATTGAAATCAAAATACACAGAACATTGATTTGGGAAATCCGGTATTTATGTTTTTTTATGTAAGTTAGAACAAAAGCCTTAAAACAAGATAAATGTACTTAAGAAGAATAACTGTGTAAAACGATAAGACTAGTTTTAAGAGAATTTAGTATCTCATACAGGACTGCTTAAAAACATTTTCAATTTATGATAAATGCACAAAGATATTATTTGGACAAAAACTTAAAACATAATTCACTGATTAAAAATATACAGCCACAATGGTTTTTAGCCTGATTTTTAGTTAAACTGATTAATTGAGCTGAACATAAACTAGACAACTTGAATGGAAAATATTCCTTTATGTCAAAATGAAAACAAAATCTAAGTTTTTTTTAGACATAAATACTGACAAAATAATTACAATCACAACATTTGAAGACAATAAAAAAAAAAGGCTAAAAATCAGTGTGGCTTCATTTACAGACATTTTATTGATTCATTGTTAAAAGAAGGGGCTCAGTCAGACGACACCGATCACTGTATGTTTCTATAAACTCACGAAGAAAACAGCGTCAGTATGTCTCATGCACACATATTTCTCCAGTGGTCTGTCACTGCTCATGTTCCTCTGAAAGATCAGATGCTGTTGGTTTATTCATGGCGCTCTCATTAGACGCACCTGCTTTAGTTCTGCACTCATGTCATGTTAAGTATCACAGCTAATAGCGGCGAAACTACATGTGTTGGACTCATAGATGACAGTACAGACTATAACTTATAATTATTCACCAAATATACAAAATTTAAAAGATTATACATAAAAAAAAATATACAGAATATATTAAAAAGGCTAATAATTATTACAAATATATAATTTTAACTAAAGTTAAAAAATTAAAATCTTATTGTTGTTTTTTTCGGTGCATTAAGTCGATTGTGGTATTTTTTAATTTTCAGACCCATAAACAGTACAATCACAAGACAGGACAAAACACAACTACACAAACAAGAAGGGAAAGAAAAAAACCCTCCTTCAATTAGATTCAATTTAGCAGATGACCACATCACCAAGTAAAGGCAAAGGGGTTCAAAGCAACTTTTTGCACAATATTACATCATAGACGAGGTGAAATAATATTGTAATAATAATAATAATAGGTAACAACCTAGGCCTTTTTACCTCACAAGGGCATTCGCCTGAATGCACTGTAAGTTGCTTTGGATAAAAGCATCTGCTAAATGCAAAAATTAATTAAGGAAAATGACCATAGTAACAGAGAGCGAATAGATTTGCAACATTGTTGCTAGTTTTGACAAATAATTGAGGAAAAGATACTTCTCTTTTAGCTGAGAAAATGTAGCAAAACTTTTGCCCATATAAAAATCTCTCAAGGTGAGAATTCCTTTTCTAGCCCAACCTGTGAACACTGGATCTAAGAGTGAAGGTTTTAAGGCATGGTTACGACTGATTGGAGCAAACAAAGAGGTATTTGGCCGTTTAAATGTCTTGCTGACGCCATATCCTAAAATAATTATTAATCATAAAGTGAGATCCTACTGCAGCTTTAGATGTCTCTGGGGCTGCAAATAGCAATGAGGAGAGAGACAAGTTTGAAGAACACCGTTCAATCCCAAGCCATGAAGGAAGATCATCTGAGAAACTATCGGGGTGTAGGTCATACCAGTAAGTTAAGGCTCTACAGTTGGCAGCCCAGTAGTAGTGCTGAAAATTTGGTAGACCTAAACCCCCCCAATGACCTTGGCTTGCACACATGTAATTTAGATATTCTGTGTGTTTTGAAGCCCCAGACAAATGGCAGTACAATAGAGTCTAAACTTTTGAAGAACTTTTTAGGCAAATATATTGATAAGTTCTGAAAAAGATACAAGAATCTGGGCAATGCCACCATCTTAATAGTGTTCACATGCCCCATCATTGATAGAGGTAGGGACCGCCAGCTTGTTATATTTATATTGCTCTTTAGGTTTTCTATCATAGTTAAATAATTAAGCTTATATATGTACATATATCTTTATTTTATTTATATTTAAAATAAAACAAATCATGATATCTAATTATATCATATACAGTATATCACAGAAGTGTGAGTAACACCCCCACAGTTTTATAAAATATTTTTATGATATCTTTCATGTGACAACATGAAGAAATTACACTTGCCTACACTGGTAAAGCAAGTGAGTGTACAAGCTTGTATAAAATGTGTAAATTTGCTGTCCCCTCAAAATAACTCAACTCACAGCCATTATTGTCTAAACCGCTGGCCACAAAAGTTAGTACACCCCTAAATTAAAATGTCTAAATTGGGCCCAAAGTGTCAATTTTTTGTGTGGCCACCATTATTTTCCATCACTGCTTTAACCCTCTTGGGCATGGAGTTTACCAGAGGTTCACAGGTTGCCACTGGAGTTCTCTTCCACTCCTCCATGACAACATCATGGAGCTGGTGGATTTTAGAGACCTTGAGATGCTCAATAGGTTTTAGGTCTGGAGACATGCTTGGCCAATCATTACCTTTACCCTCAGCTTCTTTAGCAATGCAGTGGTCGTCTTGGAGGTGTGTTTTGGGTCGTTATCATGTTGGAATACTGCATTGCGGCCCAGTCTCCGAAGGGAGGGGTTCATGCTCTGCTTCAGTATGTCACAGTACATGTTGGCATTCATGGTTCCCTCAATGAACTGTAGCTCCCCCAGTGCCGGCAGCACTCATGCAGACCCAGACCATGACACTCCCACCACCAAGCTTGACTGTAGGCAAGACACACTTGTCTTTGTAATCCTCACCTGGTTGCCGCCACACACGCTTGACACCATCTGAACCAAATAAGTTTCTCTTGGTCTCATCAGACCACAGGACATAGTTCCAGTAATCCATGTCCTTAGTCTGGTTGGCTCTTCAGCAAACAAACGTTTGAGGGCTTTCAGAATCAGAATCATAATGAGCTTTATTGCCAGGTATGTTTCACATACGAGGAATTTGTTTTCATGACAGAAGCTTCCGCAGTGCAACAGAATGACAGCGACAGAACAAAAATACAGATAATAAAAAATAGAACAAATAGTAAATTAGGAATAACAATATATAAATTGACAATTTTATGTACAGGCATATTACAATAGACAGTTTTGTATGTACAGTCGTATATATTAGCTGAATTGAGGCGTAGACAAGTTGTGGTTAGATAAAAGTGTATTGATGTATAAATCGTATTGTGGTATAAAGTGTATAATAGTGTTGTGTGTTCACACAGTTATCGTACAAGTGTATGAGATGGGATGGCCCCATGAGGGAAGAAGAAATGCTTCCGTAGGTCTGCCGTTGGAGCTCAAGAGCTCTGTAGGCGTCGGACCAGATGGAACAGTCAAAAGCGGGAGTGTGCTGGATGGAGGGGTCCAGAGTGACTTGGCAGGCCCTTCTCACTCGGATGAGTACAGGCTGAAGAGAAGAGAGGGTGTACCAATGATTGCACTCGAGCTAGTCCTGGACTACCCTCTGAGTCTTCTGTTTTTTTTTTTTTTTTTTAGGGCAGATTGGATAGCTGAGCTGAAACCAGACAGTTATTGAAGTGCGAGGATGGATTTCAATGATAGGCAGAAGAGTTAGAACTGTTCAGCAGCTCATTAGGCAGGTTTGGACTCCTCAGCTGGCCGAAGGAAGTACAACCTCTGCTGGGCTTTTTTCACAATGGAGTCAATGTGATTGTCCCACTTAAGGTCCTGAGAGATAGTGTTGCCCAGGAACCTGAATGTCTCCACTGTTGTTACAGTGCTGTCCATGAAGGTGAGTGGGGGGAGTGCAGGGGGGTTACTCCTGAAGTCCACAATAATCTCCACAGTTTTGAGCGTATTCAGTTCCAGGTTGTAACTTGTGACTGCACCAGACAGCCAGCTGCCCAACCTCTTGTCTGTAAGCAGACTTGTCACAGTCCTGGATATGAGGACCGATTGGAGTGTGGTCGTCGTCCTGACAAAAGCCAGGAGATTAACAGAGGGTTCTTCTGGCATCATCTTAGGCCCAACGAGGCTTCCTTCGGGAATGACAGCCATGCAAGAACCCAATGTGAGTCTGCACTGTGACGGCGTCTTATGGCTGAGCACGACGGCTGAACCCACTACCCCTTCAAACCTCCTGCCCAGCAATGCTGGCAGCACTCATAAGTATATTTCCAAAAACTATACATTGGAATAGGCGAGCTGAGCAGTCGTCAATCATCTTCTCTAGGCGAGCATGGCGAGGCCTGTACTGAGTGGAACCTGTCCTGTTAAACCGCTGTATCGTCTTGGCAACTGTGCTGCAGCTCAGTTTCAGGGTCTTAGAAATCTTCTTATAGCCTACGCCATCTTTACATAGAGCAACAATTCTTTTTTTCAGATACTCAGAGAGTTCTTTGCCATGAGGTGCCATGTTGAATCTTCAGTGGCCAGTATGAGAGAATGTCGAGAGCGATAACACCCATTAACACCTGAGACCTTGTAACACTAATGAATCACATGACACTGAGGAGAGAAAATGGCTAATTGGGCCCAAAAACATTTTCACTTAGGGTGTACTCACTTTTGTTACCAGCTATTTAGACAACAATGGCTGTATGTTGAGTTATTTTCAGTTGCAGTAGGGGAGCAGATTTACTACTGTTATACAAGCCTGTACATCATCTACTTTAATTTGTAGCAACAGTGTCATCTTCTTCAATGTTGTCGACATGAAAAAGATATAATAAAAAGTATACTATAAAATGTGATGGAGGGGTTACTCACTTCTGTGAGGATTACTATATAGAAGTTTAATATTTATTATATTTTAATAAAAGATTTTATTAATTATGAATTATTACTTATGTAATGAGAACATCATAAATATTTTAGTTGTGAACATGTTAAAAGTCTTTAACTTTTTAAAATATTAAAATATAAAAAAAAATTGTGTATTTATCACAAACAAAATATATGTAAAGAAAAAAAAATATTGATTGAAAAAATATTTATTATAAAATATTTGAAAAGAGAAGTAAATGTTGATTTATTGGTAATATGCATTATTTTTTAATACACTTTCATCTTCCTGACTTCGTGAATAGACATATAAATGTTACGATGATTCCTGAGCATTGACAGGCGAAGACCGGAAAACACTTACAGAGTCATGTGTTGATGATTTTCAAAGCCAAGAAAAATTTCCACTGTCTCCAATTCGTTTTACAGTACTATTACCACAGTAATTTATAATCAGGTTGATGATCAGGAGACTAGCGCCCTCAAGCGCAGCTTAGAAAAAGCCAGTGAGTGCATTAACAGACAACTTCTAAAGACACGTACGGGTAAAAGAAATAACCTACAGCTTGTGTCTATATGTTAACCCCTCCAGCGATAATGATTACACTCAAACCTGATACAAAGATGCTATGAAATTCACATAAAGCTTCAAAACATTTCATTGCAGGCACTCACTACAGAGAGACAGGCCTGAAAATAGAATCAGTGTTTCCGCACTGACATCTTCAGTACAAGCGAGACAGACAGAAAGACAGACTTGAGACGATGGATGGAATGACCGACAGAAGCACGAAAGAAAGGACGGAGACGGTACCTATTAGATAGAAGATGAGAGATAGAATAGAAGATAAGAAAAGGGACAGACAGACAGAAAGAATGACAGACAGACAGATAGATAGACAGACAGACAGAAGGACGGACAGACAGACAGACAGACAGACAGATGGATGATAGACAGACAGACAGACAGATATATATACAGACAGACAGACAGACAGAAAGAAGGACAGACAGACAGACAGACAGAAGACAGGGGAGAAAGAAAGACAGACAGACCAGACAGACAGACAGACAGAAAGACAAACAGACAGACAGACAGACAAATGGAAAGGACAGAAGGACGGACAGATAGACAGGCAGACAGACAAACGGATGGAGAGATAGACAGACGGCAGTAGGAAAGTCAAGTCTATCAGTTCAGGCAACAACTCAGAGCTTAATCATCAGATTCACAGTCAAACTTGAACCGCGCACATGATGAAGTTGATGAATTATCAGAGATGCAATCTAGACAAAGATGCTTAAACATAAGAGTGTGATACGATCATGTGAGAAACTATCTGACCGGGACACTGAGATTGTGTGCCGTTATACCGGCCAAAAAACAAACACACACAACACATACCATACACACGTCCAGCAGCTCAAGTGCTCCATGCTTCATTACACAGAGCTGTGATGCACATCTGTGAAGTGTTGATGCAGCTGAAGAACAAAGACAACAACAGAGAAAAGTGCTGGAAAACTAGTGCTGGTAGAAATGTGTTAACCACTACGGCTGCATTAATGCAGAACTGATGTGTGTCGCAGTCATACATCATTCACTGGATTATACAAAAATACAATAAGGAACTATAATACTTGATATTATATATAAAACACCAAGTTAATTTACAAAGAAATTTAACATATAATAATATCATTACTTTTTATTTAACACCTTTTTTAAATAGTAATAACATTTTATGCGTTACGAGTATTCAAAGTAAAATAAGAAATAAGAAAATACCAAAAGCCTATCCAAAAATAAATTTCATTCAGTTTATTATTTTATAATTTTTATCATTTATAAAAATAAGATAACAATCCGTGTTTGCAAAATCAAGCAGCCTAACAAACTGTTTTTGTGCAGCTAAAATAAATAGAAGTAGGCCCTATCTGAAACCAGAAGCTGTGTGCATTTAAATAATTACAAATATTTGTAAATGTCCTCATTAATATAGCGAAATCTGGAAAATCTAAAGAAACATTTATATAAAAACCACTGCATCTGTGAGAGGCTGTGTGTGTGTGTGGGTAAACATCAGAGAGGTTTCTGATCACTGATTCTGTTTGTCTTCGTCAAACTTCAGAGAGAAGCTATGCTCGTGAACGAATCTTCCAGAACCTCATGATTCCCATGAGTTGATTCATCAGTGAATCAGAGAGAAGCTCATGGTGTGAATCAGTGACGTGTTTGTGTCTGCAGCTCTCAAACGTCCAGCGCTGACCTGCACAGACTCAACACCGCTTCAGATGATGAATATCAGGCTTTGGGTTCACAAGCGCTCGATGTTTTCACAGAGCATATGAATTATTAATAACCCTTCTCTATGATGTGTCTATGAACAAAGGCTCTCTGGAGCAGATGACCGACCGTCTGCTGGAAATCATCTGCAAACATGGAAAATATTCAGAGGAATGATGATAGAAACCCTACAGAAACCTTCAGAAAACCATCACACATCACAGAAATAAGATGTAATTAGGGCCTGTCGATAGAGCTGAAGAAAAATCAGTATTCAATGTAAACACTGCCAGCGAACAAAAGTTCAGGGTAAGCTTTTATTTTTGAAATAAAAGAATATTTATTAAACAGGGACGCATTAAGTTGCTCAAAAAAGCTTTCGATTTCAAATAAATGCTGTTCTTTTGAACTTTCTAGGCATCTGTGAATCCAGAAAAATAAAATGCATCACAGTTTCCACAAAAATATTGTCCAGCACAACTGTGTTCAACATTGATGATAATCAGAAATGTGTCTCGAGCAGCAGAGCAGCATATTATACTGATTTCTGAAGATCATGTGACACTGAAGACTGGAGTAATGATGCTGAAAATACAGCTGCGCATCACAGAAATACAGCACAGTTTAACACAGATTCACATAGAAATGGCTCGTTTTACATTCTAATAATATTTCAGTTTTTACTGTATTGTGGTCAAATAAATGCCACGCCCGGGTGAACAGAAGAGACTTTTCAAAAACTTATAACATTTACTCACACATTTTATTTAACAATATGCATTGGCCCTAAAACACCCTAATATGATTATTATTTCTCTTCAATCAGAGCATAATTTGACTCAATTGTTCACTGAAATCAAGTAGATTCAAATGCTTCAGTAAAACATAAAAATCTAGTTCAAATATCAAGCATGCTTCTCAACAGTTTTTGAGCTCAAACAATGATGAAGTTCCTATGAAATATTTCATTCATATACACCAATATTTCATATTTAATCATTTTCATTGTCTATGCACCAATATAACAAAACAATCAGACCAAACAACAATATGATACCGAATTAACTAAAACATTTGAATCCATAAAGAATAGTTTGGTCAGTTTGATTCATTTCGGTAAATCATTTCAAACTCTGATTCAGAGATGAATTGAGATCATTCAAACAATCTACAGAAATAGAGACTATTAAAATCGTTCATCTCACAAGACGAGGAAGAAACATGGAACAAGTTTTAACGAATTTCAAGGATGAATAAAAACACATCACTATCACAATGAACAAAGCCAATATATCTAAATATTCACAACAAACATGAAACCAAGAAATGAGACCTACACTATCACTGCTTCTCCCCACAGCCTCTCAAATGTTTGTATCCCCAGTAAACGTCGCCCCTTTTAGGGTTAATTCACCATCACCCATCATGAATATTCATCAGATCTGTCCTCGCTGTAGTGTGTCAGATGAGTGTTGTGCTCATGTTTGCGGGGAATCGCTGAAGGAAACTGGAAATGAGCTTCACACTGTGATCAATTAACAGAGTCAGTGGGTGAAGCATTATGAGCGAGAGCTTCATGACAGCACATGCTTTATCTGCCGTCCACAGACACACACACCAGACGCCACAGAGGACACGCCGTCCCGGATGTCCATCTCTCACCGGAATTATATATTAAACGAGTCCAAACTGAACCGACTCAACCGATTCATAACTGCTCATTCCGTGAATGATTCTTTAGACTGATTCTATAAAATAACTGATTCTTGTGGATCTGAATCGGAACATAATGAGTCACATGGACAGTTAGTGCAAAATAAAACAAAGAAGCACATCTTTGTGATGCATCGTCTTTGTTGTTTTCACAGTCTTTGTCCCTGTAAGTCATTATAGATTGAGTGCTGTGAAATCAGACAGAACAAGACATTACAGGCATCTGACGCTAATGCTGCTGAGAACATTCATGAGAGAAAAGGCCGTTTCGTCACTCCTGTCAGGACTAATAGTCTGAGGTGAGATTGTGTGCGGCAGGATGAGGAGAATGAAGCATCGACCTGTCTGACAGCAGCAGGTGAAAAACCCCTCCTGAACCCGTGATAACGGCACGCTGGAGTCAGATGTGCTTCAGTGAGAATACAGAAACGCACAAATGCAGAGGAACATTAAACAGAGAATGCTGAAGAACAGAAAAACTGAAGAACAAGAAACAAAAAAAACAGAAAAAAAAGAACGCAGAAGAACAGAGAATGTAACACATTTTTGGGCAGAAGATCTGTTCTCATCAGCAGCCTGTTACAGATTACCAGTTGCTCATTTAATAACAGTTTTTCTGTAAATGTAAGTATCTGCCCACTGAATTAAACACTCCTGACTCTGACAGTAAAGCAGTCCAGGTTGAGCAGTTCTCCTGCGGCTCAATCCATCTGGATCCAGAGACACACGAGGGTAGTTATCAGACCTAAACCTGCTGAGCCTGACTCGACACTACACTATAGATGCTGCATATATAGAGCAGTGCAAATCACACCGCAATCAGGACACAGCCTTACAGGACAGACAGGGGACTATGGAAGCTGGTTTATCGCCACTAGATAAAATATCTCACTATTCAGACTTCAGAATTGCAAGATATAAACTCTAGAACTTTGAGATATAAAGTCAGAATTGCAAAATGTAGACTCAGAATTGCAAGATATAAACAGAATGTGATTATATAAAAAGACGGCGCAGATATTATAAAAATCGAATGCGAAACGAGAACCAATTGCGAGATATAAACACAGAATTGTGAGATACAAACAGCATTGTGAGATATAAAATGAATTGTGAGATATAAACTCAGAATTGTGATATAGACAGAATTGCAAGATATAAACAGAATTGCGAGATAAATAGAATTGCGAGATTTAAACAGAATTGTGAGATAAAAACAGAATTGTGAGATATAAACAGAATTGCGAGATATAAACACAGAATTGCGAGATAAATAGAAGGTGAGATTTAAAAAGAATGGGAGATATAAACTGACTTGCGAGGAATAAAGGAATTTGCGAGATATAAACGAATTGTGAGATATTAACGAATGTGAGATATAAACTGATTGCGAGATATAAACTGAATTGCGGAGTATAAACGAATTGTGGATATAAACTGAATGTGAGATATTAAAAAAACTGATGTGTGAGATTTATAAACTGACATAATTTTGCGAGCATAAACATGAATGCGAGATATAAACATAATTGTGAGATATAAACATAATTGTGAGATATAAACATAATTGTGAGATATAAACATAATTGTGAGATATAAACATAATTGTGAGATATAAACATAATTGTGAGATATAAACATAATTGTGAGATATAAACATAATTGTGAGATATAAACATAATTGTGAGATATAAACAGAATTGTGATATTTAAACAGAATTGTGAGATATAAACAGAATTGTGAGATAAAAACGGCATTGACGGAAGGGAGCTATTCCACAGGACCGCTTCCTACGGATCGACGAGGACACGAAAGGTTCAGTAAACTTTTTGCTTTAAACGAATGGTCATTGTCATGGTGTAAAGAACAGAAACAGCTCTTTGTTAATAACTGGAATCTTTTCTGGGAGCGTCCTAGGATTTTTCGCGCTGATGGCCTGCACCCCAACAGAGTCGGAGCGGAACTCATCTCGGACAACATCTCCAGGACGCTACGCACCATGTGACTAGTAAGTCAAATCTCAAATAACTGCCCTGATGACTTGTGTTCTACCCGCTTAAATGATAGAAGTACTTGTGCTGTCCAATCTATAAAGACTGTGTCTGTTCCCCGAATAGTGAGGTAAAAATATAAATTTAATGCAGGATCTAGAAAAAATCTGAATCTGATTAAAACCAGACAATGTTTTTAAAATAACGCAAAAACTATTTTTTAAGTTTGGGCTCCTAAACATTAGATCACTCTCACCAAAGCAGTTATTGTAAATGAAATGATAACAGATAATTGTTTTGATGTACTCTGCCTGACTGAAACCTGGCTAAAACCAAATAATTATATTGGTCTAAATGAGTCTACTCCACCAAGCTACTATTATAAGCATGAGCCCCGTCAGACTGGTCGTGGTGGCGGTGTTGCAACAATATATAGTGATATTCTCAATGTTACTCAGAAGACAGGATACAGGTTTAACTCATACGAAATACTTATGCTTAATGTTACACTTTCAGATATGCAAAAGAAATCTATCGTAACTCTTGCTCTGGCTACTGTGTATAGAACACAAGGGCCGTATACAGATTTCCTAAAATAATTTACAGATTTCCTCTCAGACCTATTGGTTACTGTTGATAAAGCGCTAATTGTCGGAGATTTTAATATTCAAAAATTATAATAATACAAATGATGCATTAGGACTTGCGTTTACTGACCTAATAAACTCTTTTGGAGTCAAGCAAAACGTCACCGGGCCCACTCATCATTTTAATCATACGCTAGATTTAATTATATCACATGGAATTGATCTTACTGATATAGATATAGTACCTCAAAGCGATGATGTTACTGAACATTTCCTTGTATCGTGCATTCTGCGTATTACTAATATTAACTACATGGCTCCGCGTTATCATCCAGGAAGAACTATTGTTCCAACCACTAAAGACAGATTCACAAATAACCTGCCTGATTTATCACAACTGCTCTGTGTACCCATAAATACACATGAACTAAACGAAATTACTAGCAACATGGGCACTATCTTCTCTAATACATTAGAAGCTGTTGCCCCCATCAAATTGAAAAAGGTTAGAGAAAAATGTACTGCGCCATGGTACAACAGTAATACCCATTCTCTCAAGAAAAAAACTCGTAGTCTTGAGCGCAAATGGAGGAAAAACTAACTTGGAAGTTTTTAGAGAATTGCGTGGGAAGGAGAAAAAAAAAAAAAAAAACAGTAGGTTCCAGCTATAGACAGGCTATAAAAGCTGCCAGGGCCGAGCATATCAACAAACTCATAGAAAATAACCAAAACAACCTAGGTTTTTATTTAGCACAGTGTAGGGGGGGGGGCTAGATTAACAAATAACCAGACGACACCCGATCTAAATATTCCCTCACAGTTTAATAGGAATGACTTTATGAATTTCTTCACTGATAAAAATAGATAACATCAGAAATACAATAACAAATGTAGATTTTACAGCATATAATACTTCAGCTTCATTAATCGCACCAAAAGATAAACTGCAGTGCTTTACAGCTATAGGTCAGGAAGAGCTAAATAAACTTATCACAGCATCTAAACCAACAACATGCCTGTTAAATCCTGTACCCACTAAATTACTAAAAGAGTTGTTACCTGTAGCAGAAGAAAATCTTCTCAATATTATTAACTCGTCGTTATCAGTAGGTCACATCCCAAAACCATTTAAGCTGGAGGTTATTAAGCCTCTTATTAAGAAACAACAACTAGATCCTAGTGAACTGGCAAATAACAGACCCATCTCAAATCTTCCTTTTATGTCTCAAATTTTAGAAAAAGTTGTGTCTGCTCAATTGTGCTCCTTCCTGCAAAAAAAGATCTCTATGAAGAATTTCAGTCAGGTTTCAGGCCCCACCATAGCACAGAAAAAAACTGCACTTGTTAAAATTACAAATGACTTGCTTCTTGCGTCAGAGCAAGGCTGTGTCTCATTGCTAGTTTTACTTGATTTTAGTGCTGTGTTTGATATTATAGATCATGACATACTCATAGATCGCTTACAAAACTATACAGGTATCCAAGGACAGGCTTTAAGATGGATTAGATCCTACCTGTCCGATCGCTACAACATTGTTCATTTAAATGGGGAGTCATCTCAATTATCACCAGTAAAATATGGAGTGCCACAAGGATCTGTCCTAGGTCCTCTGCTATTTTCAATAAACATGTTACCCCTTGGTAATATTATTAGAAAACAAGGGATTAGTTTCCACTGTTATGCTGAAGATACTCAACTATATATCACAACAAGACCAGATGAAACTTCTAAAATATCTAAGCTAACAGAGTGTGTTAAAAATGTAAAAGATTGACCAATAATTTTCTCCTATTAAATTCGGATAAGACAGAGATAATACTTATTGAACCAAAAGACAGTACAACGAATCTCGTGTATTACAATTTGCAACTAGACGGATGTACTGTTACTTCCTCTACAGTCAAAAATCTGGGTGTTATATTAGACAGCAACTTGTCTTTTGAAAATCATATTTTCCATGTTACAAAAACAGCATTCTTCCATCTTAGAAACATAAGTTACGAAACATGATACCTGTTTCTGTTGCAGAAAAGCTAGTAGGTTCAGAATTTCAGGACATAATAGTGGAAATGCTAATGCAATGCTAATAGGCTGGTGCCTGCATCTTCAATAAACAAGCTACAGGTAGTTCAAAATGCAGCGGTTAGAGTCCTTACAAGGTCAAGAAAATATGATCATATTACGCCAATTTTATAGTCTCTGCACTGGCTTCCTGTTAAGTTCCGTATCAGTTACAAGATATTATTACTTACATATAAGGCCCTTAAAGGGTTAGCTCCTGCGTACCTAACTAGTCTTTACCACGCTACAATCCATCACGCTCCATAAGGTCGCAAAATTCTGGCCAGTTTGGTAGTAACTAGGATACAAAGTCCACTAAAGGAGGTAGAGCACATTTGGCTCCCAAACTCTGGAATAACCTTCCTGATAACATTCGGGGTCCAGACACACTCTCTCTGTTTAAATCTAGATTAAAGACACATCTCTTTGCCAAGCATTCAAATAATGCATCTCAAAATCTTTTACTGCAGTTATATCTAATAAAACACATTATTATTCTTTAGTTTGGGTTAAAAAAAATCAATTTTGCTTGGTTGGAACAGCAACTATGCTAAGTCAGGTCTATATGTTTCTCTGTTTTTGCTGGGATTGACATCCCGTGGTAACTGGGATTTACACAAGCTTCAGTCTGTATCCAGATCACCTGAGAAGAGATGATGCAAACCCCTTAGAGGACCTCAGATGATGCCAACCCTGAAACAACATACCGAACTACCACATTTTGCTATAAGTTTGATTGCATCGTATAATAATTGCTGTAAATAGTTTCATCGTCTGTTTGATACGTCTTTAATTGATTTTTCCGTACAATTCTGACATATGTACATAAATTGACAATCACCACTGATAAGCTACCACTAAATAAATATTTTAGAAACTTAATTTGCTGTTGAAGAGCTTGGTAATGATTTGGATGCGTTGGATGATGAAAAAGAGCTGTACAAAAAAACTTGACTGACCTGAGGCGACCCGATATAAATTGAATGTGAGTATAAAAATATATTTGTGAGCTTTAAACAGATGCGCGATTTGTCAAACGAATTGTGAGATTATAAACAGATGTGAATTAAACAGATGTGAGATAGTTATAAACCACAGAAGCGAGATTAATAACCAGAATGTGAGCTAATAAACCACAGAATGGGAGAATATAAACAGACATGGAGATATTAAACACAGAATTGGTGAGAATAAACACAGGAAGTGCGTAGATCTAACAGACTGTGAGATATAAAACACAGAATGTGAGATTTAAGTAAACACAAGAAGAATTGGGAGATTTAAACCGAAATTGCGGGATTTAAACAGAATGTGGATATAACCGAATGGTGAGATTAAAAACAGAATTGTGAGAGATAAACACAAGATTGCGGAGATATTAACATCAGAATTGTGAGATATAAAAACACAGACTTGTGAGCTATAAACACCCAGAATTTGTGAGATATATAACAGATTGGGATGATATAAACACAGAAATGTGAGATATAAACACAGAATTGTGAAATATAAACACAGAATTGTGAGATATAAACAGAATTGCAAGATAATAAACCGAATTGGAGACTAAAACACCGAATATGTGAGATATTTAGTAAACACAGAAATTGTGAGATATAACACAGGAATGGCGAGATATAAACACAGAAGAATTGCGAGATATATTATAGAACCACAGAAATTGCGCGATTATAAACAAGAATTGCCGATAAAAACAGAATGCGAGATAAAAAACAGAATTGCGAGAGATATAAAACACAGAAATTGTGAGATTAATATAAACACAGATAAATGCGAGCTCTAAACACCCAGAATTGCGCGATATAACAGAAATTGCGAGATATACTATAAACACAGAATTGTGAATATAAAAAAGAAATTGCGAGATATAAAACAGAATTGGGATTATTATAAAAAGAATTGTAGATATTATCAAACAGATGTGCGAGATAAAACACAGAAATTGTGGATATAAACACAGAATGTGAGGTGATAAAACAGAATTGTTGGAGTGGATAGACAGAATTGTGAGATTAAAACACAGAACTTGTGAGATATAAACAACAGAATTGGAGATATAAACAGAGAATTGTGAGATAGACAGAATTGTTGAATATAAACACGAATGGTGAGATATTAACACAGAAATTGTGAGGGCTATAAACACAGAAATGTGAGATATAAACACAGAATTGTGAGATAGACAGAATTGTGAGATATAAACACAGAAATGTGAGATATAAACACAGGAAATTGCGAGATATAAACTCAGAATTGCGAGATAGATATAGAATTGTGAGATATAAACTCAGAATTGTGTTATAAATTCAGAATTGTGTTATAAATTCAGAATTGCGATATAAACAGAATTGCGAGATATAAACACAAGCGAGGGATATTAAACAGAATTGTGAGTATAAACACAGAATTGTGAGATATATATAAACACAGAATTGGGATATAAACAGAAAATTGCGAGATTAAAAAACACAGAAAATGAAATGTGAGATATAAAAAGGAATTGTGAGAATATAAACACAGACTGTGAGATATAAACCAGTAATGCAGATATTAACAGAATGTGTGAGATAAAACACAGGAATGTGAGAGGATATATAAAAAGACGTGGGAGATATAAACACAGAATTGTGAGATAATAAACACAGAATTGGAAGATATAAAACAGAATTGCGAGATATATAAACAGAATTGCGGTATACACCGAATTGTGAGATAGGAACAGATGTGAGATATAAAACAGAAGTTGCCGAGATTATAAGCAGAATTGTGAGATATAAACCGAATTGCGAGAGTATAAACAGAATGCGGGATCGACAGAAATTGGAGATTAACAGAATTGTGATGATATCAACAGAAGAATGGAGATTATAAAAAACAGAATTGTGATGGATATTAAACACAGAATTGTGAGATATATAAAAACAGAATTGTGAGATAGATAAACAGAAGTGCGAGAGATTTTATAAACACAGAATGGCGAGTATTAACAGGAATTGTGAGATAAAGAAACACAGAATGTGAGATAGAAACACAGAATTGTGAGACTTTATAACACCAGAATTGTGAATATAATACACAGAATGGTGAGATAAAACACAGAATTGCGGATATAAAACAGATTGTGAGATCTTTTATAAACAGAATGTGAGGGATAGACAAGGAATTGTGAGTGGATATAAACAGAATAGAATTGCGAGAGAATAAACAGAATTGTGAATATAAACAGAATGCGAGATTATAAAACCAGGGCATTGCGAGACTAGACAGACAGAATTGTGACGTATAGACAGCATTGTGAGATATATAAACAGAATTGTGAGATTGACAAACACAGAAATTGTGAGATATAAACACGAATTGTGAGATTAAACACAGAATTGTGAGGGGATAGAAGGAATGTGAGATATAAACACAGAAATTGTGAGATATAAAAACGAATTTTGAGGAGCATAAACAGAATTGCGAGATAGAAAGAATTGTGAGATATAACCACAGAAATGTGAGATATAAACGAAAAGGTGGATAAGTAAACGAATGCGAGATAGACAGAATGCGAGATATAAACAAAGAATTGTGAGCTATACACAGAATTGCGAGATAGACAGATTGTGAGAATAAATAAACACAGAATGTGAGATATAAAACAGAATTGTGAGATATAAAACACAGAATTGGAGATTATAAACACAGAATTGGGATATATTATAAACACAGACTTGTGAGAGATTAAACCACGAATGTGCGATAGACGGACTTGTGGATATATACAACACAGAAAATGGAGATATATAACAGAATTGTGACTTATAAACATAGAAATTGTGAGATATAAACAGAATTGTGAGATAGACAGAATTGTGAGATATAAACACAGATTTGCCAGATATGAACTTCAGAATTGTGAGATAAGAAACAGCATGCGAGAGATTATAACAGAATTGCGAGATAGACAGGAATTGGAGATATAAAACCAGACTTTGAGAGATCAACCAGAATTGTGAGATAAACACCCGAATTGTGAGTAGACCGAATTGTGAGATATAAAACAGAATTGTGAGATATAAACAGAATTAGATAAAAACGCAGAATTGTGAGATATAAACAGAATTGCGAGATATAAACAGAATTGTGAGATATAAACAGAATTGTGAGATATAAACAGAATTGCGAGATAGACAGAATTGTGAGATATAAACAGAATTGTGAGATATAAACAGAATTGTGAGATTAAACACAGAATTGTGAGATAGAAACACAGAATTGTGAAGAGATAATAAACACAGAATTGTGAGCTGACAGAATTGTGAGATATTAAACCACAGAAATTTGTGAGATATATTAAAACACCGAATTGTGAGATATAAACACAGAAGTGATGAGATATAAACGAGAATTGCTGCGGATATTAATACACAAGAATGCGAGATATTAAGAATTGTGAGATATAAACAACAGACTTGTGAGATAATAAACTACCAGTAGAATTGTGAGATATAAACACCGATTGTGAGATTAACACGGAGATTGTGACGATTTATAAACACAGAATTTCGAGATATAAACAGAATAGATTTGTGAGATATAAACAGAATGTGGGTATGTGAGATATACAACAGAATTCGGAAAAACAGAATTTTGAGATATAAACAGAATTGTGAGATAGACAGAATTGTGAGATATAAACAGAATGCGGATATAAACAGAATATTGTGAGATAAAACAGAATTGCGAGATATAACGAATTGTGAGATTTATAACAACAGAATTGTGAGATATTATAAACACAGAGGAATTGCGAGATTTTAATTTTTATATAACAGAATTGGGAGATATAAACAGAAATTGTGAGATATAAACAGAATGGCAGAATTGTGACGGATTTCATAACACAGAATCGCGAGAGATATAAAGTCTGAATTGAGATATAAACAGAATTGCGAGATATAAACACAGAATTGCTAGATATAAACTGAATTGTGAGATATAAACAGAATTGTGAGATATAAACAGAATTGCGAGGGTGGAGATAGAACAGAATTGTGAGTTATAAACTCAGAATTGAGATATAAACACAGAATTGAGATATAAACACAGAATTGTGAGATCTAAACAGAATTGTGAGATATAAACAGAATTGTGAGATATAAACACCTGAATTGTGAGATCAATAATCAAACACAAGACGTGTGGTATAAAACAGAAATGGAGATTTAGTCTAAACGAATTGTGAGATAATAAACAGAATTGTTGAGATAATGAAAACAGAATTGTGAATGAGCTATAAAACAGATTGCGAGGGATTAGACAGAATTGTGAGATTATAAAACACAGAAATTGTGAGAATAAAACCAGGAATTGTGAGATTATAAACCAGAATGTGGATATAAACACAGAAATTGTGAGATCTAAACACAGAATTGTGAGTATCAAACAGAATTGCGAGATAGCAGAATTTGAGACTTATAAACACAGAATTGTGAGAGATAAAAAAGAATTGTGAGATATAAACACAGAATTGTGAGATACAAACAGCATTGTGAGATATAAAATGAATTGTGAGATATAAACAGGGAATGGAGATATAACAGGAATTGTGAGATATAAAACACAGAATTGTGAGATTATAAACACAGAATTGTGGAGATCTAAACACAGAATGTGAGATAAAAAACACAGATTGGGAGAACTAAACAGAATGGTAGATATAAACACAGATTGTGAATATAAACAGAATTTGGAGATTAATATAAACACAGAATTGGAGATATAAACACAGAAAGTGTGAGATATAAACACAAGCATTGTGAGATATAAACACAGAATTGTGAGATATAAACAGAATTGCGAGATATAAACACAAGGAATGCGAGATATAAACTGAGAATTGTGAGATATAAACACAGAATTGTGAGATATTATAAAACACAGAATTGTGAGATATAAAAACAGAATTGCGAGAAAAAAGTCAAAATTGCAAGATATAAACCCAGAATTGAGGGAAAAGAAAGAATTGTGAGATTATACACAGTAGTGCTGAGATATGTGAGAGATAACCGAATGGTGCGATAATAACAGGAATTGGAGCATTTAAAAAAGAATTGTGGAGATTAAAACAGAATTGCGAGGATAGACCCAGAATGTGAGATTATAAACAGAATGCTGAATAATAACAGAATTGCGAGGGATAGACAGACTTGTGAATATAAACAGAATTGCGAGATATTAAACAAGATGTGAGATATAAAAACAGAATTGTGAGATGATACTACAAACACAGAATTGAGAGTATAAACGAATGTGGAGATTAAAACAGAATTGTGAGATCTAAACCGAATGTGAGTTATAAAGTCAGAAGTGAGAGATATAAAGTCTGAATTGAGATATAAACAGAATTGCGAGATATAAACACAGAATTGCGAGATATAAACACAGAATTGTGAGATTTAAACAGAATTGTGAGATATAAACAGAATTGCGAGATAGACAGAATTGTGAGATATAAACACAGAACAGAATTGGAGATATAAAACCACAGAATTGTGAGCTCTAAACAACAGAATTGAGATATAAAGTCTGAATTGTGAGATATAAATTCTCAATTGTGAGAATAAAAGTCTGAATTGTGAGATATAAACACAGAATTGTGATATAAACAGAATTGTGAGATATAAACAGAAATGCGAGATATAAACACAGAATGTGAAGATATCAACACAGAATTTGCGATATAACACAGACATTGTGAGATATCAACAGAATTGTGAGATATAAACCAGAATTGTGAGATAAAACAGAACTGGGGAGATATAACACCGAAGGGCGAGATATAAACAGAATGCGGAGGATGATAGAAGACGTAGATATAAACAGCATTGTGAGATTAAACACAGAATTGTGAGATCATAAAACACAGAATTGGAGAAGAAAAACAGAGAATTGTGAGATATAAACAAGAATTGTGAGATATAACAGAATGTGAGATATAAACAGAACTGTAGATATAAAACACCAGAATTGTGAAGATATAAAACACAGAATGTGAGATATTATAATAAACACAGAATTGTGAGATATAAACACAGATCGTGAGATATAAAAAGAAATGTGAGATATTATAACACCAGAATGTGAGGATATAAACAGAATTTTTTCTGGGAGATATAAACCAGAATTGTGAGATATTATAAAACACAGAATTGTGGATTATAAACACAGAAAAAATTGTGAGAATAAACACAGATTGTAGAATATAAACAGAATTTGTGAGGAATAAACACAGGAATTGTGATAAACACAAGATTGTGAGATTTCTAAACAGAATTGTGAGATATAAAACACAGAATGTGATAAACACAGAATGGGGAGATTAATTAACAGAATGGAGATATAATAAAACACAGAATTGTGATAAACAGAATTGTGAGATATAAAAACAGAATTGTGAGATATAAACAGAATTGTGAGAAAACACAGAATTGTGAGATATAAACAGAATTGTGAGAGATAAACACCCAGAATTGGATAAACACAGAAGAATTGTGCGATATTAAACTCAGATTTGAGTTATAACACAGAATTGTGACAACACAGAATTGTGAGATATAAACTCAGAATGTGAGATATAAAACAGATTGAGATAAACTCAGAATTGTGAGATATAAAACTCAGAATTGTAAGATATAAAACTCAAAATTGTAATATATAAACTCAGAATTGTGAGATATAAACAGAATTGTGAGATATAAACAGAATTGTGAGATATAAACACAGAATTGTGAGATATAAACAGAATTGTGAGATATAAACAGAATTGTGAGATATAAACAGAATTGTGAGATATAAACACAGAATTGTGAGATATAAACTCAGAATTGTGAGATTAAAAAAATCGTAATTGTGAAATATAAAACACAATTGTGAGTTGTAAAGTCAGAATTGTGAGATATAAAAACAGAATTGTGAATAATAATAACCGAATGGTGAGATATATATAAAAAACAGAAGAATGAGATATAAACTCAGAATTGTGACAAACAGAATTGCGAGATATGAATTGCAAAAATTGCCAAATTTAAATTCAAAATTGTGAGATATAAGTGCAGAATTTAATTCATTTCTGTGAATCAGTTCAAAACGCACTGAACAATTTCTTCCCATCATCACTCAGGAATGTTCACGGTCTCTGCGTGTCATTTTCATTAAAGATCTCTAGGTCAGTATTGCAGTTTATTGGCCGTGTATTGTTATATTGGTGCAAATGAAAATGATCAAATAAAAAGTCAATAAATAAAAGCACATATTCAGTCAGTTCAGAGCAATAAGAAACGCTGTATCTCAGTATAATCCCATCTTCAGATCATCACAGGTTTGACTCATGATCTGGAGCTCCTCATAGCTTCATTCAGCAAATTCACACACATCTTCTGCTGGCCAGAACCACTTTTGCACAACTATATTCCTCTATATTTAACTTCTCATTTAGCATGTCGGACACGAAGCACCACAGACCCGCTTTAGCTTTGAGAACAACACACAAAAGACAATAAATAAATGATATTTATATATCAGCTAAACGTTCCGTGCTCAGTTTCTGTAATCAGTGTTGGGAAGTAACTAGTTACATGTAACAAAACGGCACAATTTAATTACAAAATAAATGTAACCGTAATCTGTTACAGTTACTGAGGAAAAAAATGTGTAATTAAATTAGTTACTTATGAAAACGTTAATGATTACAAAGGTGGTTGCATCTGAATATATTCACACACAGAGAGATTTGAGTTCTTTCTTTCCCAAATTGCATTGACTGCTTTAAAATGTGAGACACAAAGAATAGGACACATGCTTATTTATTATAATAACTGTTTTATTTCCTATTGTGTAGGTCTTATGCTTATTTTTTAAGATTAAGCTTGTCCTCCGAAATCTCCGCAGCATTGGATTTTGAATTACAGCAGACTGTACACAGTTCTCTTTTGATCATGTAAAAACTCCTCAGACGTGTGGCGTCTCGTCCAGGATTCAGAAGGAGGAAACAACACTCTCAAAGCTAAAGCAGCTAGAGCACAGTGTCACGCGTGTTCAGACATGACCGTCTGCTGTAAAATCATCTGAATTACTGCTGACCGAACCAACGGATAAACACAGCAGCTGTGTAGATTATTATTGATTTCTAGCGCTGTCAACCCAATAAAATCCTGAAATCAGCTGATTTTCATGATGTCTCTGTAGGGATAATATCATTCACTTTGAGGATCTGAATTTTTCCTGCTTACAACGATCCGTATTTCTCTCTCTCACACACACAACACAACACACACTCGCAGAGTGATATGCAAACGCTTCATTATGTGATTAATAAGGCGGTTGATTTTGAGGACGTGAATGAGGTCAGATGATTGCGCCGGTGGGATCTGAAGGAAGTCACTGCTATAATAGACTCCCGCTGCTCGACATGAGCGTCTGTGACTAATGCGATGATAACGCTGACATACGAAAGCAGCTATTTTCTGCATCAAATGCCTCTGATGATCTGTTTTATACTGTATAAGACCTCACATTACTGTATTATTAAAATACTTTTTTCACCACCAATGTAAAGATTATGATGATTAAATAATATATAATTATATAATATATAGATTATAGATAATAGTATATAATTTTTTTTGTTTTTTTTTTTTTTTCATTCGATCCATTTAAATTATATTAAAGTTCATGTTATGCATTCATTTTATTTACCACTGCTTTTGGTCTACATTTGTATTAAATAAAAACCAGAATCCAAAATGTAAACGGAATTTCGAAAAACACAATTTCTGAAAAAAACTAACAAACAAACAAAAACAGTTCATAGGGTGCTATTATCGTAAAAAAGAAAAAATCATTACAGTTTTAATTGAATATATTACCGTATATACACTTTTTATTTAAATCTACTTAAATCAAAAATCTACTTGAAACTCTAGAAAAAATATGTGTGTATGTATATACAGTGTATATATATATATACACATACTGTAATGCAACTTTGCCAAATGACTCTGCATCAAATCATAATTTGAGTTAATTGTTAATAATAATAACTGTGTGCATTAAAGAAGTACTGTATATACATGAAAAAACTATTAGAAGGAATAAATGCAGGACATGATGTATCATATGCTGAATGTTGAGCACTCATCAATCATGTGCTTGAAAGACCTTCAGTTCGTAAACTCTTAGTTTATCCTCAACTAACCAGAGCAACTACACTGCTGATGAAATATAACGACGCATGATGAGCATTAGTATTCATAAACTCTCACTCCTGCAGAGGTTAATTACTGCTTGTTTGACTGCATTAGTGCTGGAGCTGAATGAGAAACACACAGACTGTTTTCTGATGGCTCTCGACGCTCTTCATGTTCCTGTCGATAGCTGATCAGCTGAGCTCCGATTAACACACATGACAAGGACCTGATAGAGACACGCGCACAGAGAATGATAGTGATCCTGCTATGATTGCAGTGATGCAGAAAACACACAATCTAGTCATAAAAATGGAAATAACTGCATAATTTCATCCTGAAATATAAAACGTACCACGATTTCCACAAAAATATCGTGCAGCACAACTGTGTTCAACATTGATAATAATCAGAAATGTTTCTCGAGCAGCAGATCAGCATATTATACTGATTTCTGAAGATCATGTGACACTGAAGACTGGAGGAATGATGCTGAAAATACAGCTGCGCATCACAGAAATACATTACAGCTTAACACATATTCACATAGAATACAGCCAGTTGAAATGTAATAATATTTCACAATTTTTACTGTATTTTTGATCAAATAAATGCAGCCCTGATGAGCAGAAGAGACTTTTGTCAAAAGTCGACCTCAAATGTTTGAACAATACTGTATGTGTGATTTCAGGAATAATCATTGTAAAGTGAGGGTTGGAATTAAATTCTGAATTTATACTGAAATGAGGTTTTGTGTGAAGTGGAAATTGTAGAAATGTTTGCTGAATGAAGAGATGCTGATTATGTAAAAGAGCTGAAACACTGGAGGTTTACAGTGGTGTGTTTGAGGATCTGATCTGATCTCAGAAGATACGTGAAGTATCAACCGTGACTCAGAAACATCTCAGGAGAAATAAAACAGACATTAATGAGTCATTTCACATGCCTTCTGGACACACACACACACACTCGCTCAAAACACCCGCACACAAACACACACACACCACACACACACACCCCCCCCCCAACTCGCTCAAAAACCACACACACACACACACATCCGCTCAAAACACACACACACACACTAGCTCAAAACACACACCCCACACACCGCTCAAAAACACACACACACAAAAACTCACTCACACACACACACACACACACGCTCACAAACAAACACACACACACTCCCTCAAAACACACACACACACACACTTGCTCAAAACACATACACACACACTCGCTCAAAACACACACACACACACACACAAAAAACACCACAAACTCTCTCAAACACAACACACACTCGTGCCTTCGTCAGGTTTGGTGGCTCTGAGGGTCTCTGGCTCCAGGGTCTGACGGGACGGGCCGGCACTGGCATGCTCCAGATGGGGAACAGATGGATCAGATTCGTTCAGCAGGACCTTCGTCCTCCGTCCTGAAAACCAGAGACAACGGAGACTGTCTTCATCACCTGCGCCCAGAAGAACACTAGCTCTGATAGACGTCTGATCACTGTCTAATCACCAATCCACGCAAGACTCCAGTGGTCGTGTGGAGTATTTCGAAACCATAATTGTGTTTAAGCAGAGTCCCTTAAACACCACATTCATCTGAGGACTAATCAGTCAGAACAGACAGAACCTCTGAAATCATTGCAAACACAAACAGTCGCTGTAGAAAATGTGTTTATTGAAACGATCAGATTTAATCGAGCGCCCGCCTGTCCAATCCCTGAGTCTTTATGGAAGAAGAGGCAGTTCTAAAGGACAAGCTTCTGTCTGTATGATTTCAGCATGCGCCCTTTACTGCCACTGTGACAGCAAGGCGATCAGGAGCGAACCGATCGCTCTCCTGAACGAAAGCAACACATTTAAAGCCTAAAGAAAGAGAGCGGACCGGTGCTTCTGTCAACACGGGGAGAGATACTAAAGGAATAGGAACTACACTGAAACTCGGCAAAATAGTTCCCACAAATGTCATTTCTGCTGAATTATAATAATAAACATTAAAAAATACATTTAGATAATAACACAACATACAATAATGACAATATATTATTGTTACAGTACAGTTAAAATCATAGTGCTGGAAAATTATATACAAAACCCGCAATAAATACAGTAATAGTTTGTGTGTATAACGTTTGCTGGAAAATATAATAAAAATATTTTTAAAAATTAATAATACATAATAATAATAAATGTGCGGTATATGACATTTTTGCTTGGCAAATTACATAAATAAATATAATAAATATGAATTGTTGTATTCAAATGTTGTTTGTTTGCGGAAATGACATAATTAATAATAACAATTGTAGTAGTAGTAGTGTAGTATATAATTACAGCAAAACAAACAAAATATATACAACAAATCAAACAAATTATATTAGAAATATAATGTTAATATAATATAAAAATCTTTAGAAATCTGTAATATATAAATTATTTTTTACGGGGCCCAGCAATATATACATTATTTACAGTGTATAAAAGATGTATGTATATATAAATATATATATATAAAGGTGCATCTCCCCCAAATAAATTAGAATGTCGTGAAAGTTCATTTATTTCAGTAATTCAAACTCAAATTGTGAAACTCGTGTATCAAATAAATTCAATGCACACAGACTGAAATAGTTTAAGTCTTTGGTTCTTTTAATTGTGATGATTTTGACTCACATTTAACAAAAACCCACCAATTCACTATCTCAACAAATTAGAATATGTGACATGACATCAACTAATCAACCTCAAAACACCTGCAAAGGTTTCATGAGCCTTCAAAATGGTCTCTCAGTTGTGTTCACTAGGCTACACAATCATGGGGAAGACTGCTGCTCTGACAGGTGCAGAAGACAATCATTGGACACCCTTCACAAGGAGGGTAAGCCAAAAACATCCATTGCCAAAGAAGCTGGCTGTTCACAGAGTGCTGTATCCAAGCATGTTAACAGAAAGTTGAGTGGAAGGAAAAAGTGTGGAAGAAAAAGATGCACAACCAACCGAGAGAACCGCAGCCTTATGAGGATTGTCAAGCAAAATCAATTCAAGAATTTGAGTGAACTTCACAAGGAATGGACAGAGGCTGGGAGGTCAAGCATCAGAGCCACCACACACAGGGAGTGGTGTCAGAATTGGCTACGAGTTGTCGATTCCTCTTGCTAAGCCATCCGGAACCAAAGACAACGTCAAGGCGTTCTTACATGGGCCTAGCAGAAAAGAATTGGAATGCTTGCCCCGTTGGTCAAAGGTCCTCTTTCAGAATTGAGAGCAAGTTTTGTATTTCATTTGAGAACCAAGGTCTCGAGGATGGGGAGGGAAAAGGGTTGGAGAATGCCTCTTAGCCCAAGTTGCTGGAGTCCAGTGTGACGTTTCCGAAGTCAGTGATGATTTGGGGTGCCTTGACGTCTGCTGGTGTTGGTCCATTGTTTTTTGAAAATCAACGTCACTGCACCCGCTTACCAAGACATTTTGGGGCACTTTATTCTTCCTTCTGCTGACCAGCTTTTTGATGCTGATTTCATTTTCCAGCAGGAGTTGGCACCTGCCCACACTGCCAAAAGAAACAAAAATTAGTTAAATGACCATGGTGTTGGTGTGCTTGACAGGCCAGCAAACTCACCTATTGACTTGGTGAAGCCCCGGAGAGATCATTCATATGGGGTTATGGTCAAGAGGAGGGGAAAATGAGAAACAAGAGACCAAATGCAGATGAGCTGAAGGTCTCTGTCAAAGACACCTGGGCTTCCATACCACCTCAGCAGTGCCTCAAACTGATCACCTCCAGGCCACGCCGAATTGAGGCAGTAATTAAGCAAAAGGAGCCCCTACCAAGTATACATGTACAGTAATCAGAATCCAGAACTGAGCTTTATTGGCCAGGTATGTCGTCCAAATACGAGGAACTTGTTTTCGGACAGAAAGTTTCCACAGTGTAACGAAGTGACAGAACAAAAAACACAGATAATAAAAATATAAATAGTAAAAAAGTAAATAAGGAATATATAAATTGACAATTGTGTGTGTAGGTATATTACAATAGACAGTTTTTTATGTACAGGTACTGTATATTATGTGAGAATTTGAGGTGTAGGCTGAGTATGAGGGTTAGATAAATAAGTGTATGAGTGAAAAAATAGTGTGTGTTCCACAGTTATTGATAAGTGTTCATGAGATGGATTGCCTGAGGGAAGAAGAAAAGAAAAGAAAAAGGTTCCTGTGTCTGGCCGTTATGGTGCTCAGTGCTCTGTAGCGTTGACCAGACGGCAACAGTTCAAACAGGAAGTGGGCTGGGTGTGAGGGGTCCACAATGATTTTGCCAGCTCTTTTACTCACTCTGGATGAGTACAGTTCTTGAAGAGAAGGAAGGGTTGTACCAGTGATTCGTTCAGCAGTCCGGACTACCCTCTGTAGTCTTCTGAGGTCAGATTTGGTAGCTGAGCTGAACCAGACAGTTATTGAAGTGCAGAGGACGGATTCAATGATGACAGAGTAGAATTGTTTCAGCAGGTCCTGTGGCAGGTTGAACTTCCTCAGCTGGTTAAGGAAATGCAGCCTCTGCTGGGCCTTTTTCACAAAGGAGTCAATGTGAGTGTCCCACTTCAAGTCCTGAGAGATATTGGTGCCCAGGAACCTGAATGTCTCCACTGCAGTCACAATGCTGTCCATGATAGTGAGTGGGGGGAGAGCAGGGGGTTTATCCTGAAGTCCATGGTCATCTCCACACTTTTGAGCGTGTTGAGCTCCAGGTTGTTGAGACGGCACCAGACAGCCAACTGCTCGACCTCCTATCTTTGGGTATAGCAGGGATCCGTCGTACAGATGTGGTCATGAATGAGGCCGGATGAGTGTGGTGTTGTCTGCAAACTTCAGGAGTTTGACAGAGGGGTCTTTAGACGTGCAGTCTTTGTTGTAGAGGGAGAAGAGCAGTGGGGAGAGTACATATCCCTGAGGAGCTCCAGTGCTGATCGTGTGGGTGCTGGATGTGTATTTTCCCAGCATCACTAGCTGCTGCCTGTCTGTCAGGAAACTGCTGATCCACTGACAGACGGAGGTGGGCAAGGAGAGCTGAGATAGTTTGGGCAGGAAGAGGTTTGGGATGATAGTGTTAAAGGCCGAGCTGAAATCCACAAACAGGATCCTCACATAAGACCCTGGTCTGTCTAGATGTTGCAGAACATAATGCAGTACCATGTTTACTGCATCGTCCACAGACCTCTTTGCTCTGTAGGCAAACTGAAGAGGAACCAGCAAGGGTCCAGTGATGTCCTTCAGGTGGGACAGCACCAGTCTTTCAAAAGACTTCATGACCACAGACGTTAGAGCCACAGGTCTGTAGTCATAAAGTCCAGTAATTTTGGGTTTCTTTGAGACGGGAATGATGGTGGAGCGTTTGAAGCAACAGGGAACTTCACACAGCTCCAATGAACTGTTGAAGATCTGTGTGAAGATGGGGGCCAGCTGGTCAGCACAGGCTTTCAGACAGGCTGGTGTAACACAATCAGGGCCTGGTGCTTTTTTCCTTTTCTGATTCCGGAAGACCTGGCGCACCTCTTCATCGCTGATCTGAATTGCAGGTGTGGGAGAGAGGGGGGTTGCAGGAGGTGTTAATTGTTGTGTGGAGAGGTGTTCAGGGCGTCTTTTCAAACCTGCAGTAGAACTCATTAATATCGTCTGCCAGTTGTTGATTCTCCACACAGTGCTGGGGGATGGTGTCTTGTAGTTGGTGTTTTCTTTTAGACTTTTCCACACTGATGCCGAATCACTGGAAGAGAATTTAATCCTTATTTTTTCAGAATAATTCCTCTTGCCACTCTGATCTCCTTTTCCAGTGTGTATTTAACCTGTTTATACAAGACAGTATTCCCCTTCCTGTGAGCATCTTCTTTGGCCTGACGGAGCTGTCTGAGTTTTGCAGTGAATGTACATGTACAGTATGTATGTACATGTACACAGAATGTACATGTACAGTAAATTAACATACTATCCAGAAGGCCAACAATTCACAAAAAAAAAAATTTTTATTGGTCTTATGAAGCATTCTAATTAGTTGAGATAGTGAATTAGTGGGTTTTTGTTAAATGTGAGCCAAAAATCATCACAATTAAAAGAACCAAAGCATTAACCACTTCAGTCTGTGTGCATTGAATTTATATTATACACGAGTTTCACAATTTGAGTTAAATTAATGAAATAAATGAACTTTTCCACAACAATCTAATTTACTGAGATGCACCTGTATATATATATTATAAATAATTTAAATATATTAAATTTTAACTGCTAAACTAGTAAAACTGAAAAATATGGAACAGCAGAAGCTCTTTGAATGTTTGTGTGATTTCTGTGGTTTATTGGACACTTCTTCAGTTCGGTGTGTGATTTCAGTGTAATGCAGTATGTAGACAATGAACGTGATGCAGCACAGATAATAAACACAGCTGATATAAAGAACTGTGTTCAAACCCTTTAAGACTGAATCAGAAGTAACTCATGCCAAAGCCACATTAGCTGTAATTATATATGTGTGTGTGTGGGTGTGTGTGTGTGTGTGTGTGTGTGTGTGTGTGACACTCTGCTGCTTGATTACAGTTTTCTGCTCATTACTGTCAAACGACCCAAATGATCCCTCAGGAGGCTGGAGATCAGTTTAGAGTCACATATTACATCACTGTAACACAAAATCACTTGAAGTTCAATACAATATAAGACTGCATTCACATTGAAATTACAAGTAAATAAAATCATAAATAAATAAATACAGCTATATATATAAATTAGTGCTATCAATCGATTAAAAAAAATAACTAATTACACTTTTTTTCCAGAAATTAAACGCAATTAATCGTGTTCAATCCCACCTAACATGAAACTTTTTACATATCCTTTTATATGGCAATAATTTCACATTCAATCTTCAAATGAACGTACAAACAACATAAAAACAGTATATTATTTAATATTTCTTTAATAGCATCTTTTTTTATGACTGAACTGATACCAATACTACTGACATCTCTATAAAATTGTTTTCCCTCTAATACTTAACCACTGAACATAGCCATTCAACATTACAATATAATTGAGAGCTATCAATTTTAACATTTATTTGACTTCAAAAAATTACTTCTAACTTAAGTGAACTTAAACCAATCTTCACATAAACCCATTATAATAAATGTCATATTTACCTGTGCCCTTCAGCAAGCAGGAAATATACAGAAACTGAATAAAGTTATCAAACACTAAATTCTAAATTAACAATAGATGAATCCTTAAAGCTATAAAAGTTATTGATTTCCTCTTTTTTCTTTTGTTCTTTGATTAACAGACATCACAGCAGCTGGTTATTAAGTTAATTTGGTTGTTATTTCTTTAAGAGCTGCCGCTGCTCAATGTGATGCGGGAATCGACCGTATCATATTTTCTCACAATTCTCTTTGCCTTTTCTGACCCACTTCAGGTTAAAGTCTCTACTAATGAACTGACGAGTTGAATCGGGTGTGTTAGATGAGGGAGACAGTGCTGTGCTTCTCCAGGGCAGTTTTGAAAACCATTTCAGAGACATGTTCTTAAATGTGACTCATATATAACATATTACATGCATGCACAGTTTTAAGGCAGCTTTAATCACCTTTTTGGTAACTTCATGACTTAACTGACCACGACATTGCATGCACTTAGCACTTTGATATGAAATGATACAGGCTACAGCTCACGCTGGTGCATTTGTTAGTGCAATTGAAGAGCATGTGCTGCGAGCGAGCACAGTACAGTTTCCACTGAAGTGAAGTGGAGCATGCATCTGAAACGTCTCCAGTTTGATGTGGTCAAAGACGTTTTGCGACTAAATAAATGCACTTCTTGTCAAGAAAAAGGGAGACGGAGGCAGCAGTTGTGAGTGGGGTGGCCAACCCTAGCTCCACCCCTGCGTTAATTGCATTAAATATTTTTAACGCGTTAAACTGAAAAAAATGAATCGCCTAATTTTGACAACACTAAAATAAATAAACAAACAGATAAATAAAAACAGATATACATTTATAAATAAATACTGTTGAGGAAACTATGACACTCCAAACTGCATTCAAATGCAGCCTAGTGTACATGAGCTTGAATGTCTCTAGAGCTGTAGTGCAATTCAACTCAACTTCATTTGTCTTAATTTAGAAAAGCCACAGACAGCTATCAGCTCTCGCGGTCTACAGCAGACTAAAGAACCCCCAAAAACTGATTCCAACAAGCACTGTTACAAAATCAATGCTGCACAGAAATCATGAAAAAAGAAAGAGAAAACGCATGAAGATTTTGTGAAGAAATGAGTGCAGACACAAATCAAATATCTAGCTGATACTCAAACCAAACTCATCTACTAGCATGGAAAACAATGAGATCCTGTAACTAGTCTAGATCCAGTTCATCCTCAAAAGCACAACACATCATCCTGAATCTGATATGCCGGAAACATGCCTTACTCCTCAAACAAGCAGAAAACCAGCGAATCAGATCAGAGCTGAGCAGATGAATGCAGTCTCATGCATCTACTGCACATCAGCTGGATTACAGTGCAGCGTTTGTTGATGCTCAAACTGTTCGACTCGTGTCAACACTGTCTGTGGGTGAAGACAAGAGCTCTTGATCTGGAGAAGATGAAGCTGGAGAGAGCATCACCATCGCATCAGCTTGCTCCTGTTGCCTGGCAACTGCAGTTGTTATTGCAGCAGATCAGTGTGTTTTCACCATCAGCACCAACCAACACGACTGCAAAACACCGATAAACGCACACATTCTATACTAATGCAGCAGGTTCCTTAGCAACAGTAAACTAGTCACTACAACAACTAGTAGGCCCATTTACATCATGAATGATAACTAGTGATAACTATACCGGCGTTCACACCAAAACATGATTTGTTTGTTTATTATGCTCTGCAGTTTTTATGTCTGTCACTTTAAGGCTGTTGCTTTAAATGCAGGATGGATTTTGATTGGTTGCCCATGTTTTTATCATTCATCAGTTGGAAAAAAAAATATTTTGAAAGTGATTCCAATGATATTGTTCCTCTGCGTCGTTATCGTTTATCGTTATTCTCAATTAGAACGAGTATTAAAGCTTTAAGGTCCATTCACATCAAGAACTATATCTATTGCGATAACTATATTAGCGTTAACAATAACTATTACGATAACTATAATAACAATATATTAGCATTTACACCAAAAACAAAAACTATAACAATATAACTGTATTTGCATTCACACCAAGAACAAAAATGATGATAACTATATTAGCATTCAAACAACACATGATTTGTTTGTTTATTATAAGCACGCACTGCAGTTTTATTATCTGTTGCTTTAAATGCTCTTAAAAGCAGGATGGATTCTGCTTGTCTGTGAATGTTTTTATCATTCATCAGACGGAAAAAAATCTTTCTGAAAGTGATTTCAAAGATATCGTTCCTCTGTGTCGTCATCGTTATAGTTGAGGTGTGGACTCACTAATCTCAAAGAATTAGAACAAGTATTAAAGCTTTACGGTTCGTTCACACCAAGAATGATAACTATTGCGATAACTATATCAGCGTTCACACCAAGAATGATAACTATTGCGATAACTATATTAGCGTTCACACCAAGAATGATAACTATAAAGACAACTATATTAGCGTCCACACCAGCAGATGATAACTTTGCGCTAACTATAATTAGCGTTCACACCAAGAATGATAACTATTGCGATAACTATATTAGCGTTCACACCAAGAATGATAACTATTGCGATAACTATATTAGCGTTCACACCAAGAATGATAACTATTGCGATAACTATATTAGCTTTCACACCAAGAATGATAACTATAACGATAACTATATTAGCGTTCACACCAAGAATGATAACTTTGCGATAACTATATTAGCGTTCACACCAAGAATGATAACTATTGCGATAACTATATTAGCGTTCACACCAGTAACGATAACTATAACGATAACTATATTAGTGTTCACACCAAGAATGATAACTATTGCGATAACTATATTAGAGTTCACACCAAGAATGATAACTATTGCGATAACTATATTAGCGTTCACACCAAGAATGATAACTTTGCGATAACTATATTAGCGTTCACACCAGAAATGATAATTTTGCGATAACTATATTAGCGTTCACACCAAATAACTATTGTGGGGATAACTAAGATTAGGCGTGCACACCAGTAACGTAACTAGAACGATAACTATTATCTTCCACACCAAGAATATAACTATGCGATAACTATATTGCGTTCAACACAGAATGATAACTCTTGCGATAACTATATTAGTGTCCCCACCAACAGACGATAACTATAATTATAACTATATTAGTGTCCCCACCAACAGATGATAACTATAATGATAACTATATTAGCGTTCACACCAAGAATGATAACTATTGCGATAACTATATTAGCGTTCACACCAGTAACGATAACTATAACGATAACTATATTAGAGTTCACACCAAGAATGATAACTATTGCGATAACTATATTAGCGTTCACACCAAGAATGATAACTATTGCGATAACTATATTAGCGTTCACACCAAGAATGATAACTATAATGATAACTATATTAGCGTTCACACCAAGAATGATAACTATGCGATAACTATATAGCGTTCACCCAGTAACGAACTATAACGATAACATATTAGCGTTCACACCAAGATGATAACTTGGCTATAACTATATAGCGTTCACACTAAGAATGATAACATTGCATAACTTATTAGGGCGTTCACGAAAACCAAGAATGATCACTATTGCGATAACTAGATTAGCTGTTCACACCAAGAATGATAACTATAATGATAACTATATTAGTGTCCCCACCAACAGATGATAACTATAATGATAACTATATTAGCGTTCACACTAAGAATGATAACTATTGCGATAACTATATTGGCGTTCACACCAGTAACGATAACTATAACGATAACTATATTAGCGTTCACACCAAGAATGATAACTTTGCGATAACTATATTAGCGTTCACACCAGAAATGATAATTTTGCGATAACTATATTAGCGTTCACACCAAGAATGATAACTATAAAAACTATATTAGCGGTTCCCCACTAAAGAATATCACTATTGGATAACTATATTACGTTCCCACCAAGAATGAATAACTATTGCTATAACTGGGAGGGGGGGGGTATATCGTGTTTGGCGACCCGGAGGGGGACGACCAGAATATAACTATTGCGATAACTATATAACGTTCGACGGAGCAAGGGAAGGGGAGAGGAAGCCAAGAATGATTTAACGTTGGGGATAACTATATTAGCGTCACAAAACCCATAATGATAACGGTATTGAGCCTAATAATACTTATTATACGCGTTCACTAACTAGGGCATGAGACGATAACTATAACATAACTATGATTAAGAGTTCACAGCTGAAGGACAGGGAACCCAAGAATGCGAACTATTGTGCCTCAGCTTTTAGAGATTTCACAAACCAATAAATGCTCCATTATTGCTATAGAACGTATATTATCGTTTCAGACGGATAACTTTTGCGATAGACTATATTAGGTTCCCACCCAATAATGAGAACTATTTGCTAGGTAAACTTATATTATTCGTTCACACCAGTAACGATGACTATAACATAACTATTTATGTTCACACGCAAGAATGATAACTATTTGCATAACTATTTAACGGTCAACGAGGGAAAAACAAGAAATGATAATTTTGCGATAACTATATTAGCGTTCACACCAGAAATGATAATTTTGCGATAACTATATTAGCGTTCACACCAAAAATGAGAACTATTTTGCGATACTATATTAGTTCACACGCAAGAACTGATAACTTTGCGTAACTATATTAGCGTTCACGAAACCAGTACGATCACTATAGCGATAACGATATTGAGTTCACTAGGCGCAGAATGTATAACTATAGCGATAACTATATTAGGTTCACATCCAAGATGATACTTTGCGATAACTATATTCGTCGTTCACACAGCACGCAACCAAGAAATAACTCTTCGATACTTATTAGCGTTCACACCACGAGAATGATAACTATTGCGAGTACTATATAGCGTTACACCAGAATGATACTAGTGCGATAACTATATTAGTTCACACCAAGAATGATCACTATGGGCGATAACTATATTAGCGTTCACACCAGAAATGATAATTTTGCGATAACTATATTAGCGTTCACACTAAGAATGATAACTATTGCGATAACTATATTAGCTTTCACACCAAGAATGATAACTATTGCAATAACTATATTAGCGTTCACACCAACAGACGATAACATTCTGCAATAAACTATATTAGCGTTCACACCAGAATGATAAACTATTGCATAACTCTATTACGTTCACCACCAGAATTGAGTACTATTTCGATAACTATATTAGAGTTCACACCCAGAATGCTAATATTGGCGATAACTCTATTAGAGTTCACACCAAGAATTATACCTTTGCGATAACTATATTAGGCGTTCACAGCAAGAATGATCACATTGCATAACTATGATTAAGCGTTCACCAGCAAGAATGATAACTATTGCTATAACTATATTAGCGTTCACAACCAATAATGTAACTTTGCGAATTAACTATATTAGCGTTCACACTAAGAATGATAACTATTGCGATAACTATATTAGCTTTCACACCAAGAATGATAACTATTGCAATAACTATATTATCGTTCACACCAAGAATGATAACTATTGCAATAACTATATTATCGTTCACACCAAGAATGATAACTATTGCAATAACTATATTATCGTTCACACCAAGAATGATAACTATTGCAATAACTATATTATCGTTCACACCAAGAATGATAACTATTGCAATAACTATATTAGCGTTCACACCAAGAATGATAACTATAATGATAACTATATTAGTGTCCCCACCAACAGATGATAACTATAATGATAACTATATTAGCGTTCACACTAAGAATGATAACTATTGCGATAACTATATTAGCGTTCACACCAAGAACGATAACTATTGCGATAACTATATTAGAGTTCACACCAAGAACGATAACTATTGCGATAACTATATTAGAGTTCACACCAAGAACGATAACTATTGCGATAACTATATTAGAGTTCACACCAAGAACGATAACTATATTAGTGTCCACACCAACAGACGATAACTATAATAACAATATTGCGTCAAAACCAAGAAGATACATTGCGAACTATATTCGTTCAGACCAGTACCTAACGATAACGATAACTATATTATTGTCACACCAGAATGAATAACTACTCGATACGATATTGGCTTCCAATACCAGTAACGATAACTAGAACTAGTTGAGTATTCACACCAAGAACAATAACTATATTAGCGTTCACACCAAGAATGATAACTATTGCGATAACTATATTGGCATTCATACCAGTAACGATAACTATAACTATGTTAGTATTCACACCAAGAACGATAACTATATTAGCGTTCACACCAATAACAAAAAATATATTCGTGTTCACACCAATAACGATTATATTAGGTTCACCACACCAGAATATAACTATTGCGGATAACTATAGTGGCATTCATACATAACGATACTATAACTTGTTATATCACACCAAGAACGATCTATATTAGCGTTCACACCAAGAATGATAACTATAATGATAACTATATTAGCGTTCACACTAAGAATGATAACTATTGCGATAACTATATTGGCATTCATACCAGTAACGATAACTATAACTATATTAGTATTCACACCAAGAATGATAACTATATTAGCATTCCCACCAGTAACGATAATTATAACGATAACTATATTAGCGTTCACACCAAGAATGATAACTATAGTAGTATTCACGCCAAGACCATATATGTACAGTGGGTATGGAAAGTATTCAGACTCCCTTACATTTTTCACTCTTTGTTATTTGCAGCCATTTGCTAAAATAATTTAAGTACATTTTTTTCCTCATTTATGTACACACAGCACACCATATTGACCGAAAAACACAGAATTGTTGACATTTTTTTGCAGATTTATTAAAAAAGAAATCTGAAATATCACATGGTCCTAAGTATTTAGACCCTTTGCTGTGACGCTCATATATTTAACTCGGGTGCTGTCCGTTTCTTCTGATCATCTTTGAGATGGTTCTACACTTTCATTTGAGTCCATTTGTGTTTGATTATACTGATTGGACTTTATTAGGAAAGCCACACACCTGTCTATATAAGACCTTACATTTCACAGTGCATGTCAGAGCAAATGAGGATCATGATGTCAAAGGAACTGCCTGAAGAGCTCAAGACAGAATTGTGGCAAGGCACAGATATGGCCAAGGTTACAAAAAATTTCTGCTGCACTTAAGGTTCCTAAGAGCACAGTGGCCTCCATAATCCTTAAATGGAAGACGTTTGGGACGACCAGAACCCTTCCTAGAGCTGGCCGTCCGGCCAAACTGAGCTATCGGGGGAGAATAGCCTTGGTGAGAAGGTAAAGAAGAACCCAAAGATCACTGTGGCTGGCTCCAGAGATGCTGTCGGGAGATGGGAGAAAGTTGTAGAAGTCAACCATCACTGCAGCCCTCCACCAGTCTGGGTTTTATGGCAGAGTGGCCCGACGGAATCCTCTCCTCAGTGCAAGACACATGAAAGCCCCATGGAGTTTGGCTAAAAAACACCTGAAGACTCCAAGATGGTGAGAAATAAGATTCTCTGGTCTTATGAGACCAAGATATAACTTTTTGGCATTAATTCTAAGCGGTATGTGTGGAGAAAACCAGGCCCTGCTCATCACCTGTCCAATACAGTCTCAACAGTGAAGCATGGTGGTGGCAGATCATGCTGTGGGGGTGTTTTTCAGCTGCAGGGACAGGACGACTGGTTGCAATCGAGGGAAAGATGAATGTGGCCAAGTACAGGGATATCCTGGACGAAAACCTTCTCCAGAGTGCTCAGGACCTCAGACTGGGCCGAAGGTTTTACCTTCCAACAAGACAATGACCCTAGGCACACATCTAAAATAACGAAGGAGTGGCTTCACAACAACTCTGTGTCTGTTCTTGAATGGCCCAGCCAGAGCTTTGACTTAAACCCAATTGAGCATCTCTGAGAGACTTAAAAATGGCTGTCCACCAACATTTACCATCCAACCTGACAGAACTGGAGAAGATCTGCAAGGAGGAATGGAAGAGGATCCCCAAATCCAGGTGTGAAAAACTTGTTGCATCTTTCCCAAAAAGACTCATGGCTGTTTTAGATCAAAAGGGTGCTTCTACTAAATACTGAGCAAAGGGTCTGAATACTTAGGACCATGTGATATTTCAGTTTTTCTTTTTTAATAAATCTGCAAAAATGTCAACAATTCTGTGTTTTTCTGTCAATATGGGGTGATGTGTGTACATTTATGAGGAAAAAAAATTTACTTAAATGTTTTTAGCAAATGGCTGCAATATAAAAAGAGTGAAAAAATTTAAGGGGGTCTGAATACTTTCCATAATACCCACTTCTTGCATTCCCACCAGTACGTAATTATAACTGATAACTACTGTAATATAGCGTTCACCGTAGTTCACGGGTACAAGAATGATAACTATTGCGATAACTATATTGGTTTCACTCTCCTCGTCATTATCTTCTCGGTTTGACGCTCCGCTCAATATTCCGCTCTATGTACCGCTCATGCTCTCCGGAAAAGCAAAGTCGCTGACAGGAAACACGCTGACAGGAAATTTCTATGTAGTATACTTGTTCCTATTTGCAGTAGCGCTACTGTGCTGTAACATGCTGTAGTACAGCTGTACTGGGCAACGCTGCTAAAATTTGCTATAACCCACTACGCTATGTTTTGCTCACGTGTTCTGATAATAATAGCTGTGTAGGACTAAACATTATTTGGATATTTTAGTAAAAAAACACCAACAAAAACACATATTATTCTGTTACAGGTGGCCGCCCACTAATATTGGCACCTTTGTTAAATATGAGTAAAGGCGGCTGTGAAAATAAATCTTCATTGTTTATCTTTTTAGTCTTTCATTCAGAAAATTCAGAAAATTCTAACTTATCACTGAAGTAAAACAATTGAAAGTGGGGTGAAAATCTCATTGCGAAATAAATGCTTCTCTAGTTCATGTTAGCCACAATTATTGGCACCCAATTATTGCAACATCCTTTTCCCAAGATAACAGCTCTGAGTTTCTCCTTTAATGCCTGATGAGGTTAAGAACCCTGGTAAGAGATCAGAGAGCATTCCTTCATCCAGAATCTCTCCAGATCCTTCAGATTCACAGCTTCTTCTCTTCAGTTCACCACACTCGTTTTCTACAGGGTTCAGGTCATGGAACTGAGACAGCCATGGGAGAAGCTACTTTTTGTGCTCAGTGACACATTTTTGTGTTGATTTTGATGTTTGTTTTGGATCTCTGTCCTGATGGAAGATCCAAACATGGCCCATTATAAGATTTATTACAGAGGCAGTCTTTTTTATCTGTTGGTATTTGATAGAATCCATGATGCTATGCATCTGAACAAGATGTCCACAACCTCTGGCAGAAAAACAGAACCACAACATTAAAGATCTAGCAGTATATTTAACCGTGGGCATGGGGTACTTTTTATCCCTGTTTGCACCAAACCCATCTGGTGGGTTTGCTGCCAGAAAGCTCTTATTTATGTTTCATCTGACCATAGAAGCCAGTGCCGTTTGAAGTTCCAGTTGTGTCTGACAATTGAATATGCTGGAGATTGTTTTGTTGGATGAGCGAGGAGAATTTTTCTTGAAACCCTCCTGAACAACATGTGGCGATGTTTTTTTTTTTAGGCTTTCTGACCCCAAGATTCAGCTAATCTCTGACACGCGAGAGTGAAGAGATGTGTTCCACTTGAAGATCGATCGGTGTATGACATCAAAGTACGGCGAGAGAAAGCATAAGGAGACGTCCCTGCTCTTATAGCTCTCTCAGTACTTTGATGACACACACCCATCGGTCTAAGCAGCGCTGCTTCAAGTCGAGAGCAGAAGTCAGCAGAAAAAGAAAATAAATAAAACAGTAAACAGCCAAAGGACGTAACTTAGAATGGGAGATGGATCGGTTTGTGAAAGGGAAGAGAAAAGCCATAGATGAAGTCGCACAGACCCAGGCAGGTGCTGGTCATTCAAAAGCTAAATGCAGAAAACATGACGAGGCATATCTCGCTCTCGGCTTCGCTCGCCGTGTCTACACCGCACGCTACAGTTGTCACGACGCGCCACAAGCACTCTACACTGAAGCGACAAAGCGACCGTTGCAAATCATTTGAACTTGGTGTCAGTACGTCATAAATAGAACAAGGCATCAGTTTAATGTCGCGCCGCATCCAGTGTACACAGCGTCACTGATTATAATGGTTCTACTGTATTTTGGCGCTCGCGTCCGGTGTAGACACAGTGTTTAATGTCGTTGGTGAGGAAAGCCTGTGTGTGTCCTATGCCTTAGCGGACAGCATGAAACCCACAAAAAATAAATAAATAACAGAGAGAGAATAATAATAATAACAGTTATTCTCTCTATGCTATTTTTCAATGTTTCAAGTGATGCAGGTGTTTTTTTTCCCTGTAGGTTTTTTAAATTAAAAAAGTATAAATTTTTCATAATGTTTAGTGAAATTATTTGGTAGTCTGAGGTGGGATGGGGATTCGGGAAAGGGGGGCAGATTTCATTTTATAGGAAAGTATATAACTGGTCTAAAGTTAACAGACAGTGTTTAAAAAGTGCAGTGCACATGTTTACATATGTTTATTACAGTGACTTTGAATGACCTAAAGTAGTGTGGTAAAGCAACAGATTTGTTTGCAATTGACTTTAGTTTGTGTGATTTGTTACTGATTTTCATATTAATGTTTACACCAGGCTATTTAAACATAATTATTACATGCTTACAAGTTTGGAAGTTCAACAAATCAGTCAATATACTGTGATTGTAGTTGTTAAATAAAAATGTCATTCATATCAGTTCATGCATCACCTAATTTCACCGTAACATATAGGCCTGGCCTACAGAAAAAAACATTTATGTTTAATCTATCTAATAGTGTGTTGGTCATACTATACAATGATTTATAGCTTGTCTTTGTTGAATAATACAGACGATAAAGAGCTTAAAAAATAAATCGCATATTAAATCGCAATCGCAATATTGGTCAACAAATTTTTGCAATTAGATGTATTTTCCAAATTGTTCACACCTAAGTTACACTTGAGTTAAATTAAAAAGTCTTACAAAATTACTTCATATTATTTAATAAAATAAATAATTATTACAACAATGGCCATCCATCCTAATTTTGGGTAAAAAGCTAAAAAAAAAAAAGAATACCTCTCTCAAAAGAAATGTTGAGCAGACATACTGTACAATAATCCAGTGTACAGAGGTTTACAGAAGTGTTTTGTTGTTAATTTGTTGCAAAAGAACACTCTGATGGATTATATCGGCAAAGGAGAAGTGCTCACTAACACAGATTTAGACAGATTTGTGAACAATATTTGAGAGAAATAGGCCTTCTGTGTACATAGAAAAAGTCTTAGATGTTTGAGTTCAGTTCATGAAAAATGGGGCAAAAACAAAAGAGTTGCGTTTATAATTTTGTTCAGTATACATGGGCAAAAACTGTAGTTATAATGTAATCCATTACATTGCACATTTTAGGTAATATAATCAGATTACTTTTTACCTGACATGTTTATCACATTGATTTAAATAGGATAATCTCAGACTATATTGATATAAAAATACAAAGAGTAAGAAAATATATTGCGTTCATTGTTATTAACAACATAAACAAGTCACTGAACTGAGGAAACATTTCAACTCAGACTGAAGACCGATGAGCCGCTGATATGAGCATGCGTGAACCGAGCACTTGAATGAAGAGGCCAAATGAACATTTTTATGTTTTATCATTGTTTATGTAAAAAGGTGAGCTGATGAAGACTAGTTTTTTTAAACTTTATATGCTTTAGACGTGGAAAACATCACATTTCACATTGTTATTGGCTGAACTAATCATATAATTGTGTATAGATAGTTATTGCATGATTACCTAAACAAACTAGTGAATTGAACCAGTTCATTGAATCAAACTGTCCAAAAGAACCAGTTCGCAGAGAAGAATCGTATTTCCCCGTTTGTCTGAGGCTCTGGATTACAGGTCATAATGCTGTAAATAATGTTCATGGTTTTGCACAGACCGATCGTTTCGCTTCATACTCCCTCAATTAGGGGTGTGCGATAATGACAAAAAAATGATATCTCGCTATTTTCTGGGATTTTATCGATAATGATAATTAGACGATATTTTGCCGATAGAAATTACTCGTTTACAATAGGTTTAAATTGAGTTTTACCTTTTATGGACATGTTTACCTTTATAAAGCCATTTTTGTAAAAGTGTGCATTATCCTTTGAGTCAAATTCTTACATTTAATCAGTGAATTAGAATAATAAGACATTACTGTTTAGTGCAGAACATGAATGCATTTAACCTGAAATTACAAATGCATAAATAATGCTTTGATATATCAAACAAAATGCTGAATGTTATTTAAATAATAAAAAGAAACTTTAAATGTGAAATTAAAACCGCCAGCAGGTGGCAGCAAGTCACTGTTAATAAGTGAGTCATTGCGATTGAACCGAATCATTTAAATGAGTGATTCATTCGAAACACTGTCATGTTTTTCAGAGATGCAAAACAGTGCTGTGGCTGTGTTTGGAATTATTGTTGTTGTCGAAATAGAGCAAAAACGGTCAATATGGTGTCTAAAACATACTTCTCTTAATTAACTTCTTGTTTATTGAACTGTTGTAAAATCAATATTACATTTATAATCATTCATAAAATACGTCACTCTTTGTGTGATATTGATTAACTATATGAAATGATATACTGTAAATATATACATTTTATGTCAGCATATCTTGAATCACTGTAAATGCATTTTATTCGACTGAATCATGCAGTGAAAGAACGCACTCTGAATGCACTAGGTCTAGAATGCGTCACGTAGGCGTTCACTCCCCCCCCCCTGTAGGGGTTTTGAATGGTTTTTGCAAAATACTCGATAATGTCAAATCGCACATCCTGAACATAACCTCAATATATCGTCAGGAGCCACAGGGATTCATTTTGTGTTGCCCGTTTATTCTTTTTTGACTCTCAAAGTGACGGCAGCTATTGACTTGCATTTTATGAATCGCACGGTCTCAGCTAAAAATCTTCTTTACTGTTCTACTGATGAAGAAACGTCACCTACATCTCGGATGGCCTGAGGGAGAGTAAATGGTCAACACTAACTAACACTAACAGCATTTAACACGCGATCACAGGAACATCAGTGTCTCTTTTCCATAGACTGAGCTGATGCTCCTGCCAAGACTTTCAGATTAATTTCCAAAGATCAGAAACATCAACATGACCACTGCATCTACTTACAACACAAAAGAACTAGAAGACAATGCATTAAAGTTCAACTAGATGTGCATCTGCTGCAGTAAATTCAACACTGTTTGCACAGCAGCAGCAGATTGACGTGAGAGTCTGAGCTCAGCTCAGTGGTTAAGGCTTTAGTTTAGAGTATTTACAGATGAAAACAGCTATGGATGCATTACAGAAAGACCAATCACAAATCAATTAATATCCAGTAATATCATTCATTTATCTGGACTCAAGCTATCAGTTAAGAATAGAACTCAGTTTAAATGGCATTCAAAATTAAAACAATTAAAATTAATAATATTCCATATAAATACTTAATTCGTATGGATATACAGGACGTTTTTACAAAAAAAATTACAATAGAATTGTTTTTATTTATTAATTACTTTGGAGATATTACATGACATTCAATACTTAAAAATAAAATAAAATTATAATTAATCACGATTGTATTTTGCTATGCAGAACATTTACAGAACATATATTTTGTTATTTACTGAATTGATCTGAATAATGACTCAGAAACCGCTTTACTTTTGAAATTTAGTTTTTCATAATTGATTAATTTTACCAAATTAACAGTTTTTCACTGTGAAACATTATTTTAGCACCACTGAGAGACACTAGTTTTTATAAAAAAAATTGAATCATTTTTAATTTTACTGTTCTCTTTTTTCATTTTAATTTAATTACATTTTTAATTCAAGTTTTTATAATTTTGTTGTGCGTTTTTGTAGGTTTTTTTACTTTATATTTCAAGTTTCAGTTTTAGTTTACTATAATAATTAGCCCTGCTGTGAAGCTGCTTTGAAACGATCTGTATTATTAAGCGCTATAGAAATAAACGTGACTTGACCGGATTCTGGACATAAACCAGTTTAGGCTGAATTAATTGCAGAAATGTAATCATTAGTGAGAGTTTCCGAACAAGCCCTGAGCTGAATGTGAAGCCCGCACAAGCTCTGTGATGAATAATACATATATTCATATTTACATGCTTCAGGAATGACATTTGTACAGATCAGATTTCAGCTGGAATCGTCCGCAGACGAGCGATTTTCCCACACCGAGTAACTATAGCGACCGCAAACACACACACACTCACACTCACACTCACACACTCACCACACACTCTCACACTCACACTCACCTCTCTACTCTCACTCACCCTCACGCTCACACTCTTACACCACTCACCGCTCACAAACTCATCTCCCACTCACTCCCACACCCTCACTCTCACACGCACACACTCCCACTCCTCTCACACTCTCTCTCTCTCTCTCACACTCACTCTCACACACTCTCTCTCTCACTCTCACACTCTCACTCTCACTCACCCTCACCCTCACACTCTCACACACTCACGGGCACTCACACTCCTCTCCTACTCTCACACTCACCCTCCAGGGTCTCACACACTCACACTCCCCTCACACTCTCACACGCACCCTCACACACTCTCACCCTCTGACACTCTCACACTCACACTCACCCTCACACTCTCACACTCACCCTCACACTCTCACACTCTCACAGACTCACACTCACACAGACACTCACCCTCACACTCTCACACTCCCCTCCATCTCTCACACACTCCACACACTCACTCTCACAACACTCACACACTCCTCTACACACTCTCACACTCTCACACTTCTGACACAACTCGCACACCTCACACGCACCTCTCACACTCACCCGCACACTTCTCACACACTCAGCACCTCACTCTCACATCACTCACTCTCGACCTCACAACACTCGCTCTCCCACCACACCTCACACTCTCTCACACTCTCTCACACACTCTCACACACTCTCACACACACTCTCACACACAATCTCTCTCTCACACACTCTCACACACTCCCACACTCACACACACTCACTCACACACTCACAGACTCACACTCACACTCACACTCACAGTCTCACACTCTCACACTCTCACACTCTGACACTCTCACACTCTGACACACTCACACACACACACTCACTCCTCCCACTCTCTACTCACCTCCCTCACACTCCGACACACTCACACTGCACGCTCACACACTCATCAACACTCACTCTCAACACCTCCCACACTCTCACCCTCGCCACTCTCACACACACACACACACACACTCCATTTCTCTCTCTCTCTCTCACACACTCTCACACTCACACACTCCCTCTCACACTCACACTCACACTCTCTCACCCCTCTCACACACGCACGCACACTCACAAACACACGCACACACACACACAAACACAAACACACACACACTCACACACCCACACACTCACACTCACTCTCACACACTCACACACAAACACACACATCCTCTCACACCACTCTCACACTCCCTCACTCGTCACACTCTCTTCACACTCTCTCACACGCAATCTGCCACACCGCAACACTCTCACTCTCACTCTCACTATCACTCACACTCACACTCACACTCACATTCAGTCACACTCGCACACACTCACACTCACTCTCACACACACTCACACACAAACACACTCACCTCACACTCTCGCACACTCACTCCGCGACATCACTCTCACACTCTCACTAGCAGCACTCTGACCCTCGTCACACTCTGGACACTCTCACACTCACGTCTCTCCCCCCTCACTCTACACCTCTCCCCAACTCTGAGCACGTCTCACACGCACACTACTCACACTCCTCACTCCTCACGCACTTACCCTCACACTCTTCGACACAACTCATCACTCACACACCACTCTCGCACATCAACCACTCACTCTCCACTCCCACCCTCACTCTCACACTCCTCTCACACACTCTCACACACTCACATCTTCACCCTCACACTCCCCAAACGCTCAACACACTCACCACGCATCACACACTCACTCACTCTCCCACACTCACACTCACACTCTCACACACTCACTCTCTCTCTCTCTCTCTCTCACACTCACACACTCACTCTCACACTCTCTCACAGACTCTCTCCACACTTCTCGTCACACGCTCTCCACACTCACTCTCCACACTCTCACATTCTCACTCACGCTCTCACTCTCACACGCTCTCACTCTCGCACGCTCTCACACTCACACGCTCTCAGTCACACGCTCTCACTCACACGCTCACACACTCACTCTCACCCCCACACACTCCACACTCACTCTCACACTCTCTCACACTCTCTCACACTCTCTCCCACTCTCACACACTCACACACACACACCCACACTCTGACACTCTCACACTCCCACACTCTCACACACTCAACACACGCACTCATTCTCTCACACACGCACGCACACTCACTCTCACTCTCACTCTCACTCACCCTCACACTCTCACACACTCACACTCACCCTCACACTCACACTCACACTCACACTCACACTCTCACACTCTCACACTCTCACACTCTCACACTCACACTCACCCTCACACTCTCACACTCACCCTCACACACACACACACACACAACTCACACACTCTCACACCTGACACTCCACCCTCCCACCTCCCACCTCACACTCTCACACTCACACTCCACACACTCACAACTCACTCTCACACACTCACACACTCACACACTCACTCTCACACACTCTCACACACTCCAGCACTCTGACACTCTCACACTCTCACACTCTCACTCTCACTCACCCTCACCCTCACACTCTCACACACTCACACACACCCTCACACACTCACACACACTCTCTCACTCAGACTCACACTCACACTCACACTCACACTCTCACACTCTCACACTCTCACACTCTGACACTCTCACACTCACACTCACCCTCACCCTCACACTCACACTCTCACCCTCACACTCTCACACAATCACACTCACACAACACACTCACACACTCACTCTCACACACTCTCACACTCTCACACTCTGACACTCTCACACTCACACTCTCACACTCACTCTCACACACACTCTCACACTCAGACTCAGACTCAGACTCACACTCACACTCACACTCACAGTCTCACACTCTCACACTCTCACACTCACCCTCACACACTCTCTCTCCTGCACCTGCTGCATGTGTTCAGATCAACAGAACTGAGTTAAAGCAAAACTCACTTCCCTCGTTCTCAAACCTCGTTGCCTTACAAAGCACACCAAATACACTGAAGTTACACAAACTCACCGAACTGCTCTAATCTAAACAAAGATTGTTTTATCTATTCGTTTATTTTTATATATTTTAGATGACAACAACAAATTTAAAAAACTTAAAATTTTTAATTAATAATAAATAAAATAGTAATTGCAAAATGTATTTTTGCTATACAGCATGTTGACAGAAAATAGCAGAACAAAATATTTTTTATTTATAAATATTTTTTTACATTTCGAATTACCATCCGGATTTAAAGAATTAAAAAATGATTTATGTATTTTTTCTATAGCATACCCTTTTACAGAAAATATCAAACAATTGGCGTTTATTTGATATTTTAAATGCCATTCATAATTAAAATAATTCAAAACAATTAATTAATAATAAAATATGTATTTTGCTATGCAGAACATTTACAGAAAATAACAACAAAATTTACATTTCATTTTGTAATCTTTGTAAATGACATTCATGAATAAAAATAAGCAAAAGGGATAGGAACATATTTGTAGAAAAAAAATGCTATCCAGAATTTTTTCAGAACATATTTAAGTAGTTTCTTTACATTTAAATTACTTTTCATAATTAAAATAATTACTTAATTAAAATGTTGGTATTGTTTTGCTGTACAAAACATTTAAATAAAATAACAAAATATATTTTCATTTTATATCTGTTTATAATTGCAAATATTAAAATGATTTATGCATTTTGTGCCATGTCAAGATGTTTACAGATATACGTAAATAGTTGTATTCCTGGATATTTTTTGCTATTCTAATTAATACTTATAATACTAAAATAATTAAAAGTAATAATGAATTTATATTATGCATTTTTGCTATACAGGAGGTTTACAGAAAATAACAGAATTGTTTTATTTATTTTTAATTACGAATGTTAATTAGGCCTATTTAATAAATTAAATTAAGGAGTTTTGCTATACACAATGTTTACAGACACAGCACGATGTAGAGCTGATACCAAAAAGCTCATTCAGTAGCACTACCTTTTCTCATTTTACAATAAAACATGCATTTCTTTTTTTTTTCAATAAAACAGCTTCCTTGAACAGAGAGCATGACATAAAACTGAAAGCAAAGGTTTGGTGCTCAGGGTTTTCTGCTGATGACATGATCAACATGACAAACGCTGGAATCCCAATCACTGCCATCAGATTTTACACCGAAAGCACAGAGTGCTCGCTGATCAGAGGACAGAACCCCTCATTTGAGTCCATTCAGTCCTGTTAGACCGACGCTAGCAAGCCTTTCATTAGTGTCTGTCTCTGTGATCTTCAGAATGAAGCATCTGCTTCAAACACACAGACAAACATCTCTTTATAAAGCAGAGCGTCATTCACGTGTGTTTGAGCAGGAAGAGCGTCTGACGAGCGTCAAATCAACTCAATCTTCTGTTTCTGAGCCGCACACACACACACACACACAAACTGAAAACAAACACACATGTGACCCTGAAGCACAAGGTTTGTTAGGATAGGACAATATTTGGCTGAGATACAACTATTTGAAAATCTGGAATCTGAGGGTAAAAAAAATCTAAATATTGAGAAAATCATCTTTAAAGTTCAAAGTTTTAAAACAATCATGTTCTGCCAAGTCGTGCTTACCAATAAAACTGTATTTTACATTATTTAAATTAAATATGCAGGATTATAATAAACTGATTAAAAGTGAAAGTAAGACACGTATAATGTTACATAAAAAATCTAAATTTTTTTGTTTTTATAAAATCTATTTTCTATGATCACTATTAAAAATTGATATATAAAATTGTATAAATATTATATAAGAATCATTAAGTGCATCACATTAGCGAGAGCAGGTTAAGCGCATTGCAAATGCATATTTGATCAGTGTTTTTGCTGGGAATTGAACCCATGACCTTGCCGTTGCGATCTCCACGTTATAGATCTATCGGCCCAGACGTTTGGGTTTGGGCCCAGATCCTTCAGCATCACGTCAGCACAAACCTGGCAACACGTCTGCTATATTTCTCAGCATTTGCATTACATTTACATGCATTGATTTAGATTACATGCAGACACTTTTATACAAATACTGCAGCCGTATGAAAGTGCAGCAGAGAATAATGTGACAGGAAGCAGATCAGCTTCACAACAAGACTTGTCAATGACATCCTAAAGAGAACAGCTTTAATAATAATTAGGGCTGTTGATTTAATGCATTCATTTGTTACGATTAATTATGGAAAACTTGATTCATGCATCTAACACAGCGCCACGTCCAGAACTATCCGGCATCTTACATTGATGATCATAATGCAGGACGACTGACTGTGATAGAGTCTATTAGAATGCAGTTGTATGAGCCTAAACTTCAAGATATGAGTGCAAAAAATAATATTTATATCATATGATATAGTTTAGCAATATCACACCATGTTTTTCCCCAATATCTGCACAATTGCAATTACTGATATTGATTTATACAACAGTTCAGTAAACAAAAATTTCATACTGTGTTTTAGTTGTCTATTTTGTTCAACTTCGCAAATGAAAATAGTTCAATCAAAGCCACTGCAGAATGTCTCGGTTAGGTATGTAACCCTCGTTCCCTGAAGGAGGGAACGGAGACGTTACGTCAGCAGTGACTGACGAATTGGGATCTCGCCGGAGAGCCCAATCACCTTCGAGTGTTAACAAAACAAGCCAATGAAAGTTGGCGTGCAAGCTTTGCATCGCGCACCCTGCTCCGCAGCGCGGGTATATAAAGAGAGTGCGTGCAGTCGCACATCAGTTTTCCGCTGAGGAGCCGAGACGGTGTGCCCCGGCCATACAGCGGTGGTACAGCAACTGTGGCAACGGGACGTAATGTCTCCGTTCCCTCCTTGAGGGAACGAGGATTACATAATTAACCAAGATGTTCCCTTTCAGTCAATCACGTTCGACGTTACGGCAGCAGTGACTGATGAATTGGGATCCCTATGAAAACGGCACTATTGCTGACCCCCTCCAGTTCCCTGCGAAAGCCGGCAAGTCCCCCCACGCCAGTTTGGGCAGAAGATTTGACAGGGCTTAGGCAGAGGTATCCGCCACTGCCGTTCCACACAGTGGGATATTGGATAACACTGGGAAAGCGTACCCAAGTAGGGGAATGCTACAGAAGCCACATCCTGCGTATAGGAGGTACCATGTGGAAGTTACACATACGGACTGGCCATAGGGAAGTGCAACATATGGAAGTCCCTGCGGTAGACTAAACCCGCCTGGGGTGAGATAACTACGCAACAGAGACGCGAGAATCTCTGCTAGGGACACACTGGGCTTACCGTGAGGTAAGCCGGACTCGTGGAAATCACATTGGGATCACCCGAAGGGGGAATCACTACACACGGGCACCTAGCCCTGCACAAGGGCTGACCTTGGGCATGCATACGAGTGCTGAGCCTGGTGTCTGGCGTTCCGCCACGCCTGACCGCCGAGGGTGTGGGAGGAACTTCAACAGGGTTCACCAAAACGTAAACTGAACTGAGAAGCACTTAAGTGCACGTATCTGGTCCGTAGAGGGGAATGGCGCAGCAAGCGTGATTGACACAGAGCAGGTCCTGTTTTACTGCCTACCTGAGGCGAGTACACGTGAGGACACGGGCTCTACACGGAGATTTTAGAATCTCGCAAACGTGTTAGGCGTTAAGCTCTACAGATGTCTGCTATTGAGGTGCCCCGCGCCAATGCCCAAGTAGATGTCACTCCTCTCGTAGAGTGAGCTCTCATTCCGAGGGGGCATGGTAAACGTTGGGTCTGGTAAGCTAAGACTATAGCCTCCATTAACCAGTGGGCAAGTCTTTGTTTGGCGACAGCCTTTCCCTTCTGCTGGCCTCCAAAGCAGACAAAGAGCTGGTCTGAGGTCCTGAAGCTCTGCGTGCGGTCCACGTAAATGCGCAGAGCGCGAATGGGACAGAGCAGAGCGATGGCTGGGTTTGCCTCCTCCCGGGGCAGCGCTTGCAAATTCACCACCTGATCCCTAAAAGGAGTGGTGGGAACTTTGTGCGACCGCCAGGTTTCAGGACAAATGTCAATCGGCCGGTCCGAATTCCATCACGTGTCGTCGACCGAAAATGCTGCAGGTCCCCCAGCCTCTTGACCAAGCCAGTGCATGGGCGCACTGTCCTTTAGGCGACGAAACCGTAAGCTCTATCTGACTGCGAGGGGTTTCGAAGGGCGCCTCTTCAAGGCTGTCATGACCCAGTGCGATCCCAAGAGTACCATTTGGGGCGCAGAGGAGTCAGCCTCCTCGCGCCCCTAAGGACCCTGATGATCAAGTCGTGTATTCCCAACGGACTTGCGGTCTACTGCTCGTGATGTGGGCGATAGCATAACTACATTTTGAGGGTTGAGGGGAACAGCCTTCACTCCACCCTTCTATGCCGAAAGGAGATCACGACCGGGCATCTACAGGTGTCTCTGTAATGCTCAACTGGAGGAAACACATACTTTGCTAGGCACACCGAAATGCCAGCTTTGTGCCAGCACATCCGTTCCGAGGTTCCCCTCGGACAGGGAGTTAGACCAGCTGGCAGTATGAAACCATCCAAAGGCACAGGTCTACCTGAGCGTCCCCAAAGTGTCTCCAAATTAGCTGGACTGTCTCGGGGTGGAGTCGACATTCTCCCGGAAGGGCGGGCTGATGTGGGAGCTCGTCGGCTGCACGATTGAGCTGGCCTGGGATGTGAACGGCGCAAAGCAACTTCAGATGCATCTGACTCTATAGGAGGAGATGGCGGGCAAGTTGCGACATGCGACAGGAGCGTAGACCGCCCTGGTGGTTGATGTACGCAACGGTCGCAGAATAGTCCGTCCACACCAGTGCGTGCTTGTCGTGTAGCAGCGATTTGAAGCGGTGCAGAGCTAGCCATACTGCTTGCAACTCTAGGCAATTGATATGCCACTGCAGACGAGGCCCTGTCCAGGTACCCGACGCTGCATGCCCATTGCAGATGGCACCACAGCCTATGGCAGAGGCATCTGTTGAGACAACACGCTGCTGGGACACTTCCACTAGTGCAGGGGTGGCGAATGTCGGTCCTGGAGAGCTGCAGCTCTGCAGAGTTCAGCTCCAACCTTAATCAGACACACTAATGAACAAGCTAATCAATGTCTTCAGGATTACTAAGGCTATAGGCAGGTAAGTGGTTTTTTTCAGGGTTGGAGCTGAACCTCTGCAGGACTGCGGCTCTCTAGGCCCGAACTTGCCTACCCCTGACCTATGGAACTCCCACCCGAAGAAAGGCATGGCTGAAAGTCCGGAGGCAGGACGGGGTGACTGAGACCTGGTGAGTGCCGCGTTGCCATGCCCATCTCGGGACTCGGTCGTGAAGCCAGCGCTGAAGCGGTCTCATATGAAGCAATCCGAGCGGCGTGACAGCGGCTGCGGCTGCGGATGCCATATGCCCCAGGAGCCTCTGAAACTGTTTCAGTGGGACTGCCCTCCTGCACTGAAATTACTCCAGGCAGTTCAGCATCGACTGGGCACGCATCGACTGGGCACGCTCTACAGAGAGGCGTGCTGTAAGATTGACGCACAACTGTGCTTGAGACTGGGCCAGTATGAACCAGTCATCGAGGTAATTGAGAATGCGAATGCCTCTTTCCCTCAACGGGACAAGGGCTGCCTCCACGACCTTGGTGAAGATACGAGGCGACAGGTACAGCCTGAAGGGGAGGTCCTTGTACTGATGTGCTCACCCCTCGAACACGAAGCGGAGAAACGGCCTGTGTCGAGGGAGAATCGAAACATGAAAGTACGCGTCCTTCAGGTTGACTGCTGCAAACCAATCGTTTGGACGAACGCATTGAAAAATACGTTTCTGCGTCAACATCCTGAACGGGAGCCTGTGGAGAGCTCGGTTTAGAACGCGCAGGTCCAGGATTGGTCGTAACCCACCGCCTTTCTTGGGTACAGTGAAGTAGGGACTGTAAAACCCCATCTTCATATCAGCTGGAGGGACCGGCTCTATCGCATCTTTCGCCAGCAGGACTGCGATTTCCACTCACAAGACGGGAGCATCCTTGTTCAGCACAGAGGTGAACCTAATGTCTCTGAATTGGGAGGACGCCGGGCGAACTGAATCACATAGCCGAGTCTGATGGTTCTCGTGAGCCAGCGAGACGGTCTGGGGAGTGCTAGCCAGGCCCCCAGGAACTGAACAAGCGGGACTAGGGGAACCACCAATGTACCCGCAGTGGGGCAGCGAGATGGAGCGCAGGAACCCAGACCCGGAAGGCAAAGCGTCCTGGAGTGGGGTCTTAGATATTGCTCTTTTAGATAAAAAGTGCTGAAGTGCACAGGGGAGGTTGCAGCGCGACCGCAGTTTGATAAGCTGCAGCAGGCCATCCAAACCGGGGAAAAAAGCAGCAGCACTGGACCAGCAAACACCCGCTGACGCGCCGTAACACCAACACTTCAAACGCTGTCTTGCAGACACTCTCTCGTTCGGTGATTGCACCGAGCCTTTTTGCAGAAAGGCTCGGCTCCAAAGCAAAAAGCTGAATGTGCGACTGCACGCGCTCTCCTTATATACCCGCGCTGCGGGGCTGGGTGCGCAATGCAAAGCTCGCACACCAACTTTCATTGGTTTGTTTTGTTAACACTCTCCGGTGATTGGGCTCTCCAGTGAGGTCCCAATTCGTCAGTCACTGCTGACGTAACGTCGAACGTGACTGACTGAAAGGGAACTGTTGAGTCAGGGATTCAGGGACTCATTCATAAAGACAGTCACATGCTTTGTTTCTGAATGAATCAGCCATTTGAATGAATCGATTGAATGAATGATTCAATGACTCACTCATTAAGACGTGAATTGCTGCTACCTAGTGATGGTAGATTTGATTTGTTTTCATTATTAATTTTGTAAGTAATTAATACCCATTTATTATGATTATTTATGCAATGCTGCATCAAAATATTTTATATTTAAAGCTACTTTTTTGTAATGTCTATTTAATGATTTTCTCATCTAACACAATAATGACTTTAAATGATCTTTTGGGGGATTTTTCAGTTCTCTCTCTCTCTCTCTCAGACAATTTGCAACCAGAAGATCCAAAACCACTAATATCTCAGCACACCACAGCAGAACACATTTACATCTGAGATGCTGCTAACAGTTAACTGCTAAACAAACTTAAACTGAAATAAAAAATATACAGACAAACTGTAAAATATAAAAATAAAAGTGACAAAAAATGAAAACATTTATAATGTAAATATTCCATAATATCCAGAAGTTCTATATTAAAAATATAATATTCAACATAAAAATATATCAATAAAACTATAACTGTATATAATATTGAAAAAAAACACTGGAACAACATTGGGTTACAGCTGCAAAAGTAATGTCAATGGGTCAGATCAGGTAGAAACAGGTGGTTAACTCGGGTATCAGGTTAAAAAATAAAGGCACATTAGAAGGCAGACCATCTGACTCAAACGGAATTCAATACAATTCAAAAAAAAAAAAGAAAAAACAATGAACAAAATCAGGTAAAAAAGTGAACCTTTAACATTAAAATGACACTCAAATAAAATTTAATTAAACTTGCAAATTAAAAACATTAACATTACAACATAATTTTTTGACGGCGCTCAAAATTTTATTATGTACATTTTTAAAATAAATAATTAAATACCTTCGATATCCATAATTAAAAACTATATATTGAAACAATATATTAACAGAATAATTTTTGCATGTAGGGTAATGATTTATTTATTAATTATATATATATATATATAATATATATACATATGTATATACTGTTTTCTAATTGAAGTGGGATGATATGCGAATCATATCTGATCTCCTGCGAGACGTTCTTTCCACATCAACCTGTTCCCGCACATTTCTAAACCTCATCCTTTCTCTCACACACACACACAGCTCTATTGTAACAGTGTGAGCGGTTCCTCTGGCTGACCTCACCGCGCTTCGACATCCACCTGATTAAAACCTGCACCTCAAACCATTAGCGTCCTGCGGTCTCATCTTCTTTTCCGCAGACCGGCCGCATTCCTGATCTCTTCTCAGAGGAAACGTCTGAACGATTCCAAGAGCAGAGCTGGCCAACACCACATCCTTTCCCCGAAGAATCACACAAACACACTCACTCACTCACTCACACACCACACACACACACACACACACACACACACACACTCAACACACACACACACAGACACTCACACAAACACACACACACACGCTCTCACACACACACACACCTGACACTCACACTCACACACACACGTCAACAACTGCCACCCACACACACTGACACTCCACACACACACACACACACACAACTGACTGACACACACACACACACACACACCCACCCACTCACACCTGCAAACGCACACACACACCCGCACACTCACACACTCACACACACAAACCCTCACTCAACCACACACACACACACAGACACTCAACACACACACACATCCACTCTCTCACACACACACACACCCTCACACACACCACCACACTGACACTCAACACACCACACACACACACACACACACACACTGACACTCACACACACACCACACACACACACAACACACACACACACACACACACACACACAACACACACACACACACACACACACACACACTGCACCAACACACACACACACACACACCACACACAGAGAGAGAGAATGTTCCATTGCTTTACTTCAGCTGAGTATAACATCAAACCCTGTCTGCCTCGATCCAAAACACCAAGTGCTGACGTATTCCAGCTGAAGTCATGATACGCCCATCTGACACACATTCAACAAAACGCCAATATTATAACAATGTAAAACAGCTGTTTTCTGTGTGAATATCTGTTAAACTGTGCTGTATTTCTGTGATGCGCAGCTGTATTTTCAGCATCATTACTCCAGTCTTCAGTGTCACATGATCTTCAGAAATCATTCTCGGCTGAAACATTTCTGATTATTATCAATGTTGAAAACAGTCGTGCTGCACAATATTTCTGTGGAAACCTTGACACGTTTTATTTTTCAGAATTCTTAGTTGAATAGAAAGTTCAAAAGAACAGCATTTATTTGAACTAGAAATCTTCTGTAACATTAGAAATGCATGCTGCGAAGGGTAAATGATGCTGCTTCCACAGTCTTTGTTTGGTCTCTGTGCTGATAAATTATTCCGTTTGTCTGTTTTGCATCTGGTTAGAAACTCTCTGCTCATTTCCATAATCACAATAGTGTTTGTGGGGGCGGGGTTGACCTTTGACCCCCGGCTGTGACCTCCGTCTCCTCCTGACCTCACACTTCTGCTCCTCTGGGAACGCTGATCAATGCTGATCGATCAGGAAACTTGTTGTTTACCATCTTATTATTGATTAGTCGGTGTGTGTGCTGCAAACTATTGCTGTTAAAAAATATTACTTTGATTAATTACACCTTTTACATACTTTATATCTGAACTGTTTGCATGCAAACCATGAACAGTACTTTTTCTTAAAGGAACAGTTCACCCAAAAATGACAATATGCTGAATGGGTGCCGTCAGAATGAGAGTCAAAACAGCTGATAAAAACATCACATGTAATCCACAGCACTCCAGTCCATCAGTTAACATCTGGAGAAGACAAAAGCTGAAACACATCCAGCATTAAGACATTTGTAACTCAATACCATAGCTCTAATAGACCTAATAACTCTTCCTCCATGAGGTCAGTGTCTGGTGTGAATCATGATAGAAATCTGCACAATCAGCAGCGTTTAACAGCTCTAAACACTATGTGGCTGGATTTTGATGCGAGAGACAACAGCAGATGCACTTTTTCACTGGAGGAAGCATTATTATGGATGATAGACTCAATGTATTTGAGTTAAAAACGTCTTAATGCTGGATGTGTTTCAGCTTTTGTCTTCTCCAGATGTTCACTGATGGACTGGAGTGCTGTGGATTACTGTATGTTTGTATCAGCTGTTTGGACTCTCATACTGACAGCACCTATGCAATGCAGAGGATCCATTGGTGAGAAAGTAATGTAATGCTAAATTTCTCCAAATCTGATGAAGAAACACACTCATCCTGATCTCGGATGAGCTGAGGGTGAGCACATTCTAATTTTTTGCATGAACTCTTCCTTTAAGATGCACTTTACAGTGAACCCGTCATTATCTGCAGCTCCACACAGATGCTGCATGCTGATATGAAGCTCAGTGAATCTGTACCTGATGCAAACCTCTTTCTGAGAGTAGTTACAGTGAATGCACACGGTGCTCAGAATAAACCGTGTTTCAGTCATATATTTAGATGCAAACAGTCGTTCGTATCTCTCCAGCGCGAGTCAAAGTAAACACTAATGAGGCTTCATCCTCGGGGAGATTCCCAGCACTTCCTGACATGTTGGCATGGTTACTTCCCAATAAGACAGGAAGAGGAACGAGCAGCGAGCCGATTAGCAGAGCTGCAGCAACATTCCTTTCATTTATCAGTTTAGAGTCTGTCGCATCTCAGTTCATCTCTCCTTGATCTGACTCTAATCGCTTCTCTCAGTTTAACAATTGATTATGACTCTAAACCGGCGCTACAAACTCCTGTTAATCACGGCAATAATCCAGATCTCAGACATTTCTAGAGGAAACACTCGCCTGCGTTTAACCCTCTAACCACCCACAAACAATCACTCAACATCACTGACCCACTTTACAATCTGACAACTTTAGGTTTTTTCAACACAACATGCAACCTGTATTGTTTTTAAATATTTTCTTAATAAATACATAAATAAAATAAATTCAAATCACATTTATAAAGTAAATCAAGAAATAAAACAAATAATATTAAATATACTAATATTAAATTCAATAAATTATAATATCACTAAATAATAAGGATATAAATAAATAATATGTTATTATTATGATTGATGATGATAGAATGTTTATATATTAATATTGAAAAACATAAAAAAAATCATACTATGTGTTTTAACTAATATAAATAAAATCTTTATATTAAAATCAAAAGTATATATAATAAGTAAACATGGTACATACTAGTAATTATCAAACCATTATACATAACTTATTTAAATAAATACATATTATTATTATATGTCACATGATCACCTCTGATGCTACAGTTAATATAGTTTAATAGCAGCAGATTTAAGGAGCTATTGCACGGAGCTCAGAACCATCCTAACTCAAATTAATATTCCACATGCATTTAATTATTTATTAGCTCCGTGTAATATGCAGGATAATGTCCAGTCGGCTGCTTCGTGTGAAGGTTTGATCAGCCTGTCAGAGTTTATTCAGCAATAATAACTGACTGACACGATGCCCGTACATAATCCTGCTAATCTGTAGTTAATAAGTTAAAAGATCTCAGCTTGTGTCATAGTGAAGACGTCTGTACATCTGAGCCTTGCATTTTTCTTCATCCTAAAAAACGATGACAACTCTCGTCAAAAACAAACAATGCTGAGTGAATATAGATTCTCGCGGATCGACTGCCATCACTCATTAAACACGATAGCATCAGTCCCACACAGACACAGCTCTTTTACAAAATTAAAAATACGTGAACTAATCTATAATTCTGATTAATCTCATCCAAAATAAAGTTTTTGTTCACATAGTATATGTGTGTGTTCTGTGTTATATGTATACACACACTGCATGTATATACTTAAGACTTTACATTAAATATATTTATATATCTAAAGATAAAGATATGATATAACTCCACTTTAAATATTTCAAAATATTACTGTAGTTGTGTATTTATATATACATCAATAAATATACACAGTACACACACTCAATATTAAACAAAACCTTTTATTGTGATGCGATTCATCGTTCGACAGCACTATAATATATATAATATTAACTTTAATATGTAGCATTATTTCTTTAATATGCTTATTTAAATATATATTAACATTATTATTATTTTATTTATTTTAATTGTAGCATTGTTTATTGATCTATATTATTATAAAACTTAATTAATTATTAATTGACATTAAATAAATAGTATTACATCTTAAAGTACCATATTATTAATTATATAAAATAATATTTAAAAGTCGCACTACACCTTAAAATAAGAAATAACGAATACTGCTAACCTATTAATAAAGAGATAAACCAATAAATAAATGCTACATATTAATAAATAAAAAAATAAACATAATAATAACAATAATGATAATATACAGTACTAATAGGGTTTTACAGCACCGCTGCAGGTGCGGTGTAATCAAGCCGAACACTCATTAAGTGGAATGACGTGAATCCTGCGCAGGAGGCCTTTACTGTCCACAGAAGCAGGCTTTGATGCATTAAATGAAGCCAGACTCTCAGGAATAATGTGTCCAAACACGCAGCTGTACAGAGCTGATAGAGCGGCTCTCACATCACATACAGACGCACTCTTTTACTAATTACTGCAGATTCCTGCTCATATTATTCCAGACCGAGTACGCCTTGTCTTCAGAATCTGTTCTCAAACTGTACCTTGATTTCACTTTTTGGCTCAATTATGACACAACAGCTGAACAACAAAAAAAGAAACTTTATGCTTGAAATGTGTGGATAACCGACTAAAAAGTGCCGATTATTTCAGAGACAAACTCGTAACATAGACGTGCGCTGGTGGAGATCAGGGCTGCTCGATTATGGCAAAAATCACGATTATTTTGATCAATATTGAGATCAGGTGAGGAGTACTCATTAACTTGCTCATTAACTTGCTCATTAATAAAGCTGTCATTTTTAACAGTGAATTTCCTTGAAAATGCCAGATTCAAGGAAACAAACAAACAATGACAACAAAAACGCAACAACAAAAATAATAAACAACAACAACAGCCTTTCTCAGAAAGAAACGACACAGAAATGATGCCTGCTGTAATTATTTTAGTATTATTTAAACTATTATAGTTATGAATATTTTGAATTAGCTTTAGAAATAGCTTTATTGTACACATGTATATTTCATATATAAGACATATTCATAAATCTATAGCTTGTTGCATTTTTCATTTTAATTTGAGTAAACTTTGTAGCAATTTTGCTTGTATTTGTTTTTTCAATTTTGCTCTTTTTTGTACTTTTATTCATCTCGAGAGTGTTTTTAAATATTATAATATTAAATATATAAGTTTTAGTTCAGATTTAATTTTTATTTATTTCCAGATAGTAACTTAAGTGCTTATTTCAGTGAGTTAGGCAATATTTAAAATTTTCTTTTAGTTTAAAAATGTATCTAATATTTTATAATTTTAGTTTATTTTAACTAACAAACATGTTTTATTTAGTTATTTATTTGCATATAATTGTTATATATTTAAAGACATTCAGTAAACAACTGTATAATAAAATAACTTCTATAAAAATATTTGATAAGATACATGTTTATATATGTTTTACAAAGTAAATAGACTGATGTCACATGTGTTCATCTAACGTGATTGATTCGTTTTGCATTTCGAATCAAATGAAGCATGTTTCGTTTGTGTGCTGGAGTGTTTTGTAGTCATTATTAGAGCTGTGAGCTGTTAGTGTGTGATCTGTAGCTGGCGCTTCACTCGTCGCTGTCAAACTTTAAATAAGTTTAGCAACAGTCTGAAGCAGAAAGCTCAGGTTTAATAGACTCCAGATGTTTAAATGATCAATAGTAACTCATACATATAAATGTAAACATGATGCAGTTCAGTAGATGTTCAAATTATGAATTTAATTGCGAGTACCGTAGACGACCGTGTGCATGAGCAATGACCAAATCCAGACAGAAACGGCTATCTATAGAGATCCAGAAACCTGTGATGATTCAGATAAAGCACACGCTTTCACTCGCATCAGAACTCCAGAAAACACAGGAACGTTCCTCCAAGGGCAGAGGAGGACGATTATTACACGAGTCTCGTCTTCCAGAGTTAAACCAGTCAAATGCTTCATTCACACGTCACTCTAGACTAGACTGTGCCATGAAAGAATCACATTTCATTGGATTTCCATTCATACGCTTGTGATTCGATTTCGATTCGATTCAATAGTGATTAATTTGGATATATGAACAATCAGGTTCGGTATGTCAACATCCCTCCACTAATGCTGCATTAAAGCATGTCAGTCGGTACATTATAGGATGCACGATCATGTCATAAAGGCTTAAAATGTAAACACCGGCCTTGCCGATAAGACGGAGAGTATATATTTACATTAACTCTCTCCCCGCCAAACACAGAATTTTCCAGGTTTCCTCGCTGTTAAAGGCTAGGGGGCGCTATCACGCATCTCCGGAATGAATCACTCGATCAAAAACACAGGCGAGGAAGACACAGAAACCAGCGATCTCGTATGTATGCATATGAAAAATAATGCGATCGTATAAATGAAAACTGCCTAATGTTAGCGAGTGAAATGTGGATCCAGAAAGTGTGCAAGCTTTGGGAGTACGCCATCTACTGCAGCGCTGCTTGGAATAGTACTGAAATGATCAGATGAGTATTGATAAAAAAAATACGATTTTATCAGCTTTTGATCCTCCCCCCCTCCACCACAAAATGTTGCTTTTTTTTTCTTGAAAACATGGTACATCAAGGGTTTTTTTTTTTTTAAAGTAGAGGGTCTGATCTTTATTTTGATGTATTGCATGTTCAGATATTCATACAATAAAATATTCTGGGGGCCATGACATTTTTGTGAAAAACATCAGCAAAAAGCTGAGTTAATAAAAATTACAAACACTGACATTGTAAATAAATAATTAAATATGCAGATTTATTCATAACCAGGTACTAATTTTTCGAAGGAATGTATGAAAAACTTCCACTTATTAGGAGCTCTAAATGATTTTTAGAATTTGTACAGCTCTTTTGCTTTAGACCATCATAATGTTAAAATCCCAAATTAAAAAAATGTGAAAGGTTTCAACTAGAATCTGTATGAGAAAAAAAACAAACAAAAAAAACAGAAGAGATTTATTTATTATAGTTATTTTCAAGGCTTTCAATTTCAGTTTATTACTCCTAACAAATAAGTTTTTGCTCAAAACTAAACAAAATTAAAAATAACTTGTCTATAATTTCCAGGAGAGACTTGGTGTTGTTTCAAAACAAAGGGAAATATATATCGGTATCGGCATCGGCTATCGGCCAAAATGATTTGAAAAATATCGGCATATCGGATATCGGCAAAAATCTAATATCGCGCATCCTTAGTACATTACTATAATAAAGTGATTCATTAACAAACACTTAATTTCCACTTAATATAATTAATAATAATTATGTTTCTGCTCCATTTTGTTGTTGAAATATAACCATTTGTATCTACAGTGGAGTCTAATGTGTTTCATTACGAGTTATTACCAGGGAACAAATTTAGGTTACCAAAATTACAAAATTAGAGGTATTTAAAGGTTACATAAAAACGTTTTTTTAGCGTTCATTCAAGAAAAAATAACAATCATAAGGAGTTAAGAGAATGTTTACATATCAGATGTCTTCTCTCCGTTATGAGAACATTTATCAAATATTAATAAAGTTATAAGAACATTCCATAAACATTACTTTAATAATGATATTTATATAACTTTTAAAAAACATTAGTGAAAGATGCGAGAAGATCCATGGTAGCCGAGTATAAGTTCAAACAAAACATAAATACTGAGAACAGGTTCAAGCAAAAATATAATGAAAGTAATATAGTGCATATATTTATCAAAATGCTATTTATTTCTAGCTGAATTCCCAGTTTGTATTCACTGAATGTATTTTCTGAGGTAAATGTGATGTGCTGTGACAGTATTGATCTCAAGCAGTTTTACTGGTGTCTTTCTGCAGTGGAATCACTGATTGAACGATTGATTCATGAATGATTTCAGTGTCTGGAGTTTATTGTGCGCTGTAATGTTAGTAAAGAGGAAGAGATGATCACGGTCACGAGGCATTAAAGAGCCAAAAAAACACATTTAGTGAGTGATTTTAGTGATTAAACTAACAGAATTTTAAAGCTGAGACTTTGTTTCATATCAAAAGTAACAAAGATTCCTGTGATTATTAGATGGCAGGAGCTACAGATATTGTTTGATTGAGTTTTGTTCACGCATCAACTGAAAACAGCAGAGATCGACATCGGTTCATCAGAATAAGAATCAATATTTTCAACCCAACCCTACAATCTAAGACATTTTTGTAAACAAAACCACAAACGCTCTAAGCAAAGCTCTAGGAAGTATTACAGGCAGAATTTCAATAGAAGCCTATGGGATTTGATCGGTTACATTCAGCAACACGAGTCAGAACAAAATGAGGGGTTTTTACAGTAAGCTTGAGTTGCATTTTATAAATGACGGTCTCTGGTTGTGGTTTCTGAAAACCCTAATGCATGTTTACAAGAACAGCGTTTCACATCATTTCAGGATCTGCTGCTTCACGCAATAACAACTGTCTGTCTGCTATTTGCGCTAAACAAACTTGAGGCCTTCAGGTATCCAAGTGAACTAATTAGTATGCCACGTTTGTAAATAAAACAAAGATCATTAAGTACATTTTACATGAAAATATGATTTCAGTCTTTCTACAGTAAAATCCAATATTACTGCACTACGAACATTAGGGGAGATTCCTAAAATGAAAACAAATTTCTGAAAACTTAAAGACACATTAAAGCTAAATAGAAATATTAAAAATAAAATAATAAAAGCACATAAAATGACAAAAACTTCAGTAATAAAAAAAAAGGTTTTATTAGAAATAAACTTCAATTTTTAAAATTCAAAAATAATAAATAAACAAAAAACCAATTAGAATTAACTTTAATTTTAAAAGATTAGAAATAAAAATGTTGCTTGGCAACAGAAATAAAGAAAACTAAAATACTCATAATACTGCAAATTTAAATAAAAGATGTAATTTAAAGCTAATAGAAAAATTATTATATTAAATATTATATTAAAAATGTAAACAAAACCACAACAAAATACAAAAACACAAACATGTGTTAGATATACAATTTTTCAAATTCAAATTTTCTGCTTTTTTTCAAGTTTTCACGATTTTTTTTCAAAGCTGTAAATAAAGATTATTGTAGTATGTTTTACAAAAACATACTATTTCAGCCTTTCAACTTCAAAATCTCAGTTTGACTTCAATGTGTTACTTAGATCTTTTTCTATGTAATGATTTGTGAAAATGTTACACAGATAGTAATAGCTAATTCTAAGTGAAAATATTTTACTACACCATTTTTGCCGCTAATAGCCTATAACAAATGGACAAAAGAATTGAATGAATTAAATTTTGCATGTAATGACCTTATAATGCATAGTGGGATTCTCAGAATTAATCACAAAGCATAGACATAACACATTCTAATATTTATCTATTCATTGTTACACATTTAATGCATTAAAACAACCAATTTCAGATGCAACCGTGAATATGCAAATATTATAACGCATTTGAACTTTGGTTACAATTGAGGAGATTGAGTGAGAAACCGGCTGATCATTTAGACAGCTTAGAAATGTGCATATCAAATATAAATGTCATTGTTTTGGGGTTAATTTTTCATTCAGATGTTATGAGAAATTCTTAATTATAGAGCATAGGGAGGATTCTGTGTCAGCTTTATTGCCCACGCATGAATTCTGAAGCACCGTTCTATCCTATCAGAGCAGATATTTCAGAACTAAGCGAGGTCTGATCCACAGCTTTTATTCTCTTACTGCAAACTAGTGGACGATCAATACGGGTTTATAATGGCCAGCGCGGCTCCCGATGACCAGAAAATATGTGACCACAAATACACTTCGCACACCTCGTTATATGGATCATGACGCTTGTGGAATCTGAACCTGCCATTCAGAATGATCTACACATCCATCGCTTCATGCATAGTTGTTGTTAATTACATATTTCTGATAATTTAGCAGTGCTTTCAGCTGGCAATAAGTGCTTGTGCTCTCAGCTCAGTGGAACATATGTTTAAATTAATTCAGCAAATTTTCCTCCTCAATCAGCAGACTGCATCTGTGCCAAACACATGCTGTTCTGAAGCGTCAGGCTCGGTGTTATCAGACAACATGACCCGAGCCAAGCATCAGTCCTGTCTAATGCAGCGTCAGCGCTCTGTGATCGCACATCACTGAGTCCTGAGGGGCGTCGGTGTGTTTGACCGCTTCAAACACAACAATAGAGCAGCACAACAATAGCAGAGCGACTCTAAGAAACATCTAGCCATAGAAAAACATCCTGCCACTATAGCAACAGCCAATCGCAGGTGTTAGATATCATCATTGCTATTCCATACAATATATGCCAGGAGAGAGTTTGAACATTATTAAATCACAACATAAAAATGCAATATAGCATATTCCATTTTACTTAAACACTACTGAAGGAGAATATATGCACTCTTGATTATGCGTTTCCTTCACTATTCACAACAACTCATCAATTAAAGGGATAGTTCACCCAAAAATGACAATATGCTGAATGGGTGCCATCAGAATGAGAGTCCAAACAGCTGATAAAAACATCACAATAATCCACAGCATCCAGCCATCAGGGTAAAATCTCCTCCAGTGTGAAAAAACGTGTTTGAGTGTGAATCAGGAGAGAAATCTGCACAGATCAAGCAGGGTTTAAACAAATATGTGGCTGAATTTTGATGTGAGAGACAACAGCAGATGCACTTTTAAGCGTTATTCTGGATTATGGACTCTATGGTATTTTAGTTAAAAGCGTCTTAATGCTGGATGTGTTTCAGCTTTTGTCTTCTCCAGATGTTAACTGATGGACTGGAGTGAATTACTTGTGGATTATTGTGATATTTTTATCAGCTGTGTGCATGGACTCTCATTCCGCCGGTACCCATTCCACTGAAGAGCATCCATTGCTGAGACACTGATGCAGGGCTACATTTCTACAAACCTGATGAAGATACAAACTCATCCTGATCTCGGATGAACTGAGGGTCAATCAGCAAATCTGCATTTTAAGGTGAACTATTCCCGTTTTAAAAATATGTTTAGCTTCATATACAAACTGGTAGCATTGAAGCAAAGCCTTTAAGATTTTAGATTTCCTTCACACTGGTACTGCATGTCCTCAGACCAAAACACTTGAAAGATGAATATAGAGAAAAACAAACAATACATCTCCGCCACACAAACAGCTCATATTTCTCCGTTATGCTCATGTTTACACTGAAACGCCGCTCACCGCTTCATGCAGTGTCTTGAGCATCTCTGTCTGATCTCAGATGTGAGAAATAAACTGCAGTGACGTCACCAAACTCAACCCAAACACTGAGAGCACCAGTGCAGCTCGAAAAGCTCAAGACCTTCTCTCACAAACTGTGCATTTCTTAAGGAGCAAACCAAGCTCAAGACGCTTTAAAAATGTGTCCCTGGAGCACAAAAGCAGTGTTAAGTCGCTGGGGGATATTTGTAGCAATAGCCAACAATACATTGTATGGGTCACAATTATACATTTCTCTTTTATGCCAAAAATCATTAGGATATTAAGTAAAGATCATGTTCCATGAAGATATTTAGTAAATTTCCTACCGTAAATATATCAAAACTTAATGTTTGATTAGTAATATGCATTGCTAAGAACTTCATTTGGACAACTTTAAAGATGATTTTCTCAATATTTAGATTTTTTTTTTTTTGCACCCTCATATTCCAGATTTTCAAATAGTTGTATCTCAGCCAAATATTGTCCTATCCTAACAAACCATACATCAATGGAAAGATTATTTATTCAGCTTTCAGGTGATGTATACATCTCAATTTCACAAAGTTGACCCTTATGACTGCTTTTGTGCTCCAGGGTCACGTATGTAAACTCGCTCTCCGTTATTCTGCAACGCTGTCACTCAGTCTGCCCCAGATCTGAAGCTTCTGGAAGCGATGACAAACGCAATCGAGCAAAAGCAGAAGAAGCGCACAAACCTTGACCGGGGAGCTCCGCGTGGCGACGGGCAAATCCCGCACCGCTGTCCCCGCAGGCGAAGCCGATCCGCCGGCCGCGCATCCCGCCAGCGCCGCTCTCCCTCCTCCGTTCCGCGGACGCTGTTTAATCCCGTCCAGAAGACGCACCAGGAGGATGTTAGCAGGCAGATCGTCGACTACGCAGTCCACTAGGATGCGGCACTCCGGGCAGCGCAGCTCGTGTCTGGAGCTCACGATGTTCTCCAGGCAGCGGCGGCAGAAGGTGTGCTGACAGGGCAGCACTTTGGCGCTGGTGTCCAGCCGCTCCAGACACACAGAGCACTCCAGCAGATCCAGCAAAGACGACTCGTCCATGTTTTCCTCTGGTACGCAACGCTGTCGTCGACGCGCAGGCGACGCGAGTCAACTTGGCACGCATATGGTCATAGTAATGTGCGGAGAACGGCTTGAGACATGAGCGCGACGGAGCGCGTATGATCTCTGCTCTCTCTCTCTCTCTCTCTCTCTCTCTCTCTCTCTGTGTCACACACACACACACACACACCACAGCTGTGAGGTCACGCGCACGCCATCATCAAGCGCGGGCATCTAGTAACTAGGGTAGTTGGTTACAATAGTGTTGCTTTTGATTTGATCAAATCAATGATTCCTCAAATCATGCTGTTGCTTTACTAACTGATCAGACGCATCATTTTCACCTGCTGGACCAGAAAACAGAGACATATCTAGAGGACTGGGCCGCTAGCAACGCCCTAACGACGCAATTGCGTTTTTTTCCAAGAATGCAAAAATTGCAACATAAAATAAATTTAAAAAAAATGCTAAAATAAAGAAAGGCAAAAAAAAATCTAGTTATTGTTATATTTCCTAGCCAAATCTTCTGTGGCAAAACTTGAATGGTTTAATGATTAGCGAGTCATTTATTGAGTAAATGGCATGAAAACGTCTTAGCAACAGAATAGCAACACTTTGGTAAATACCAGAGGGGTTTATTTAGTTTGTTTGGTTTCTCCTCTTTTTTTTTGCACAGGTATAGAAGCATTCTCATTCAGGATATCTAAACATTATCATCAACATATTTATTTTTAAGCTCAACAAAATTCAACGCAGTTGTTTCAGTTGAATTGAATATATATACAATCAGTTTGATATAATTGACGTTATATTCTTGCACAGCCAAGTACTTCAAAGTTAAGGCAGCAACTAAACTTAAGTTTCTCAGTTGAAATAGGTGCAAGTTTATTTTATATATACACTGAATAAATAATACACCGTTTGCATATTTATATTCTGTAGCATGAAAACTATTTTTTAATAATAACAATAATAATCATTTATTTGTATATCATGTAATGCAACTCCAAGTGCTTCACAAGCATAAAGCAAATATTAAGAATACAACATCAATATTCTATATTAATTTCAATATAACACATTATAAATATCAATATAATTTGTGCAATGTTAGAAGTTAGGTTTTCGTGTATACAAAGTCTGCTATTTATTTTAAATCCATTTTTAAATATAGTTAGAAAAAAATAAGTAAAGATATAATTTTTTATAAAAAGTCTTTAAGCCTATAGCATAATTTTTTTTATACTATAGCTTTTTTTGATGAATGATGAGTTTTGATAACTATTTTTGTTTACAGAAGTACAATTGTGCACCTGATGTCGTTCTATAGTTCAGTGCTCAAGCGCTGTTTGGATTCTTTCTCGTTACTGAAGCGCTATCTGGTGGTTATAGTTCATAACTCATGCATTCGTGGTGCAACAGTATAAATGAGGTTTAATCACTGGTTTAATCTGTTCATAATCCATGGTGTTTCACATGCTCTGAGTAATTGCATATCACCAGATCATCGTGTAAGTATAAGCAATTCTTTAAAATAATAATAATAATCAGGTGTGTTATTTTAAACAGGCAACTAGCGACATCTGTTGAACTTTTACAGAAATGACACAAACTCTTGTCTAAACTAATTAAATGGCATGCATGAGAGCAAGAAACACATATCTCGTGCAGTGTCTTATGTCGTGTTAGTGCTAGTTATGGTCTCAGGAGGCTGCTTGAGAATGTGCTCTCTGTGTGTGAATGGAGCTGAACCTGTGCAGTCCTATACATGTCCAGTCCTGCCCGGCTCACACTGAACTACAGCACTGCTGCCAGCCAATCACACAGCACTGTCTCAGTCTGCCCACCCAAGAAGAGCTGTGCAGCAGACTCGATCCACACCCTCCATCTGAGCTCAGTCAGCACGCCTGGCGTGTTTGCATGCGGCTGTTTAAGCACAAAACTCGACCTTTTGCTTGCTATACAGCGTGAACGTTTATTAGGCCACATATGAGGTTGCAGTTTTGTAGCATAACCTTCCTTGTTTAAAATGGAAGTGTGTCTGTTGAATATGGAAGCCCGTTTCTGCAACGGAATTTAAAAAATAATTGCGACTTTTTATCTCACAATTTGGACTTTTTTCAATTCTGAGGGGGAAAGTCAGAGCTGTGAGATGCAAAGTCATAATTCCGGATTTTTTCCTTGTAATTCTAAGTTTAAATCTCGCAATTCTATGTTTTTTCTCGCAATTGCAATATCTCTCAATACTAACTTTTTTCTTAGAATTCTAAGTTTGCATCTCGCAATTCTATTGTTTGTTTTGTTTCAACCACGGACTTAAAAAAAAAAAGGTAACTGCAACTTTTTATCTAACAATTGCAACTTTTCTCAGAATTCCAAGTATACCTCTTGCAGTTCTTTTTTTCCCCACCACGGAATAAAAAACAAACAGATAATTGCATAATTTTTCTTTTCAGAACGGCAAGATTATTTATCGCATTCTGAGTTTATATCTCAAAATTCTGAATTCTGACAGTTCTGACTTTATATCTCACAATTGCAACTTTTCCTGCAATTGCTGGGTATATTTGCGAGTTCATATCTTGCCATGTTTAGCTGATATCTCACACTTCTGAATTTTCTTCTCAGAATTGTGAATTATATCTTGCAATTATATAGCAATTCTGACTTTTTTTTTCTTTCTAAGAGTTGCGAAAAATCTGAGTTGTGAAATAAAAAGTTGCAATTATGTATCGTGTGATAGAAACAGGCTTCCATAGATCAATGGCTCTGCTTTAATAGCAAAAACAAGCCATAATCTTCAAATAAAATCATTTCACCATCATTTCAGACTCAGAAGTAGCTTGGCTGATGCTGCCATCTCCATGGCAACCATTCTTCGCGCCCCTGCTGTGAAGTTGTTACCAAGTGACAGTCGCCATAACATTACTGTTACAAATGTATCATCTTTCGCACCGCAGAATGATGCATGAATGTGCAACTACAGTCATTTATGATAACTGATACAGAATCACTCTTCATTTGGTTCTAAATGAATCCTTGTGGTGGATCGGCTTTCTAGCTTCACAGAGAGGATTTGATTTATTCTTCATGTATTGTGTTTGATTGCAGGCGGAAAGCACATTTCAAAGTGCACATAAACGAAGAGAAAAATGCACCAAAAAAAGAAAGCATCCCTGAGGGGAAGTACACCTGTCACACCTGTTTCCCCAAAGCATCTTCTCCGATCAATAGATAAACAAGTCAATAAATTATCCTGACATCTATGGGTCCACTTGGTAGAACATCATACATTTCGTGCACATCAATATATAGCCTATTATCAAAATAATTACACAGTTCTAATAAAAAAATAAAAACCGAACGATCCGGTCTGATCTCGCTTTGATGCTGATGCTGATTGATCCTCTCTGTCTCGCGGCGGTGTGTGTGTGTGTGTGTGTGTGTGTGTGCCGCTGGCGGGCAGCAGTGAGTCTGGAGATACCTGTCTCAGGTTCGTTCTGGGCGGAGAGCATCTTGAAGTCAGTCATTCGAGGAGGAGCCAGACGCAGAAACGAGCCGAAGCGCTTTAAGAGGCGACGGACTGACCCGAGTCCCTGCCATGATCTGATCTCAGTCCAGATCTGAGCTCGGAAAGAGTCGTCGTGCTGAAGAATCCGAGCTGAAGCGCAGAAGCGGCTCTGGAGACCCGCAGGTAAAGGCGCCTCAGGAATGCGCTGCGGGGAAATTCCTGCTTCACTGAGATGCACGCGGACACTTCGTGCTCTTATACTCCTACAAACACGCGTATAGGTGTTTATTTACGTGTTAAAGCAGTTTGTTGTTTGTTATGCACGCGCTCTTGAACTTTGCGCACTATGTGATGTGGCGCTTAGATATGCACGTTATCTTAAGCTATAGGGCTGGTTCTGGGAATGCGCTGGCTGTCCCGTGCGGAGATGAGATGCGAGGGAAAGTCCTGCATGGAGATGAGACATGCGCTTGCTTGCATGCTGGAGCTTCTGATGTCTCTGAGACTTTGAACTAAAGAGGACATAAACGCGAGCGACTCGAGAAAAACACGAGGCTACTGGAGAGGAGATGCATTGATGAGGGCGCGATGCTGGAATCGGTATTATTAAAGTGAATCGGTCAAAACTAGTTGCATTGCCAAAAGCGACTATGGTCGCAAGTTCCGTCGTTGCCAAATAGAGTTGAGCGGAATTTGCGACGCTGCTTTTCATTGATTGAGCTACATTGTTATTGCATTTTTTTTGCAACTGCATTGTCTTGGTTGTGCTGGTGAAGCTGTACAATTACAAAAAGCTGACATGTGCTTGTAATAGAGCTTCTCCGATGACCCTCATATTGAATCGTTTTTGAAAAGCTTTGCAGATCGAGTCCAGACATGATAAAATTACACAATGTTCGTCTTGTCGCTGGACAGATGATCGCAGTGTTTGACGAGCTTTGCTTTGTGATGAATCGGTTGAAATGATTCGCTCAGTTGACTCATTCGAACCTAATCCGTAAAACAGCATTTTTGGAATTTGTGCATAATTGTTGTAACAACTCAGAATTGTTTTTAATGAATTTGATACGTTTGAAGTTATGGGACAAGTTATGGGTAAAACATTAAAACGTATAAAAAGGCATTTGAAATGAAGTCAAATTAAGGTGAAGGCATGGTAAAAAAAAATCTGCAATCTGATATTTTTAATTCAAATCAACCTCTAAAAGTGGCTGAAGTTGAAGAAACACCTCTGTATTCTCTAATGGGACGTGAAAGGTCAGGTCCCAGATCACAGCAGTACATGATCTGAATCAGTGATTCTCTCATTGATATTTATGTGAACTGATTGATACGCATGATCAGGAACAGTCGCATTCAACACATGTTATGATTATGGTACTTCTGCTGCTGAATGTTGATGTGTGTTGCTGCAGTCACAGCATCTGCCTGCAGGGGCTAAACTGCTCTTTTTCTTCTTGTGCGTGAATTGTAGATTTTATAGATGAATTGAGCTTCAGGGTTTTTCTTTCATCTCCTTGTATCAAAGAAAGGCGGAGGTTTTTATCTGGATGTCGAAATGTTAAATGTCTTCGATGTTTTGATGGCTGTTTTCCCAAATCAGTGCTTCATTATTATGGCTGATCTATAAGGTGCTTGTTTTGATGTCTCACATATATGTCTCAGGTTTGATTTCTAAAATCTTTTATGTGAAATTCAGAGTTTGACTCTGCAGTCGTGCAGATATTGTCCACATGACGGTCATGTTGTGTTTGGGTCACATGCATCTAATGCATGGCATTGCATTGGATTAAAACTTACTGAGTTTGTCCACAGGGTATAACAACTTCACAAATTTTTTTTTTGATAATTTTTGTATTTTGGTGGATTTTTTCCCCACCTTGTTGCACCTGTGATGTTCAAAAAAGACCAGCCAAATTGCTTGTAAGTTTCTTGTAATGCTATATAATTAATCTTGGAATAAACCTTTTTATTAACTTGTTTTCTTTCAGTTAGCACCAGCGTTGTTGTAGTATAAACAAGATATTATAGTTTTAGTATTTTAGTATTTAGCATTTTAATTTGAGTTAAAGTTTTAGTAATTTTGTTGTGCGTTTTTGTTATTTTTATGAGTTTGTATTTTTTTATATTCGTCTATATTGCAGTTTTTATAATTTTTTATTTAAGTTTTAGATTTAGTTGTTTTAGTACATCAAGTCAAACTAAATTAAAATTAAAATTGTTTTCTTGGCAACAAGCTGAATTGATGTTATATCTCATCTGTGTGTGTGTTATTATAATATATAGTTTTTTTAGTTTACTGTAACTATAGTACCAACTGATAGCCTAGGTATTTGTTCGGTATTTTGATCAATGATTGTATCAATATTGAGTGACCATTTGCAAATATGATCTACAAGTAATGCTTTTTTCACTCAAAAGTTTCATAAGCTCAGATCAATGAGGGCTATGATCAATCAGATCCAAAAAGTAAAACAAAATCTGTGGCAATTGAAAGAAAACAAGTTGATAAAAAGATTGAATCCAAGATTTGATGATAATATAGCATAATGAGAGATTTACGAAGCACTTTTTCAAAAGGCCAGTCAGTTTGGACGCCAAAGGCAATTTTGGTGCGTATTTCCAGCACAGCTCAAGGGTTAATGCTTAGCTAGATTGAAACCTGGTCAGACAGAAGCATTGAGTCTCTGTGTGAGCACACACACACACACACACACACACTCAATGCCTGAATGAGGATATACTGTAGGCTTGGCCATAAGTAAACTCTGAGCAGCTAGAAGCATCAGCGCAGAGAAAGGAGTGATTGATGAGACTCTGTCACGTCGTCTGAAGGATGAGAGGAATCAAAGGCTGTGGTCGCATGAAAAGACAGCAGAGCTTTGCCCTCCTTCAGCTGCTGCCGAGCTGCTTTTCTCTGGCTTTGCTCTGCTTTCATTGAAAAGCAGTAATTAAAATCATCAAAAGGTGAAGAGTGTTTGTGTTTCCCAGTAAAGTCAGGATGCAGACAGCACCGCCCTGCAGACACCGCAGCCCAAAAACACGGCCTTTGTGCTCCTGTGTCAGTCGAGCAGAACCACCACCGCTTTTCAGCGCTCTACCATAGATCGTCAACACTTTATGGGTTTGCTTTCAAATGAAAGATAATTGTTTTTCAGAGGAACGTCGATTTTTGGGGGGTTTACAATTCCCTGCAAGTTGTATTCTGTGTGTAACTGTAATGTATAACTAATGTGAGAAGTAAGTTCTAGTTAAATTAATTCTGGTTAAACATTATCAAGGCATGTTTTCACACTTCAAGTTATGGAAGCTTATTTCCGCCACAGAGTTAAAAAAAATAAAACGTGTAATTGAAATGAGTTTCTACCTCACAATTCAGACTTTCTCTCAATTCTGATTTCCTAACCATTTGGACCGACAGTTCTGAGAAAAGGACTGAATTGCAAGATATAGGCCTAAAGCCAGAATTCCAAGATACTGTATAAACTATAATTGTGGGAAAGTCAGAACTGAGAGATATAAAATCATAATTGCAAGAAATAAAGTCAGAATCGTGAGGTATAAAATCATAATTGCAAGATATATAGTCAGAATATCGAGATGAAAACTCATTTCGAGATCATTTTCAGAATTGCAAGATAAAAATATTGAGGCAAAAACTTGCAATTTTAACAAAAAAGACATAATTGCGAGCTATAAACTCAGAATTGCGAGACAAAGTCAGAATTGCAAGATAAAAACTCAGAATTATGAGATATAAAGTCAGAATTGAGAGATAAAAACTCACCATTGCGAGATATAAAGTAACAATTGCACAATATAAAGTCAGAATTGAGAGATAAAAACAGAATTGCAAGATATAATGTAAGAACTGTGCAATATAAAGTCAAAATTGTGAGATTACTCTGATTTGCGACATATAAAGTCAGAATTGCGCAAAATAAAGTGAAAATCGTGAGATAAAAATTTAGAATCATGAGATAAAAACGTGCAATTCTAAGAAAAAAGTCAGAACTGTGAGATATAAACTCAGAACTGAGAGTTATAAACTTTCAAATTCTAAGAAAAAAGTCAGAACTGTGAGATATAAACTAAGAAATGCAATCTTTAATGACACCGCAGTGGAAACCTCCTGTATTGTTTTGCGTGTGGGATGAACTTAGTTGAACAGGTGATGATCTGGTCTACAGTAGTTGTTCTTGTCGTTTTGTTTAGATTGTCTCCTATAGCATAACTCTGAGTGCTTGACAGTTGAAATGAGAAGATTATAGTTTTTCGCAGCTTTCATGTCTTTCCTTTGGTGAGCGTTTAGGAGGAAACCCGAGGAGCCGCACATCCTCCGTTTGCATGTACAGTCACATACTGTCTCCATACCTCCAGGTTCTATACAGCTCCTTAGTAGCTCCTGACTTTTTTAATCAACTTTTCACCCTGGACGTCAATGGCTGCGAGGCAGAGATCTGACGGAGAAACGCTGGCAAACGAGCAGGATTCAACAGCTTCTTAAGCTTCTCCGCTAGTGCGATCCTTTCTCCGATATCAGGACGCTGAGATTGTAGGCTTGACAAAAGCCTTGATTGTCTGAAGCTTCTGGAGGTTTGATACTAACTCGGGTGTTCTGGGTGGTTGTGGCTAGTTGTTTACTATAAGATAGATGGCAGGTTGATGCAAGTTAAAGGTGTGTGTGTGTTTGAACAGTTGGAGTTCATGATCATTCTGAGACATTCATGAGTATGTTCAGATAATTGATTGATCTGCTACAGAAAATGCATGTGATCATTCACTCTGTATAATTTGGTCTGATGTTATCCAGTAGCTCAGCTGACACAGAGCATGTTTTTGCATTACACTTTGCTGTTTTCTATTGTTTTTCTATGTAAACATAAGCTAGACTGGGGATTTGTGAGAGACTTTGGGGGTTTGCGAGTTGATGAAAAGCTAATAATCAAGTATATCGAATGTAAAATTAATATGAATAAATGGGACTGGATGATAATCACAATACGGGTTAGTTTGATTATCAAATCAAAGGCTGATTTAATCGAATAACTGTTTAGCCTGATGCACTGCGTTTCAGAGTGAATCATGCAGCACATTTGATCATAATGATCAAATATTCATTTTGTAATTTACAACAGTAATATATTTGTCTTTATTTTATAATTTGAGTTTAAAAAAAAACTACTACGACTACTATTACTACTACTAATTATTATTATTATGAACATTAGAAAAAATGCAAATGTGTTGTAAAATTATTACAATATTAATATTGTATTAATATTGACGTAAATATTTTACTTCTAATGGTTTCAGCTGACAAAAAAGTTTATCTCAGAAGTAATTGTGACTACTACTACTAATAATAATTATTAAAATGTTAATTTAAAATCTCAGGAGGACTTTAAGTAAATATTTAGAAATATGTTTGGCTGGAAAAAGTTTGTGAACCCCTGCGCTAAATAGACATGTTTGACTGCGCTCGCATCTAAAACCATTAAAAGAGAGGAAAAAAAAGTTCACCTTTTAAATAATGCATCTCAAGACCTTGAATTCTTCCCCATTCCACTACCAGTGTCTCACATTTTTAAATGCAAAAACGCATTCTTTGTAAAACAGCCTCAGAGTGCAGTGCTTGCAACACACGCTCATGGGTTTGATTCCTACGGAAGAGACTGTGCTGTAAGTTGCACCGTAAGCATCTGACAGATGTGTAAATGTACAATAACAGTGTGTTTGCCTTGTCAAAGCGGCATAATAAACAGCCTCTAACAGCAAACACAATTTCCAAATGTCTTCACTGTGAAAACAAGCAAATAACTGATGTAGACAGCAGAATCTAGTACAACAGACAGAGTTTGTCCTCAAAGTTAAGGTGGACTTTACTGAACTAAACACACTGATGCCAGAAAGAATCTTTGATCATTTAATTCACATTGGAAATGAACTGGGAAGGAGACCAAGTGAAGCCCGGCTCTCATTTCCTCACTGATTAGTGCCGTTTGAAGAGTAATTTCCTAATCTGACAGCAAATATCAGCTCTGGCACAGGACCAGTACTTCAAGTTTTAACACAGAACCAGCGGCGTTCACGATGAGTAATTGACTGACAGGCTCTTTTATGGCAGGATACTTTGGGCAAAGAGGAGTTGTTCATACAATGGTCAATTTTGAGCTGATACAAAGTGTTGTATCAGAATAGTGGGGAAAAAAACCTAGAAATTAATTGCATTAGAGTTTCTCACTTCAGCAGCACTTAATACACCCCCCCAAATTGTACAGGTTTTATCTATATTCTGAAGCTTTTTATAGAGGGGTTTGTTCATATATCATTCACATATTTTTTTATTGCCCTTTATCATTTGTGTCTGTAGATTTAATTTACGGTACATATCTTTAAAAGCCATTTTCTCAAAATATTTTTGTTTTTCCACTTCAGCAGCACTTACATACACTAAACCTTACAGTCCCTTTCAGTCGGTCACTCCCGGAACGCACGTCTGTGACCGACGAATTGGGATATCGCTTCGATAGACCAATCTACTTCGAGTGCTAAACTAGCCAATGCACATTGGCATGAGATTATTGCATCCAGCTGCTGCTGATCACAGCGTGAGTATAATAAGACAGCAGGTGCAATGCATACCAGCTTTTCACTTCAGAGCCGAGCGATCACATCGTTCCGCTCCTGACTACTCTACGGAGAAAAACTACAGCAAGCACGCTCTTCGTGGGCTCTCGTGCTGGTGGATGGCGCTTCAGTGGCGGTGGTTTTCCCGTGTCGAGTGTGTTGCACACATCAGGCTGCACTACCCCCTGTTTGTGTTGCAGATGGCCCTCTCCCCTGTGCGCTTCAGCACGCTAAAAGAGCAATGTACATCAAAGAAGACACGGGTGGAACGTCTTTTTAAAGATGCGTCTTTTTAAAGATGTCGTACCATCTGTGTGTTTCTGGGTGAGGTCGTTACCTGGCGCCGGGTGATGGCCACGATCGCTGCCTCATGTGTCTGGGCATCAAGCACGCTGAGGTGGCTTTCGTGGATGACGCATGCTCCCATGGTGGGTGTATGACCATCTCGGAGTTGCGGACTGGACTCCGTTACCTGCAAGGGGGCGGAGTGCCCGTGCCACTGCCTAGATCTGGGGTTACCTCTGGCGGCAGCTGGGGGCGCCCTTTTTCTGGCAGTGGGCGGACTGGTCTTACGGTCACGGTGAGGAATTCCCCTCCGGAGATGCCCAAGCCAGCCGGCACTGCGAAACCAGCGGAGGCAGGCTTGACCCTTCCGGGGAGTACTACCTGTTTTTTTCCGAGGCTCCCCCCGACGATCGGATGTCAGTTTCAGCATCGGAGGGTGAGCCGGATTTCTCCGTGGATGAAGATCCGTCAGTGTTGCCGCCCTCTGGGCGTTCAGCGGTGCCAGATACGGACCCGGAAATGATGGCTATGCTTTCCCGGGCCGCCGAGAGTGTCGGGCTCGAGTGGAATCTTCCACCGCGTCCCGAACCCTCAAGGTTGGACGATTGGTTTCTCGGGGTGGCTCGCGCTGGTTCTCAGGGCCCCACCCCAGTGCCTTTCTTCCCGGAGGTGCATGATGAGATCGCTGGGTCATGGTCGGCACCTTTTACTGCCAGAAACCGGCCCGGTGGTTCATCCTCCCTCACCACCCTTGATGGGGTTCCAGCGCGGGGGTATGCGGGAGTTCCCCAGGTGGAGCGGTCGGTTGCAATGCAGTTGTGTCCAAATACCGCTGCCACCTGGTGGGGCAAGCGTTGCTTCCCTCCCGGGCCTGTAGGCACTCGTTGACTTTGATCGGCAGTGCTTATATGGCCTGTGGAGATGCTGCGTCCGCCTTACACGCTTCGGCATTATTGCAAGTGCACCAGGCTAAGGCACTGAGGGACTTGCACGAGGGTGGTCACGACCCGGAAGTTCTCAAAGAACTCCACACCGCGACGGACCTCGCGCTACGAGCAACGAAGGTTACGGTGCGGGTTCTGGGTAATGTTTTTTTTTTTTTTTTGTTTGGTGCGATTTCCCGATGGGGTCAGGAGCGGCCATCTTGGCTGGTATGGCCGATATGCGCGGAGACAGGACAAGACAAGATTCTGAACGCCCACGTGTCCCGACCGGCCCTTTTCGGCGGACACAGTTGGAGAATTCGACCAGAAGTTCTCCGCTGCCCCAAAAGCAGCACGGAGGCAATCAGGTACATCCTGCCCACGGCGTGCAGGGCTGCCTCAAACGGCTGCTGGGTCTGCAGCCGCCTCAGCACGCCCGTCGCAGGGAGGAGTGCTCTTAAGGAGATGGTGAAGAAACCACTCATCACACGGAGGGAGGGCCGGGGCGGAGGCATCTTTTGTTTCCTTTTTGAGCCACTACCTCGCGTCATCAATGGTACACAAAATACTCGACAAAAGAGCAATTTATTCTATCTCTGGGTCCCCAGAGGGGACGGGGGATTGTGGACCATCAGAGGCCGCCCCCCCCCCCCCCCCCCCCATATCACAATACACCTAGTTCCCTCTCTCGCCGTGAGCAATGCAGTGGGCGGGATCGGGAGGACGAACCAACGGACTACCCACGCAATCTCTGCTCGAACGCAGGTCAGTGTTAAACACACCCAGACCCCACCTCGGACCGGCAAAGATCCGTGCCGGGTCCCTGCATTCTTCCGCGCTGCCCCACTGCGGTTACGCCTGTAAGTCCGTTGATGCCACTTACGCGGTGTCTGGGAGCCTGGCTAAAGCTACCCAGCCCGTCTCGATGGCTCCTTTGACAGTTCGGCTTTCGGGGCCATGCGATTCAATTCACCCGGCGTCCTCCCAAGTTCAGGGGCATCCACTTTACGTTAGTAAAAGCAGCAGATGCCCCTGTCTTGCCTGCAGAGATCGCAATCCTACTGGCGAAGGACGCGATAGAGCAGGTCCCTCCAGCCGATATGAGGTCGGGGGTTTACAGCCCTTACTTTATTGTACCCAAGAAAGGTGGTGGGTTGAGACCTATCTTGGATCTGCGCATCGTGAACCGGGCCTTCACAGGCTCCCGTTCAAGATGCCCACGCAGAAATGCACTTTCAGGTGTATCCATCCCCAAGACTGGTTCGCAGCGATCAACATGAAGGACACGTACTTTCATGTTTCGATCCTTACGCGCCACAGGCCATTCCTGCGGTTTACGTTCGAGGGGCATACCAGTGCAAGGTCCTGCCCTTCGGGCTGTCCCTGTACCCCCGTGTCTTCACAAAAGTTAGGAGGCAACACTTGTTCCCCATGCGAGCAGAGCACAGGGCATTCGCATTCTAACTCACCTCGACGATTGGCTTATAATAGCACAGTCTCTGGATCAGTTGTGCGAGCACAGGGACCTTGCGCTTCGGCACCTCAGCCTGTTGGGCATTCGGGTCAACTGGGGAAAGAGCAAAACTCTCCCCAATGCAGAGGATCTCTCTTCCCGGTATGGAGGGGACTCGGTCCGACAGACAGCACGCCTATGCAGGAACGGGCTCAGTCGGTTGTTTTGTTGACTGCTTGTGAATACATTCAAGACAAGATGGCAGGTCCAATGAAACAGTTCAGATGGCTACTGCGGGCATATGGCAGCGAGGCGACCGTCACGCACGCTAGGGCTGATCCATATGAGACTCGTGCCAGCACTGGATCAATGGCCGAGTCACGAGGTGGGCGTGGAAACGCCCCAAGCACTTTCCGGTACAAGTTAAAAACCGTCATGAACGAAAAAACTGCACCCCCCGTGGTTCAGCCCTGTGTTCATCTGGGCGGAGTTTGCCCAGAGCAGCGTCTCGCAGGCATGCGTGGTTTGCCGGATGCCTCAAACACCGGCTGGGGGGCCACGTACAACGGGCTTGCAGTGTCAGGGGTTTGGACGGGACCCAAACTGCACTGGCACATCAACTGCCTCGAGTTTCTGGCAGTGCACCTTGCCCTGAACCGTCTCAAAGGGCACTTACGAGGCAAGAATGTACTAGTCTGCATGGACAGCCCAGCGACCGTTGCGTACATCCACCGACAAGGTGGTCTGCGCTCCCGTAGCAACTCGACCGCCACCACCTCCTCTGGAGTCAGAACATTTGAGGTCACTTCATGCTTGGTAAATTCATGGGTCGCTGCTAACGGGCAGCCGACGGAGCTGTCCCGAGCTACGCTCCGGGGACTGCCGGGGACTCCATCCCCAGATGGTCAAGAGGTTGGGCCGTTCGGAGTCCGCTCAGGTAGACCTGGTTCCTCTCCAGAAACCTTCACTGACATTGTTTCTCCGGCCGAGGGACACTAGGGACGACTCGCACTGGCACACAGATGGAACACGGGGCCACCCCTTAGAAGTATGCGTTTCCCCCAGTGAGTCTTCTTGCACAGTTGCTGTGCAAGGTAAGGGAGGACGAGGAGCAGGTCCTGTTGAAGGCACCCTATTGGCCTACCAGGACCTGGTTCCCAGAACTAATGCTCATCGCGACAGCCCCTCCTTGGCCGATTCCTCTGAGGAAGGATTTAATGACTCAGAGACGGGGCACCCCTTGGAACCCGCGTCCAGACCTCTGAAAACTTAATGTCCGGTCCCTGGACGGGATGCGTAGGTTCGGAGTGACCTATAACCCAAGGGTAGTGACACCATCACTCAGGAGAGCAGGTCTAGAAGACAAGCATACAGCCTTTGAGTGGAACCTTTCGGTGAGTGGTTTCTTCTCGACGAGAAGTGAAAAGAAGGGAGAAGAAAAAAGAAGAGAAACCGAAGATGGACCGATCAGAGTTGTGGCTCTCATTTTTTGAGCAAGGGTTGGAGCAAGGCTGATTTCCCTCCACCTTAAAGTTATGTCGCTGCTAACCACGACCCTGTAGAAGGGAAGTCACTGGGGATGCATGACCTGATCATCAGGTTCCTTATAGGGGGCGAGAAGGTTAAATCCTCCAATAGCCCCCCTCTATACCCTCTTGGGACCTGACTCTAGTACTCACGGCACTACAGCAGGGCCCATTTGCGCCTTTGCAGACGGTTGAGCTGAAGTTCCCCCTCCTTTTTTGTTTTGATGAAAAACTTTGATCCTGCGGCCATGGGCTCCATCAAGAGTCACACGAAGAGCACTTTTCGGTAAAACGAATTTCATGTCTAGAGTTCAGCCGGTGATTCCAAGGTAACCCTGACGGCCCCGCAGGCCCGGCTAGTGCCCAAGGTGCCCGCTATCCCTTTCGGGATCAGGTGCTTTGTGACACCCTCACAACGCCTGCCCTCGAGAGGGAGGGCACAGACCCCAGCCTAGTTTTGCTCTGTCCCGGGTCGAGCCTAAGGTGTACCTAGACTGGACGCAAACTCAGGGACCTCAGATCAGCTCTTTGTCTGTCATGGAGGTCAGCAGAAGGGGAATGCCGTCTCTAAGCACAGGATGGCCCACTGGATAGTGGATGCCAACACCCTGGCTTATCAGGCACAGGGTGTGGCCCGTTCAGGTTGCAAGCTCACTCTACTAGAAATGTTGCATCCCCCTGGGTGCTGGCTCGTGGCGCCTCGATGACAGATATCTGTAGAGCTGCGGGCTGGGAAACCCCTAACACGTTCGCTAGATTCTACAGCCTCCGTGTGGAGCCGGTATCCTCCTGTGTTCTCACCTCAACGGGTCTAGAAGCATGAAGAGGCCAAGGCCTCTCGGGTCGGCTTGCTAAAACCATCCCAGAGGTCATATAGTAGACCCTTGTTGAGTTCCCCCCCCACCCCCCCACCCCTTCGTCCCCTCGGCAGCCAGACGTGGCGTAGCGTCCGGCGCCAGGCCTTCACTCGGTGAATCCTCGAGAACCGGTAGAAGGCTGGGTACCATATGTAAGACCTAAGTGGATCCCATATGTGTAAAGTCCACGGTATAGCCTTGAGCCCGTGTTTCCCCGGCAGACTCCTGCCATTCCAAGAGGGTTACAATCACCTACATTCTTCCATATGCACCTAAGGGATGTCAATATGTGTATTGCTTCCGAAACCTACTTCGGGAAGGTTGGAGCTTCCGTAAACGTCCCTGTTCCAAGTAGAACGGGAGCATTTCCCAGTGTTATCCAGTCTTACTCAGTGGGTAGTGCCACAGTAGCAGTAGCTGGTCCTCTTGTGCAAGCCCTAGCCTACGCCAAAAAGTAGGGGCGCAGATGGCTTCCACAGGACACTAGAAGGGGCAGTACCTGTGGCCCTTTGTCAGAATCCCAATTCGTCGGTCATCCGAAGTGACTTGGGAGTGACAACCTGAAAGGGAATGTCTCGGTTTGTATGTAACTCATTCCTGAAGGAGGGAACGGAGACCGTCACGTCCCCGTCGCACAGCTCCTGTACCAACGCAGAGCAGCCGGCCACCGGATCGGCTACGACGCGAAAACCTGAATATGGCTGCATTGAGGCCTAGATACTCACGCCTGTGATCAGCAGCAGCTGGATGCAATAATCGCATGCCAGTGTGCATTGGCTCATTTAGTTTACACTCGAAGTAGATTGGTCTCTCTAAGCGAGATCCCAATTCATCAGTCACCGACGTGACGTCTCCGTTCCATCCTTCAGGGAACGAGGGTTACCATACGTAACGAGACATTTTAGTCCTAGTTATATTCTGAAGGATTTTAATAAGGGTTTTTTTCATATATTATTGGCCGGGTTTTATTATTGTACTTTATCTATTTGCAATTTGAGATGGTTTCTTTAAAGACCTTTTCCTCAAAATGAGTTTGTTTCTCTACTTCAGCAGCATTTACATGCACCAAATTTTACAGTTTTATTCCTACCTGTATTATGAAGGGTTTTACTGAGGGGTTTGTTCATATATCATTTACCTGGTTTTATTGTTGTCTTTTATACACTGCGATTTCACTTATGGTACATATCTTTACAGGTTGTTTTCTCAAAATGAGTTTGTTTCTCCACTTCAGCAGCACGTACAAAAACCAAATTTTACAGTTTTATTCCCATCTCTATTCTGAAGGTTTTTACTGAGGGGTTTGTTTTTATATCATTCACACTGATTTATATAACATTTTACTTCTAAACACATGGTGAAAATTAGTGCAGTTTTAATTAGATAATGACCCATTTGCATATTAAACAGAAAACTTGTAATGCAAAACATTTTTTTGCCATTCTTAATGTAATCAGTCAACTGAGGAAGTACGACGATATCTTTTAATTACATTTTTACCCAACTAGGGTGTCTTGCCTTAAAAAGTAGCCAAATAGAAACCATTTCAACTCAAGTCAGTTTAACAAGAAATAATGTTTCAAAGAGAATCCCGATACAGTGGCATTAAATAAAAGTAAACTGTTTAAATGAAATCATTTTTTGAGTGTTTTTAATGGTAAATGGGTTTCTGTGGCAGAATCGGACGGGTCGTTCGGAGTAAAAATATCTTTACCTTCTCCTTTCCCCTAGGAACTGATATTTCAGGGCTGTTAATGATAAGGATAATGATACTCTGTGTATTTATCTTAGATTATGTGGTCGTTATAAGATTAATAACCTGGGGCGGTGAGTCAAACAGAGGCAAGCCCGGGCAGTGTCTGTCAGAGTGCTTGTGTTGGGAGTGCAGTGCATTCCAGCCCGGCATGTGGAGAGAAAAGCACTGGATCTGGATTCTGATGAAAGCGTCTTGGGCGTGTGTGTTCGTTTTGTCAGATAATGAGCCGGGGGGCTCAGGGGCACAGGCGTTTGGCGCTCGCTTCGTTTCCTGCAAAAATAACTTCTTCTGCTCTCTCTCTCGCCCCCCCTTCATCCTTCTTTAAGTCCTCTGATGAGACGCAGAGACGAGGGGTTCGTCGCAGACAGATGAAACGTCTCTCCGTCAGGCTGGCGGTGGCTGTCTTGCACTCGTTGGAGGAAGCTGCCTCACTAAGTGCCTGATGGGAATGTGTGGTCTGAGCAAATATTCCACAGTTAGGATCATTTTTAAGCAAGTCATCCATCTGCAGATTGATTCCCACTGAATAAACACTGTGATTCTAGAGCTTTTTTGAGCATCATGATCAAATTTCTTGTAACTATTATGCTTAAAAATAGTAATTTTTTAATTAGCTTACTTTTTTAGTTTGCTTTAAAAAAAGATTTGTAATTTTTTGTTATTTTGTTAGTTTTTTTATATTTCTATTTAGCTTTATTTTTATTTCTAGTTTTAGTCATTTTAGTACTTAAGCTACAGCTTCAGTGAGTGGCCAGGCAGTATTTTTATTTCTAATTATTTAAATGTGAGTATATTTCTAAAAAGCTTAAGTTTTTGTCATTTTTATGTGCTTTTTATATTTCTTCTTAGCTTTAATTTATTTTTATGTCAGTTCTAGTTTTACTTCAACTAAAGCTTATTTTAGTTACCAAGGCAAAATTTTTAATTCTAATTTTAAATTTTAGTATTTTTTTTTATCTTTTATAATTAAGTTTTTTAATACTTCTATTTAACTTTATTTTTTATTTCAGTTCTAGTTTAATAAATGTAGTACTTTAAAGGAACACTCCACTATTTTAAAAATAGGCTCATTTTCCAACTCCACTAGAATTAAACAGTAGAGTTTTACTGTTTTCGAATCCATTCAGCCGATCTCGGGTCTGGCGGTAGCACTTTTAGCTTAGCTTAGCATAGATCATTGAAACTGATTAGACCATTAGCATCTCGCTCAAAAAATGACCAAAGACTTTCTATATTTTTCCTATTTAAAACTTGACTATGGCTTGGAACTATACTCTCATTCTGGCGTAATAATTAAGGAACTTTGCTGCTGTACCATGGGTGCAGCAGGCGCAATGGTATTACACAGCGCCTGAAAATAGTCCCAGCTAGATAACTTCCAATAAGCCTATTTTCAGGAGCTGCGTAATATCATTGCGCCTGCTGCCACCCATGGTACGGCAGCAAAGTTCCTTGATTATTACGCCGGATTGAGAGTATAGTTCCTAGCCATATCAAAAAATCACAACTTTTCATTTTCCGTCGGTCTTAGTACACGATGTAACTTCAGAAGAGTCAAGTTTTAAATAGGAATAATATAGAAACTCTTTGGTCATTTTTTGAGTGAGATGCTAACGGTCTAAACAGATTCAATGATCTATGCTAAGCTAAAAGTGCTACCGCCAGAACCAGAGATCGGCTGAACGGATTCGAAAACAGTAAAACTCAACTACTTAACTCTAGGGGAGTTGGAAAATGAAAACTATTTTCAAAAATAGTGGAGTGTCCCTTTAACTAAAGATTATTATTTCAGTAGTTACCAAAGCAACAATTTATTTTAATTTTAAAAATGTAGTTTTAGTTCTAATTAAATTTAGTTTAATAATTTTGTTGTGATTGTTTTTTTTAATACTTCTACTTTGCTGTATTTTTATGTCACTTCTAGTTTTAGTAATTTAGTACTGCAATAAGTTTGAATTTCAGTTAGTTGCGAGGAAATACTTTTATTTCTAATTTTAAATTTAGGTTATTCTAATAAACTTAAATTAAAGTAATTAAAAACTTAATAGTAATTAATATATTTTTATTTAGCTTAAATACCATTTTTATTGTCAGTCTAGGTTTAGGCATTAGTACTTCAACTACAGTATTATTTAGTTGCCAAGACAACAGTTTTAATTCAAATTTTAAAAATTAAGTTAGTTTGATAAATATGTTAACCTTAAAAACTTTAATCTTTTAAAAAGAGTTCATTTTAGTTAACAGTAACAACGCGGGTGTGAATTGAAACCCTTAACATAAGATCACAAACCAAAAAAGAGAGGCTTTCATTCCATAAAATTAAATGAAAATTAGAATGTTTTTGCCCTAAAACTTCATTTATCAAAGTGGATGGATGAATTGTGCGTCCCAAACAAATAACTAAAGTGAACAAAGTGTTGAGTGGATTATTTACCTATATAAATACAAATTATTATATGGTTAGTTTGTATTTACACTTTATGCATGTTTTCACGCTTCTGAGACTGAATCAGGACCTGAGACCATGGTTTTAAGACCTTCTGCTCTAGAGTTCTCTCTAGACTAAACAAAAATCTAGAGGAACTAATCTACAGTCTAGATGACACTAATATTCACTCAGAAATTGCGCGTAAATTTCACAGTAATTACGAAGACCCGGCAAATTGATTAATGGAAACAAATTAAGTAGAAAGAAATGAAAATGTATTTTTTTTTAATTGATTGGAAAATCTCCCCCCCGAAAAAAGCTGGAATGGAATTTTAAATTTTACTTTATTTTCTAATAACAAAAAGTAAGAAAATTATTTCGATGTCGATTCTAGTTCTATTCATTTTAGTACTTAACTAAAGCTTCATTTATTTTCATTGCCCAATGCAACATTTTTTAATGGACTTTTACATAAAAGTTCTAAAACACATACATACAGTTATGTATTTTGCTAGTGTGTGTTTTTTTATTCTATTAGCTTTATTTATTTTTTATTCCACTGTGGTTTAGTATTTTAGTACTTCAACCAAAACCTACTTAATAAATTATAAATGAATAATAAAAGAAAGATGAATAAGTAATAATTCTATTTATTTAACAATGATTTATATACACAAACATATTTTTTTGCTATGTTTGTTATTTTATTAAATATTTCTGAGAAGCAATCGTCAGTGTGTTCTGTGAGATCATCTCTTGTTTTTCTCTCGGTTTTCTCTGTTTTCTCTTTTTTTGATTGTGTCATTTTGAAGTCTTCTTCATTGTGTTTTGACTCTATGTAATGGGGTGGGGTGTGCCGTGTTGGAACTCCTAATCGGCTAAATGAGGCCTGCCGAATCGCTATATACAGGAGGAGGAAGATGAAGCGGTGCAAAGAGCAGGTACTATACAAGCACAAACGATATGACATACAGAAGATGGGGATTTTCGGGACAAATCGTAAGAAGCGGATTTGAATGGATATGCATTGTGAAAAGTGCTTTAGAAATAAATTTGACTCGAAGTGTCTCACTTCAGCAGCAGCCCTTAAACCGGATGTTTCCAGTGATAACGAGTTACTGAATACAGTAAAGATCAAATATGATCACTGTGTCATGACATGCGAGTGTCACAGCTGTCATTCGGTCTGTTGTTTGTCTCAGGATTTCATCATCGGCGCTCTGATGGATGTTTTCGTTCTGTTCCTCATGATGTCTAATTTAGAGCTCATAAGTCACCAGCACACCAGTGTGTTTTTCATAATGCAGTTTCAAACAAATCTGACGGCTTGTTGCTGAACTGGTACACACATGACTCCTGTGGACTACAGCCAACCACACTCTAAACATAAAAAAGTCTGTAGAAAAACAGATAAGATACTGTTCATTTTCTGCCACGACATTTCCTTTCACCCTAAAACACAACGCAATGCAGAAACCAGAATGCATGGAAAACTCTTGTGAAATATAGCACATTGGGATGTATTTTTATTGACTTTTTTAGAGTGTACTGCTATGATGCTTTTATGGTGGATTCATGTGCATTTGTGAGAATGACTGTACATTTTAGTGTGATTTTGCTCATTACAGTCAGTATTGTGTGAGGTCAAAGGTCAAAGTGTGTACGCTCGCATGCATTCACTGACTGTGTTTGACAGATGCATGCACAGACACACAGTCTGAAGAATGTTTCTGTGAGGAATAATGCGCTGCATCACATGCAATTCATGACTTTCTTACTTAGTGTTTTTGTCTTGTATTCCAGTATACAAATCTAAACATTCTGTAATCAGGATACTGGATTTACTGGAGAAGATATGAAGTCTTGTTTTCTGAAAAAAATATAAAAAATTAAGTGAGTTTTTACTTAAGACTAGAACAAATATCTGCCAGTGGGATTTGAAAAATAAACTTGTTTTTCTGAGCCAACTTGCAGATATTTGTTCTTGTTTTAAAGGGGTCATATGATGCTGCTAAAAATAACATTATTTTGTGTATTTGGTGTAATGAAATGTGTTTATGCGGTTTAAGGTTCAAAAAACACATTATTTTCCACATAATGTACATTACTGTTTCTCCTCTATGCCCGCCTTTCTGAAACGCGTTGATTTTCATCGGTCTGAAAAGCGAGGTGTGATGTGATTGGCCAGCTATCCAGCACGTTATGATTGGCCAAATACCTCAAGAGTGTGACGGAAATGTTAAGCCCCTACCATACTGTTGATACTGTGTCCCGGCCGGAGCGACGAGACAAAAAAAATAATTAAAACCCATTATAAACAAGGCATATGTTGCATCCAGTGGAGACATAATTACAGATTATAATGACTTATACGGTCTTTTTACGTGTTGCGTTGCATCGCGCCGCGTAAACATAAAACCATGTCTGCATTTGTGATCGGAGAAATGACAAACAACAAGCGCTACTCCACACTGCCCAAAACTCACTTGAAATCATCCGTGGCAAATGATAAAAGAAAAAGTACTTACGTGAGTCAGAACTGCCAACATTTTAGTCTAACGTTACTCTCCCAAGATCAGTAAACAGTCCTCCATAAAATTGTGCCGGTGAGCCACAGCACTAAGTTGAAGTATTCCCTCAGCAACGAGCACAGATCAGCTATAGGCATGACGGAGCGGATATCGTCCTTTTGGAAGACCAAACAAAGTAGTTCGCTTTCACAAAGAAACACAGAGTCTTCACGACATGGCGCCGGCGGCAGCAACAATACTACAGCGAGAATAAAAGTTACGCATTCTTTATTGTCGTGAACATATGGGCGGCGTTATGCAAATCTTCCCACATAGTGATTTAGATATGTGGGGGCGTGTTAGAACAAGCGAAGTTTTTAGGTAGGTGTGGCTGACTCTTAACTTTTATAAAGTACATCTCTTTGGATTTGAGATTTAGTCTTTGCAACTTTACAGATCTAATTTATGCACCAAGAGCTTGTAACACAAAGAGAAGGAAAAAAATTTAATTGCATCATATGACCCCTTTAAGCAAAAGCACACTTAAAGGAAAAGGTCACCCACAAATGAAAATTTTCTCACCCTCAGTTCATCTGAGATTAGGATGAGTTTGTTCTTCATCAGGTTTGTAGAAATGTAGCATTGCATCAGTGTCTCAGCAATGGATCCTGGGCAGTGAATGGGTGCCGTCAGAATGAGAGTCCAAACAGTGATAAAAAGCGTCTTAATGCGGGATAGTTTCAGCGTTTGTCTTCTCCAGTCTGCTAATTGATGAACTGGAGTAGATGTGGTTTATTGTGATGTTTTTATCATCTGTTTGAATGCTCGTTCTGACGGCACCCATTAACTGCAGAGCATCCATTGCTGAGACACTGATGCAATGCTACATTTCTACAAACCTGATGAAGAAACAAACTCATCCTGATCTCGGATGAGCTGAGGGTGAACACATTTTTGGCTGAACTATTCCTTTGATTTTAACACATCTATCTTACTATGGTAAGTCACTTTGCTTCTCCAGTAAACGTGTCTTGATTTAGGAATGTTTATATGTTTGTAGTGGAAAACAAGACAGAAATACTGAGGAAGAACACCGCTTTTCGCTTGATTCCCACAGTTCATGCTCTCGTTTCAGAGCTCCTCAGGTGGAAGACAACAACAGCATCAACATGGGCCAGAACGGAGGACGGAAACGATCACACCTCCTGCCTCTTCTGCTGGTAAGTCCCTCATCCAGCCCATCCAAACACGGGCCACGTCGACTACAAAGGTGTCTTTGAGCGCATGTTAATCTGTCTCTGAACACGTCTCCCACCGCCTTCGTGTTTACAACACCAAATCTGTCTGGCTGCGTTCCCAGAAGGTAATTTCTCTGCACAGCGTCTTAATGATAGGCTTTTAATGCCCTTCCAAAGAGCCGTGAGATGTTCAAACGACAGGTTATCTGCGAGTGAGACGCTCTGGAGAGCAGATCTGTGTAATCCCGCTTATTACGGCTAAATCAGCCCTCAGTGTCAATTCAGCCTTTGTTGAAGAGAAAACTGCTGCCGCTCCATAATGAGCATTATTCTCTATATATAGAGCCAGGAAAAAAGGCTGCAAATGTGCTGCTTCACAGCGCCGTAATGTCACGTCTAATGATCTAGAACCAACTCAAGTCAACGTTAGACACAATCAGACAAATGTTTACTGGTGCATGCAGTGCGCTTCATAATCTAACTTGCAGAAGTGAAGCATCTTGAAAAGAAATTCTGCCGATTTGCAAAACAACGCCTAATATTACCTACTGTAATTTGATGATTTTAAGTTTAAAAATATCACTAAAAACATCCCATCATGTAGGTTTAATCACAAAATAAGTAGGTATATGTAGTTATTATGCATATGCATCAGCATTAATGCACTTAGAACAAAAGAGGTCAAATGTCAAAAACTTCACTTTTTAATTTTTTTATTCAATTTTTTTACTATTTTTCCAAAGGAGTGGAAAATATATATTAAAATAGCTTATTTAATGCCAAAGGACTTTACATACACACAAGTTTATAAATAAGCTTTTTTCCACAAAATCTGTAGTAGGATGTAGTCAAATCTTTGATACTTTAGTGTCATATTGAGATACTGTTATAGTTTTATTAATATTGAATACATTTTTAGTTTTACATTTTCTATTTCATTTTCATTTCAGTTAAGGTTTTAGTACTTTTTCATGATAATTTAATTAGTTGTTGTTTTCTTTAAATATGTCCATATAGTTTTTATTCATTATTATTTCAGTTTTATTTATTTTAGTAAATCAAGTTAAACGAAATTATTTTTATTTTCATTAAAACTTACTTTTATGTTTTTATGGTTTTCGATTTAGTTAACTATAATAAACACCTTGCTCATGTTTGCATTTTCTTTCTAATTCTGATTGCAAAAAAAAACAAAAAAATATATTATTATATATATATATTACCCAATTCTGGTCAAAAATATCAATAACAAAAATCCATCAAATATTTTTCACAAAATAAGAATTTTTCTAATTATATGTATGTATCATAAATCATATTGTGCATATCATAATATCACAAATGCTTAATTTAACTATAAATCCTCAAAGGAGTGGAAAAATATCTTCAAATACAAATTTAATGTCAAAGAACTTCACAAAATAAGCTTTTTTTTTTGACAAAAGTGTGACGTGAAGCAGCAAAGCAGACACTATTATTTGGAATCAGCAGCTCGAAATGAGTCAAAAGGTTTGATTCCGCACATGCTGCATGGTTTGTCTGTTGCATTACAGTGCATCTGTAATTGTGTCTGCGATGGAGAACAGATGCATGATTCGGATCTGTTGTGATCTAATTACAATCACACAAGCGTATTGTGCTTCCAAACCAAACTCACAGTCATCATGTCTCTCTCCACATTCATTTCCTCAGACATAAATCATGTTCACTGCATGCATCGAGGTGAAACAACATGCACACAGGCATTTCAGCTCTCCGCCGGTTCGTTACTCAAGCAGGAATGTAATTAAGCGTGTGGGCGGAGCCGGATGTTGATTGGCTCGGGCTGAATGAGATGCTTTGTGGTTCTCAGCTTTAATTCTTTAATTGAACCTACACTCAACCGTTTCCTCATTACATCAGCACCTCCACACTTTCACTTTATATTAGTCCTTCTCTTCTGGGAAAATATTTCTTTCTGCTGTTTGTTTAAAACTCTGATGTAAGTTTATAGGTGAACCTGGAAGGACAAAGTTTTCCTCTTTGTTTTAAGAACATTGGATTTGTAAAATAAGTAGTTAAAATCACTAGAAGAGACTTTTGTGTTTTGTTCTACAACATAAATTGCACATGTTTTAAACAAATAAGTTGCTGTGAATGCACTTGAACAGTCATGCATATGCTTAAAACCTTTATAGATAATGCACTATAAAAGTATTTTAATGCATTAATTATATGCAGATTATAAAGCATTGTATGATCTCATGAATAATTGTAACCACAGTTATAAAGCATTATAATATTTACCCGTTCATTGAACACTGTTGCTGTTCAGAAAGTATAATGCATTAAAACACAAGATAAACAACCGTTTTCAGATGCAACAAAAAAAAAAGTGCAAATATGCAAATGTTATAATCTATTTAACCTTGGTTACAATTGTTTATTAAAAGATATAATGCATTATAATTATAATGTACATTATGAACACCTTAAAACACCTAATGAACACTATAGAGCATTATATATACACGTGTGTATATATATATAATCATGACTTTCTGTATGCCACAGAATACAGAAACATGACTAATGTAAAGTGTAAATGCAGATCTCATCTATTTGGACCTGGATGATTTCCTTCAAATTGATAGTTTTGTGTCTTTAGTTCGTGTCTGTTAGCTTTGATCTCATTGATACACACGTGTACTTATATAAGCAGACAACATGAACTTGAAAAAGCTGAAGTAACAAGTTGCTATACATCAAGATAACAGCTGCCACAAATGTGAGGTTGTGTTTGTATTTTAAAATGTGTGTGTGTGTGTGTGTTGCAGGTGTCCAGCATGTGTTTTGTGAGTGCCGAATACTTGAGTTGTGGAGAAAATGACTTTTACAATTACCACAATCAGCAGCTGCCAACCCTGCCCACAGTGTCAGCCGGGACAAGAGCCGAACGGTGAGAAACACACACACACAAACTATGCTCTCACACACACTCACTCACCACACACACACACACTCACTCACACACACACACACACACAACTCACACAGGTTTGTTTTTGTGAAAAGTGGGGACTCTCCATAGGCTAATGGTTTTTATACTGTACAGACCACAATATTCTATTGCCCTACACCAACCCTAAACCTAAACCTACCCCTTACAAGAAACTTTCTGCATTCGATTTTAAAGACACTCCTTCTGTGGATTTATAAGCATTTGATTATGGGACAATTGAAAATATCCTCATCAATCACTTCTCGTTTGTATACCTTATGTCAGACCAATGGTATATACAAAAGTTGTGTCCTAATAAACAAGAGTAAAAGCAACACAATATTCTCTCTCTCTCTCACCACACACACTCACACACACACACTCTGACACACAGACTCTCTCTCTCACACACACAGAAATACAACAACATCTCTCTCTATAACCCACCACACCCCACACACCACACACTTCTCTCTCTCTCCCACACACCCATTTCTCTCTCTCACCCCACCACACACTCTCTCTCTTTCTCTAGCTCTCCTCTCACACAAAAAACAAACACACCACACACACTTTATCTCACACACAACACAACACACACTCTCTCTCTCTCATTATCTATCTTCAGACACACACACTTCTCTCTCAAAACAGAAACACACACGCAACACACACACTCTCCACACAGACCGCTATCTCTCTCACACACAAACACACAACAAACACACATACACACACACTCTCTCTCTATCTCTCTCTCTCTATCTCTCACACACACACACACACTCTATATCTCTCTCTCTCTCTCTCTATATCTCTCTCACACACACAAACCAAACACACATTCTCTCTCGCAAAACACACCCACACACACACACACACTCATCTCTCTCTCTCTCACACACACACACACACACACACAACACACACACACACACTTTCTCTCTCTCACAGACCAAACACACACACACACACTCTTCTCTCACACAGACACACACAACACACACACACACACAATACTCACACACACACAACACACACACACACACCACACACCCTCTCTCTATCACACAGACACAAACACACAATACCACCCACACTCTCTCTCTCATCACAGACACACACACACACACACACACTTCTCTCTCTCTCTCTCCCTCTCTCTCACACACACACACACACAATATCATCATTCTGTCATTATCGGCTCACCCTCATGCTGTTTCACATCTATGATGCTGATTATCACAAAAGGAGGGTTTTTGATGAATCTTCATGCAGCTCTTCTCCATATAACAGAAGTTCACAACACGACTGTCAAACTCTAAAAGAGACAGAGCAATCACAGCACATTTTTTGCAGTTAAAACCTGAGGTGCAGGGCCTCTTCAGTCACTTTTGATCAAAACATTTAGAATTTTTAAAAACCGTAGCTTCATCAGAATACAACGACTCTTGGAGACTTTTGTCGCATTAGCTATGTGAAAACACAATACAAAACCTTGGGCATGTTAAAAGGTTGAAAAAATAAGTAACACTTGGTACCTTCACAGTCAGAAATGACAGTGGAAACAAAAATAGCTCATAAAAATGTTACAAATATTGCATAGTATCATAAAATCCCCTCACATTTCTAAATAATAATCAATAATATTATTGAATAAAAATACATTACGTTGATTTTCCTGAAAAAAAAAAAAATTTATATTTCAAGGCTTTGCTCACTTTTGACCGCAAAAGTATCAAGCGTGACCCAGGCTTATTAAAACTTGAGCACCGTGTTACAATACTTTACTGGAGCTGCTTTTGAAACAGTTTGTACTGTATCATGCGCCATAGAAAAAAGCTGACTGGATATGGTGCTTTTTTTGTCATTTTTGGAGTTTGACATTCATGTTGTTCACTTCGAACTGTTGTTGTGTGGAGAAGAAGTGCATGTCGGTTCTTCAGAAATTCAAAACGATCAGCATACGGGTTTGGAAGGACATGAGAGAGTCAGTAATGACTGTGTTTTAACTGTGAACGGCTCCTTTAAGAGCTGATGGTCTTTCTCTGGACCACCCAGACAGCAGCGGCATCAGATGACTTCAGAAGATCTGGAGACAGAGAGACAGAGAGACTTTCTTTCACAGTTCTGTTGATCAGGTTTATCTCAGATACAAACTTGAGCCGATCTCAGGAGGTTTCCGCTGCTGAGTTCACTCTGAAGATGCAAAAAAATGATTTTCTTTGACAGTATTTTTGTCTTCCCTAGTGAAAAATAAATATACTCAAATGTATTTGAAATACATTTATTTTGTGTTAAGTATACTACAAATGCATTTTCATATTTATGTACTTAATAAAATGCCCTGCAATTGTAGTTTTAGTATACTAAACTGGTATACTTCAAGTCTGCTAAATTGGAACAACTATTTTTGTACTTAATGCGCTTTACTTGTGCAGAAGTAGTGCTTTAAATATTTTGAATTTGAAGACCGATATTATTCAAAGATCATACAATCCTTATCAAAAGTGACATTAAAACACATTTTAGACTTAATATTAAGAAATGTGCATTGTGCACATCTAGTATGCCAAATACAGTTTAATTATAATTTTTATATCAGTAAGTCTCGAGTTATCTCTCAGTAAATATGTTAATAGATTTGAACTATACTTAATATGAAATAAATGCATTTTAAATATATTTTTTAGGGTTATTTTCCAGTACATCTTAAATCAAGATGTTTACTTGAGGAGCAAAATGACAAAATATTAACATTTTGTTAGTTTTTGCTTAAAACAAGAACAGATATCTGTCAATGAGGTCAGAAAAATGATCGAACACTGTTACGTTGTTATTTCGCTCTGGAACCGATAAATGCAATTGACCCTGGAAGATCTCCAAACGATTGCACGGTGACATTGCTTTTTATATAACAGTTTCAACAAAAAAGGTTTGTAGTTATAGTTTAATAAAAATAATAGATAAAATTTGGGCTTTTTATATCACTGTCTTCTTATATTAAGCCACGTTGTTTGGGTTTATTTTAAAGCGCGGTTTTTTTCTATGGGGAAGAAAACGCTTGTGCAATTAATGTACACAGAAAATTATTTTTAATCATTTCTATAGCATATTTGGTCTTTTTTATCACCGTCTTCATTAAGCCGCATGTTCTTAATGGGAGGAAAACGCTTCTGTTCTTCTGAGCTTACCTGCTTTCATGTATAATTCATTTATTAATTAACTGTATACCGAATTCGGCCTTTTTATACCACTGTGTTAGTACATTAATTAAGCGGGATACGCTTAAAGTGCAATTTACCGGGTTGCGTTCATATTCTGGGCTATTCTGCTTGTCTGTATGCTTTATTAATAAGGTGTGTATTGAATTTAGTCATCCAGGGGTTTACATTAAGCGTTTTAGAACGTCCCAAAACCGTGTCTTGATAAGCTTGCACTGACTATTTGGTCCAAGTTCAAGATAAAACTATGAACCGCTCCACTGTGAACGTATGGAGCTGTATGAACCACTGCAAGCTGTAAAGTAAACACGAAGTGTTTGTCCCAACTCAACTGGTTTCTCGAGGGAACGCTAAAGTTTTGAGAGCGAAAGGGGGGAGGGGAAAGAGAAAACGAAAAAAATCTGAAAAATATTTTTTCCTCCCACCCCCCAAATTTTTTCACTCACTATGATTTTTTTCCCCCAGCATGTCTCTTTAGGGGATATTTGTACTGGAAAACAAGACAGAAATACTAAGGAAGAGCATGTTTTTTTGTGTAGAATTAGTCTGAGCACCAAAGCCATGCTGCGTGATTAATATCAAAAACACATATCCCATCAGAGATGTTCTTGTTTCTGAAAGCATATCTCTTCACAACACTTGAGATGAATTCCAGGCACCACTTATGAAGAAAACAACTATTACGGAAATAAGAGTCATTTTTGCATAATTATACCTCAGTGATTGTTTGGAGTGGCTGTGAAAATTACAAGTAAAATGCTGCTGCTGCTTTATATTTGCGTCCCTCTCACTTCCGCTGGAGTTAACGACGCCTTCAGCCTGTAATTAGAACGAGCTGTGATCTAAATCAAGCGCTCTTCATTTGAAGCTTCTCGAACGCGTGATGTTTCTGAAGCTCCTGCGGTGAATCATGAAGAGCTTTGTGCTCCTTCAGGAGAGAGTTCAGACGCTGACCGACACCAGAACCAATCGAATTCAATCCAAACTCATTCTGGAACCACTCTCAAATGCTTGCCGTATTTACTCAAATATAAAATAAAGTATAACTATCTAAACATTCTTGAATCAAGATGCATTTATTTTACAAGTAAAGTGACTTAAGATATTAAGTCTTGTATTCTTAAAATTATTCTTAATTTAAAACTAACTGATTAGGGGCCTTGGCGGGTGGGGCAATAAAATCTGTTAGATGAATGCCACCTATAATTTCTGCTCGTTATAACTTGATTTAGAATTCCGTTCTGATCTATAATGTTCAATTAAAAAGGTTTGTTGAGGAGTGAAGTACTCATAGTCAAGCCAAGTCACATTTATTTCTATAGCACTTTATACGGATTTATTTAAAGCAGAATCACAGTGATAAACGGGAAAATAAATTGTGCGCATTATGAATCAATTTCAGCTGTAAAGCAGCTCTACAGAAGACAACAGTCATTATTCTGATCAATCAGTGCATGCAAATCAATAAGATTACTCAATATTGAATAGCTTTGAAACATTTATAAATTGGTCATTTTATGTGCTATTTTATTTTTGTACATTTAAAAAAAAAAATTACATTTCTGAATGTAATAACAAAAGGTTACTTATTCACTGCTGCAACTTCAATGCGTTTTTTTTTCTCCCTTTCCCCAAAATGCAATTTTGACCTGGGGCAACGTATTTTGCATTTATTTATATAATACACACACACTGCATTCAGAAAGTATTCAGACCCCCAACATTTTGTTTTTATTTTGTTATGTTGCAGCCTGATACTACAAATGTTTAAATTCATTTATTTCTCATTAATCTACACTCCGTACCTCATAATGACAAAGTGAAAACTTTGAAAAGTAAATAAACAAAAACTGAAATATCACATTTACATAAGTATTCAGACCCTTTACTCAGTACTTAGTTGAAGCACCTTTACAGCCTCAAGTTTTTTTGGGTATGATGCAACAAGCTTTACACACCTGGATTGGGGGACTTTGTGCCATTCTTCTTTGCAAATCCTCTCGAGCTTGGTCAGGTTGGATGGGGACCGTCGGTGGACAGACATTTTCAGGTTTCCATTTTCATCAGACCAGAGAATCTTGTTTCTTGTCTTCTCAGAGTCTGAGGCTCCTTTAGGTGCTGTTTTGCAAACTCCAAGCGGGCTTTTATGTGTTATGCACCAAGGAGAGGCTTGCGACTAGCCTCGAAAGCCCAGATCAGTGGAGTGTTGCGGTGATGTTTGTCCTTCTGTAGGTTTCTCCCATCTGCACATATGATCATGGAGTTCAACTAGAGTGACCATCAGGTTTTTGGTCACCATGCTAACCAAAGCCCTTTTTCATCAATTGCTCAGTTTGGCCACGAGGCCAGCTCTAGGAAGAGTCCTGGTTGTGCCAAACATCTTCCATTTGAGAATTATGGAGGCCACTGTGCTCTTAGGAACTTGTGCGCGAATACCAGTCCTGTCGGTGGGCGGGCGGGCAGTTCCTTTTATAGAGAGGTGGGGCCGGTTTCCAAATCATGTCCAATCAGTTTAATTGACCACAGGTGGACTCCAATCAAGATGTAGGACCGTCTCAGCAATGATCAGGAGAAATGAGAGGCACCTGAGCTAAATTTCAAACGTTGCTGCTTATACTTATGTAAATGTGATATTTCAGTTTTTTCTTTTAATAAATTTACAGACATTACTAAAATTCTGTTTTCACTTTGTCATTACGAGGTACGGAGGGTAGATTAATGAGAAAAAAAAATGAATTTAAACTGTTAGTTGTCCTAAGGCTGCAACATAACAACATGTAAAAAAGTGAAGGGGGTCACTTTATTAAACTTTATTAATGTATATATATAGATATATATATATATATATATGAAGAGTTGGGGGTGGCCAAAACTCTATAAAACCTCATGGATGAATTTGAGGTAAAAACTGTGGTTTTCTTATCAAGAAAATGGCAGATGAAAACACTATTTCCGTTTACAACATCTTTAGGTTTATAAAACATAAAACCATTCTAATCCAGATTGGGATTGTCAAAGATTTTATGATAAAATGGTTATTATTATTTTTCCCACAAATGCAATAAATCAATGACAAGTTTTTTCTATTCAAAATGCGGTGTAAAATCCATTGAATCAATATAAAAGTTATTTTTTTTTCATATTGAAACTGTTGAAAATAAACAACATAGTAAGTTGATCCACATATAACAGCCTCTGAACTTGGTCAGTACTAATCTTATATACAGGCACTGGACTAAAAATACATTCAATCAGTCATTGCTCCAAAAAGAATTCAACGGTTCATCTTGTTAATGCTATAAATTAATTACAACAATAAAAGAAAATAAATGAACATACATGAACAACAATATCAATTTAAACCACAGAAATTCCAAAATGACAATTCCCCTACGTTCAACTTCCAAAAGTGCATTCATCTTCGCCATGTTACATTCATTTAGTTGACTAGTGCTATACGCTGTATTAACAAAAACATTAATGGCATTAATAAAAACACTTACACTGACAAGCTACACAATATCACGTTCATAATCGAATGCGACTCATCTTCGATTATGAACACGGGAAAAATAACCTACTCTTATAGCAGTGATCTACGGCTCTTGTGTATTAAATGCCGCTCCATCTGAAAGCACGTGATGGAGATTTTCTACTAAATCACAGAACCGGCTTTACTGACGAAATGCGCATGAAAATCGCATTCGATTAATCGTGCAGCCATAAGTTTGTTTGTTGATCACGAAGTACAAAGTAGATGAGGAAAACTATGATGCCGGGTGTATTCAAAGCGCCGTCATTACTGTCTAGAGTGTGTGGAATGGTGCGCTGTGATTTACTGTCTAGAGTGTGTGGAATGGTGTGCTGTGATTGGCTGTTACTATTAACAGTGCGTGGAATGGTGTGCTGTGATTGGCTGTTACTGTTTACAGTGTGTGGAATGGTGCGCTGTGATTGGTTGTCACTGTTTACAGTGCGTGGAATGGTGCACTGTGATTGGTTGTTACTGTTTACAGTGCGTGGAATGGTGTGCTGTGATTGGCTGTTACTGTTTACAATGCGTGGAATGGCGCGCTGTGATTGGTTGTTACTGTTTACAGTGCGTGAAATGGTGTGCTGTGATTGGCTGTTACTGTTTACAGTGCGTGGAATGGTGCGCTGTGATTGGTTTTTACTGTTTACAGTGCGTGGAATGGTGTGCTGTGATTAGTTGTTACTGTCCTGAGTGCGTGGGGGGAAGGTTGCTGTGACTGGCTGTTTCTGTTTACAGTGCGTGGAGTGGTGCGCTGTGATTGGTTGTTACGGTTTACAGTGCGTGGAATGGTGCTCTGTGATTGGTTGTTACTGTCTAGAGTGTGTGGAATGGTGTGCTGTGATTTACTGTCTAGAGTGCGTGGAATGGTGGGCTGTGATTGGTGTTACTGTTTACGTGTTGTGGAAGGGTGTGATGTGATGGGTGTTAATGTTTAACAGGGTGGGAATTGGTGCGCTGTGATTGGTTGTTACTGTTTACAGTGAGTGGAATGGTGCGCTGTGATTGGTTTTTACTGTTTACAGTGCGTGGAATGGTGCGTTGTGATTGGTTGTTACTGTCTAGAGTGTGTGGAATGGTGCGCTGTGATTTACTGTCTAGAGTGTGTGGAATGGTGTGCTGTGATTGGCTGTTACTGTTTACAGTGTGTGGAATGGTGTGCTGTGATTGGTTGTTACTGTCTAGAGTGCGTGGAATGGTGTGCTGTGATTGGTTGTTACTGTTTAGAGTGCGTGGAATGGTGCGCTGTGGTTGGTTGTTACTGTCTAGAGTGCGTGGAGTGGTGTGCTGTGATTGGTTGTTACTGTTTAGAGTGCGTGGAATGGTGCGCTGTGGTTGGTTGTTACTGTCTAGAGTGCGTGGAATGGTGCGCTGTGGTTGGTTGTTACTGTCTAGAGTGCGTGGAGTGGTGTGCTGTGATTGGTTGTTACTGTTTAGAGTGCGTGGAATGGTGCGCTGTGGTTGGTTGTTACTGTTTACAGTGCGTGGAATGGTGTGCTGTGATTGGTTGTTACTGTCTAGAGTGCGTGGAATGGTGCGCTGTGATTGGCTGTTACTGTTTACAGTGCGGGGAATGGTGCGCTGTGATTGGTTGTTAATGTTTACAGTGCGTGGAATGGTGCACTGTGATCGGTTGTTACTGTTTACAGTGCGTGGAATGGTGCGCTGTGATTGGTTGTTACTGTCTAGAGTGAGTTTTTGTTGTTGTGTGTGGTTTTGGGTTTGTTGTTTGGTTTGGTGTGTTGGATATTTTTTTTTGTTGTTTTTTGGTGATTGGACCTGGTGTGCTTCCCTCTCTGTGATTGGTTGTTACTGTCTAGAGTGCGTGGAGTGGTGCTCTGTGATTGGTTGTTACTGTTTACAGTGTGTGGAATGGTGTGCTGTGATTGGTTGTTACTGTCTAGAGTGCGTGGAATGGTGCGCTGTGGTTGGTTGTTACTGTCTAGAGTGCGTGGAGTGGTGTGCTGTGATTGGTTGTTACTGTCTAGAAGGCGTGGAATGGTGCGCTGTGATTGGTTTTTACTGTTTACAGTGAGTGGAATGGTGCGCTGTGATTGGTTTTTACTGTTTACAGTGAGTGGAATGGTGCGCTGTGATTGGTTTTTACTGTTTACAGTGCGTGGAATGGTGTGCTGTGATTGGCTGTTACTGTTTACAGTGTGTGGAATGGTGTGCTGTGATTGGTTGTTACTGTCTAGAGTGCGTGGAATGGTGTGCTGTGATTGGCTGTTACTATTAACAGTGCGTGGAATGGTGTGCTGTGATTGGCTGTTACTATTAACAGTGCGTGGAATGGTGTGCTGTGATTGGCTGTTACTGTTTACAGTGCGTGGAATGGTGTGCTGTGATTGGTTGTTACTGTCTAGAGTGCGTGGAGTGGTGCGCTGTGATTTGTTGTTACTGTTTACAGTGCGTGGAAGGGTGCGCTGTGATTGGTTGTTACTGTCTACAGTGCGTGAAGTGGTGCGCTGTGATTGGTTGTTACTGTCTACAGTGCGTGGAATGGTGTGCTGTGATTGGTTGTTACTGTCTAGAGTGCGTGGGATGGTGTGTCTGTGATTGGGTGTTACTGTTTACAGTGCGGGAATGGTGCGTGGTGATTGGTGTTACTGTTACAGGTGTTGTTGGAATGGTGCGCTGGGATTGGTTGTTACTGTTTACAGTGCGTGGAGTGGTGCGCTGTGATTGGTTGTTAATGTTTACAGTGCGTGGAATGGTGCACTGTGATTGGTTGTTACTGTTTACAGTGTGTGGAATGGTGCGCTGTGATTTACTGTCTAGAGTGCGTGGAATGGTACGCTGTGATTGATTGTTACGGTTTACAGTGCGTGGAATGGTGCTCTGTGATTGGTAGTTATTGTTTACAGTGCGTGGAATGGTGCACTGTGATCGGTTGTTACTGTTTACAGTGCGTGGAATGGTGTGCTGTGATTGGCTGTTACTGTTTACAGTGTGTGGAATGGTGCGCTGTGATTGGTTGTTACTGTCTAGAGTGCGTGGAGTGGTGTGCTGTGATTGGTTGTTACTGTTTAGAGTGCGTGGAATGGTGCGCTGTGGTTGGTTGTTACTGTTTACAGTGTGTGGAATGGTGTGCTGTGATTGGCTGTTACTGTTTACAGTGCTGGAATGGTGCTCTGTGATTGGTTGTTACCATTTACAGTGCGTGGAATGGTGCTGGTGATTGGCTGTTAGTTTACAGTGTGTGGAATGGGTGCTGGATTGGTTGTTACTGGTGACCAGTGCGTGGAATGGGCGCTGTGAGTGGCTGTTACATGTTTACAGTGCGTGGGAAATGGTGTGCTGTGATTGGCTGTACTGTTTACAGTGTGTTGGAAGGGTGTGCTGTGATCTGGTTGTTTTAATGTCTAGAGTGCGTGGAATGGGCGCTGTGATTGTTGTTACTGTTACAGTGCGTGGATGGAAGGGTGTGCGCTGTGATTGGCTGTTATGTTTAAGTGAGGGAATGGTGCGATGTGATTGGCTGCTAATGTGTACAGTGCGTGGAAGGGCGCTGTGATTGGCGTTACTGTTTACAGTGAGGGGAATTGGTGTGTTTAGTGATTTGGCTAGTTTACGTTTACACAGTGGGTGGAATGTGTGCTGTGATGGTTGTTACTGTTTGTTACAGTGTGTGGAATGGTGCGCTGTGATTTACTGTCTAGAGTGTGTGGAATGGTGTGCTGTGATTGGCTGTTACTGTTTACAATGCGTGGAATGGCGCGCTGTGATTGGTTGTTACTGTTTACAATGCATGGAATGGTGCGTTGTGATTGGTTGTTACTGTCTAGAGTGTGTGGAATGGTGTGCTGTGATTGGTTGTTACGGTCTAGAGTGTGTGGAATGGTGTGCTGTGATTGGTTGTTACTGTTTAGAGTGCGTGGAATGGTGCGCTGTGATTGGTTTTTACTGTTTACAGTGCGTGGAATGGTGCGTTGTGATTGGTTGTTACTGTTTACAGTGCGTGGAATGGTGCGCTGTGATTGGCTGTTACTATTAACAGTGCGTGGAATGGTGTGCTGTGATTGGTTGTTACTGTTTACAGTGCGTGGAATGGTGCGTTGTGATTGGTTGTTACTGTCTAGAGTGTGTGGAATGGTGCGCTGTGATTTACTGTCTAGAGTGTGTGGAATGGTGTGCTGTGATTGGCTGTTACTGTTTACAGTGTGTGGAATGGTGTGCTGTGATTGGTTGTTACTGTTTAGAGTGCGTGGAATGGTGCGCTGTGGTTGGTTGTTACTGTCTAGAGTGCGTGGAGTGGTGTGCTGTGATTGGTTGTTACTGTTTAGAGTGCGTGGAATGGTGTGCTGTGATTGGTTGTTACAGTTTACAGTGCGTGGAATGGTGCGCTATGATTGGTTGTTACTGTACAGTTGCGGGGAGGAATGGTTGAGCTGTAGATTGTTGTACGTTTACAGTTGCGTGGGAATGGTGCCACGGATTGGTTGGTACTTTAACAGTGCGTGGAATGGTGCGTTTGTGATTGGTGTTCTGTTCAGTGCGTGGAATGGCTGCGCTGTGATTGGTGTGTTACTGTTTTACAGTGCGTGGAATGCGCGCTAGTGATGGGTGTGTACTGTGACAGTGCGTGGAATGGCGCTGGTTATTTTTTCAGAAAAACCCCAGGGATTAATAAAAAATAAACACAGTGGGTTTTAGTTATCTCAAAAAAATTACTGTTTGAAAAAAAAAATTTCAAATTATACCATTATTTCTGAATGCAAAACTAATTGGACGGGGACTGATTACACAATATGTGAATTTTTTCTCTCTCTCAAAAATCACATTTTGACCCAATGTGACTATTGGCAGTATTGTTGTTGTTGTCCTTTTTCTTTTTTTCCTTTTTTTACTACTTCTGAATGAAATAGCAATAGTGACATATACACTTTACATGTAGAACACTTAAATAATTGTGAGATAAAAACTCAGAACATTGTGAATTTTTTTCCCCCAATTCGGGTTTACATCTTGCCAATTATGTTTTTTTCCGGGCACAAAAATGATAATTTGCGCTTTTTATCTCACAATTCAGACATTTCTTCTCAGTTTTATATCTCACAATTCTTTATATTCTGCAATTCAAATGTGTCTTTTCTCTCAAAAATGCAATTTTGACTTTTTTTCTTTACATTTTTTTCATATTATTTCTGAATGCAATAACGAAATGTGACTTATACACTGGTGCAACTTTTTTTTCTGTCAAATGCCATTTTGACCTGTTACAACTTATTCTCCATTTTTCCCCCATTTTGTTAAAACTTTTTTGACATTTTTACAGTATTTCTGAAAGTCATTGTTTCAGTTTTTTGGCTTATTTTCTGGAAAAGATGGTATGAAAAAAAAAAAAAAAAAAAAAAAAAAAAGCATTGGAAAAAAGAATTTAGGACTAGGAGAAGAAAAAGGGCAAAAAAAAGGCCTTGAATTGCTGCCTTCCTGAACAATCCAATAACGATCGGGCAAAAGATGATCTTGATTCAATAGAAGCAGATAAAAGACATTTGAGCTAAAAAACATGTTTACCTCCCATGAAGTGTGTGTATGTGTGTTGTTGAGAGAGAGGAGCTGTGTGGGTGTGTTGTGTGTGTGTGTGTTGTTGTGTGTGTTGTGTGTGAGTGTGTGTATGTGTGTGTGTGTGTGTGTGTGTGTGTGTTGTGTGTGTGTGAGAGAGAGAGAGAGGTGTTGTTGTAGGTGGGGTGTCTGTGATCTCGTGTGTGTCGTGACCTTGGAGTGTAGTGTGTGTTGTTGTGTGTGGTCAAGAGATTGATTAGAGTGTGTTCGTGTGTGTGTGTGGTGTTGTGTGTGTATGTGTGTGTGTGTGTGTTGCTGTGGTGATCTGTGTGTGGTGTGTGTGTAGAGGGGAGAGAGAGTGTATCTGTGTGGGGTGTGTCGTGGGTGTGTGTGGCCCGTGTTTGTGCGTGTGTATGTGTTGTGTGTGTGGGTGAGAGAGTGTGGTGGTTTGTGTTGGTGAGAGAGAGAGAGGAGAGAGAGAGCGTGTGTGTGTGTGTGTGTGTTGGGTGTGTGTGGTGTGATATGAGTTGTGTTGTGATTAGTGTGTGTTGGTGTGAACGTGAGGGACGGAGTGTGTGATCTCGTGGTGAGTTACGTTGGGGGTGTGACTCGTGAGTGTCGGTTGTGAGTCTGAGGGTGACCGGTGACGTGGGTGACGTTGAGTGAGTGAGTGATGTGTGCGTGACGTGAGTGTGTGAGTGATTAGTTGAGTGAGCGTGTGTGAGTGTTGGAGTGGTGTGTGACCAGTGATGGAGTGTGTGAGTGAGGAGTGTGTGCGTGCGTGTGGGTGAGTTGTTACTGTGTGTGAGTGAGTGTGTGTGTGAGTGAGTGAGTGTGTGTGAGTGAGTGTGTGATCTGAGTGATGGAGTGTGTGTGAGTGTGATGTGTGTGAGCTGGAGTGACGTGAGTGAGGTGCTCGTGAGTGCTGTGAGTGTGTTTGATGAAATGGGAGTGAGTGCTGAGTGTGTGAGTGAGTGAGTGAGTGTGTGAGTGTGAGTGAGTGAGTGTGTGAGTGTGTGTGTGGTGGTAGTGTGTGAGTGGTGTGTGTTGTTGACCGTGAGGGGAGAGTGTGTGTTGCGTGTTGGTGGTCTGTGTATGGTGGTGTGATGTGACGGAATTGATTGTGTGAGGATGATTGTGAGTGGGTGAGTGATGGGTGGTGGGAGTGAGTGTGTGTGCTTCAGAATTGAAATGCATGTTGGGGGTGAGTGTCAGAACGGAGAAGGGCTTCTCAATAAGTTTTAAATCAGAGCAGATGGCGAGTACCAACATCTCAATCTCTTTTATCTCCGCTCAAGACTCCCAAACCGACACCGGAGGCCAAAAGAACAAAGCGCTGCACCTCTGCCCACCAAAGACGCATCATCACCTCATTACGCTAATTAAGAGCTCAGCGCTTGAGAGCATTGACAAGACAATAATAGTAAAGCTGAAACGGCCTCGGGAGACGTTCTGATGAAGTCTTTCATGTCATGAGCGCTCCGAATCAGTACGAAATGCAGGAGTTGTTGTGGATAGTGAAGGAAAAGCATGCTCAGATGTTATTCTTGGGATATGGATTATGAAACACAATGAATGTGAATCTGAGCACCGCTGCTGGGATGTTTCTCATTAAGCGTGTTTCAGCGGATGGTTCTGGCAGCTCGCTAAACTCCAGCAGCTGCTGCAACATCGCTTGCTTCATTTTTGAGGATTAAAAACAACTGGATGTTCAGTGCTGCGTTTCATTTCTGATGGTTAAAGATGAGGTCTGCAGATCTGTACGTCACACGCTTCAATGCATTACAATCAATGACATAATTCATATTCAGTATTATCATTGATTTAACACTATTAGATGAGAACATAAACTAGGACTGATCTGAATAATGACTCTATTGTCTTCTGCAGAGCTGCTTTACTACTACGAAGTAAAAATATGTCAAAATTGTGAGATAAAAACTTATAGAATTGTGAGAAACTATCTTGCAATTCTGACAAAAGTCTGACTTTCTTTCTTGCAATTCCGAGTTTAGTCAAAATTTAACCATATTGTATTGTAGCGGATGCATTTATCCAAAGTGACTTACAAATGCGGAATACAACAAGTTCATTTCTCGCAATTCTGTTTTTATTTTATTTTCACCGCAGATTACAAAATTAAAAGGGTAATTGCAACTTTTTGTCTTGCGATTATAAATATTTTCGTGCCGTTTGAGGTTATATCTTGCAATTCTGTGATTATATTTCTCTGAATAGCAAGGGCAAAAAATCTGAATTGTGAGTTAAAAAGTCAGAATTTCCTTTTTATTTTTAAAGTCATAATTCCAAGATATAAAATCAGAATTCTTACTTTTTGTTACATTTCTGAATTCAGATATCATATCTTGCAGATCAGTTCTTTTTCTTTCCACGACAGAATAAAAGAATAAAAAAGGTCATTTAAACTTTGTCACAAATCTGACATCAAAATCTTACAAAAAAAATTTCTTAAAAATCTGCATTTATATCTCATAATTTTAAAACAAGTTTATGTCTTGTGATTCTGACTTTATATTTCTCAGAATTGCGAGAAAAAGTCTCATAAATCCTCAGAATTGTGAAATGAAAAAGTCACAATTACCTTTGTGCTTATCTTTTTTATTAAAGCCCAATTGCTGAGATATAAAGACTTGTGTCCTTGATCTATCTCAGTTTCAACATTTTACATCTTTCTTGCAATTCTTTTTTTCCTATTCTTTTTAGAATTCCGTGTTTATATCTTTCAATGTGTGTGTGTGGGGTGTGTGTGCGTGCGGTGCGTGCCGTGCGCGTTTTTGCGTGACAATGAGGACATAAACTGTTATACTATGACAAGCTACAGGTATTACAGGAGAGTTGACTTTCAAGGACATTACCCCTATGTCCCAACTTTTCAAAACACGTATACTCACACAGAATGGAGTGTATCTGAAATATATGTGTGTTTGTTTGTGTGTGTGTGTGGTGGTGTGTGTGTGAGTGTGTGTGTGTGTGTGTGTGTGTGTGTGCTGTGTGGAGTGTTGTGTGTGTGTGTGTGAGTGTGTGTGTGTGTGAGTGTGTGTTTGGTGTGAGTGTGTGTGTGGTGTGTGTGTGAGTGTGTGTGTGTGAGTGTGTGTTTGTGTGTGTTAGTGAGTGTGTGAGTGTGTGTGTGTTGTGTGTGTGTGTGTGTTTTTTTTTTGTGTGTGTGTGAGTGTGTGTGTGTGATTGTAATTGTGAATTCCGTGTTTATATCTTTCAATTCTGAGTTTATATTTCTCCTAATCAGAAAAGTCTGAGTTGTGAGTTACAAAGTTGGAATGACATTTTATTTATTTATTTATAAACAAAAAAAAACAGAAAGTCAGAATCACAAGATATGAAGTCACACTTTTTAATCCCATGGTGGAAATAAGCTTCCGGTACTTAACAGCTGAGATTGAAGTGTTTTCAGACATTTTCCCAACACTGGTATTGTTCTCGTTGTATATGGCTCTGTTTGGATCAGTGTGTATTTCGTTTAATCTCCAGTGGTTGGGGAAAGGCACTTTTAAAATAACTGGGGGCATTACAATATGTGGTGTGTAACGTGGGCCATAAAATGTAACAACCGGTGCATACTTAGTTAGCGTTTTTATTGGACCATAAATGCATGAAATATGGTTTGCGTTACTTTTTGTCACCTGAACTGAATGTCCCAAAAGTTATAATTTTGGCAACTGTAAAGAAACCCTTTACACAGAAGTGGCTGATGAATAATCTTTATTCTTCTGTGCCCTTTGGTCGGGTCACCACGGCAACACCGCAGCTGTCCCTCAATAACTGGAACCAAGTCGTACACTTGTATTAATGGCATTTGAAAAGTAACTCCCCATGTATCTATAGTAAAAATTAAAAGTATATGCTGATTATGCTCCAGTTACACTAGTAATTATGTATCGTGAATTACTAATCTCATAATTGCTGCTTGTAATCAGTGTTAGGGGTAAACCGCATTACAGTAACGGTGAACTGGTTATGTAATCCCTTCCTTTTAACAAGTAATAGTAAAGTGAAGGGGCATTACGTTTTAAGTATAGAGGAATACGTAGTTACTTTGTTCCATGTGTTGAGTGACAGCTCTGGGGTTGCCATGGCGATCAGAAAGTCTTCTGGAGTGAGTGCAATGAGCGTGTGCTGTGTGAACATGATTTTACTGTAGTTCTAGACTCAATATCAACATGTGTTTACTCATCTCACTGCACACAAACACATTCAGTGCTCCTCACAATCAATAAATGCAAACAGATATTCAAAAAAGCAAAACCAGAATAATTTCTGGGGGGGGGGGGGACGAACAATGGGGGTGTTTTATACCAACCTGCAATAATTAAATATGTTAAATAAGACAAATATAATTAATGTATTTAATCCCATTTTATTAACCAATGTCTTTGTTACTGACCTTCGATGATCTATTTTAATCATTCTAATAAGCAAAAATGACACATTTGTGTTTTTCTTTAGTTATTGCTGAATAGTGTTGAACTTTCTTCTCTTCTGCGTCATATGCTCTGAGCTGCGTCCTCTACTGTACAGACGTGAATTTACATTTCCTTCAGCCTGAGACGGATTCATTTCACTCTTGTTGTGAAAGTGCGTTTACATTTATAAAAGAAAAACTTTTTATATTAAAAACAAACAAGCAAGCCCTGCCCAGATTTACAAAGTAACTCAAAAGTAACATAATGCATTCCATAAAAAGTAACTGATGTAATTAGTTACTTTTTTAGGGAGTAACGCAGTATTGTAACGCATTACTTTTAAAAGTACCTTTGCCCAGCACTGATAAGCACTGTAGAAATGAAGGAGACTTGACGTGTCGATGGAGTGTGAAGTGATCTGTGTACCGTGTGTTTTTCAGAACTGTGGTTATGGCACTAAAGATGACGATTACACCTGCATCTCCTGTCCGGCCGGGAAGTTCTCCAAAGGCAAATACGAGATCTGCCGTCGCCACAAAGACTGCGACTCGCTGTACCGCGCCACCGTCCTGACGCCGGGGACTCTGGAGAGCGACGCCGAGTGCGGACCGTGTTTACCGGGGTAAGAAAACACACACAAATCGTGTTTGTGTGACTGACCCAGACTAACCTAACCATCTCTAACCCGTAGCACTCCAACTACTCACAGTTTAGAGCTAGACTACAATGGTTTGTGTTAATGTTTCATTTTTCAAATAGGTAGTAAGTTAAAAGACATTATAATATTTGCAGATTCCTTGTTCTGAAACTGGTTGTTTGTCGTGTGATTTAATGCATTATACTTTCTAAAGGTGTAATAATGAATGCATAAGTATTATCATTTATTTTAACCATGGTTGCAATTATTCATGAGATAATTTGCTGCATTATAATATGCATTACAAGGCATTAATGACTCATTGCAATACTTTTATATTGCATTATATTTAAAGGCCTCAAGTAAAGTGTTAGTAAACTATCACTGAATTATCACAAAACTCAAGTTCTGCATGCACACACACACACATTACACACACACACACGCGCACACATGCGCACACACACACACACGCACACACACGCTCACACACACACACACACGCTCACACACACACACGCTCAACACACTTCGTTCACACACACAGCCTCACAACGCGCTTCACACACTCCAGTCAAGTCACCTTTATTTATATAGCACTTTAACGATACAGATTGTGTCCAAGACAACTGAACCACATATTAGGAAAATATCGTGTCATAATGCAAAATGACAATGTACACACTCATTTTCAGTTTACAGACAGTTCCCATTGAATTCAGTCTCCACACACCCATACACACACACATCACACACCACAGCACGATCACGGACACCACACACGACACACACACACACACACACACACACACGCACTCACACACACACACACACACACACACACACACACCCACCCTCACACACACAGGCACCACAACACACACACAACACTCACAAACACCTCACAATACGTCTCACAGAACCCATCCACAACCGACACACACCGCCACACGCACCGACGCACACACCGCACCACACGTAAATCACAGCAAACTGGCTTCATAACAGCACGACACACTACCACACACATACACACATGCATACAACACTCAGATGCAAAGACTTCCTACCACACACACCCACACACACACCCATGACAGCTTCACACGCTGTGCTATGTTGCACTTAAGCAGAAGGTCTGGTTCAATTGGCTTGCATATAAATATACAAAGTGCAGAGCTTTTTAACAGCAGATTATTGAGTGTTTAATAATACTACTGCCCTCAGGAGTCTCCTGCTGTTTCTGTTGGCGAGGGACGTGAAGATCTGAATCGCTAGTATATTACTTCGTTTAATAGAACTCACACCGCAGCATCGTGAACTGGCTTCTCTGATCAGCAACTTTGTGTCTGCTGAATGTAGAACGTGTTATGATTGTTCTGGGCGTGGCAATCGGGTTCGTCATCGACTCACGAATGCGCATGCCGCAAGATCATTAAACACATTCAAGCCTTTTACGATTCAGATATGTGTAATTTTCATCCTTGCTCATGCCAAACGTTCTCTGTGAATTGTGAAGTGGTAATTGTGAACTCAATCTCACAGTTCAAGATTTTTTGTTTACAGTCATTCTGATTTTCTCTGATTCTGAGTTCTATCTTGCAATTCTGTTTGGGTTTTTGTCTCTGCCATGGAAATAAAACATTAAAAAAGGGAACTTGCACATTCTCAGCCAAAACATCCGAGTCAGTCAATGGTGTTATTTCATATATATCTATTTATATGCTATTTATTTCCTCCCATTTGTTTCAGGGGTCATTTAAAAAAAAATTTTTTATTGTATTTTATTTTATTTTACACAATTCTTTATTTTAATGTCATAAATTTTTTAAATTGTGGCTTTTGTGTCTTTAACTGTGTGGGCTTTGTCTTTGGTCGGTCAAACATTCTGAATAGCCTGGGGCTGTTTAAATACACTCAACCAAATTGTATTCAGACCCCTTCAAACATTATCTCACACTTATCTCACAGTTTATTGTCTTGTAGTTTAGAAAACGGTAAATAAAACATGAGACGAACTCAAAGAAACTTCACATCTGATAACTTGTCAGATAACTCTGATAGAAAGCTCTCTAATATCTGTCAGCTGTTACATTTAATACACAGTTAGCTAAAACATTTAGCTCAACATAATATAGCAAGCAGTGCTTGCATTTAGTTCAGTCTGTGAGTAAAGATCACGTTAGCATTAAAGAAAAAACCACTCAGCAAAACCTGCTCGACTCAAAGGACTGAAATCATTTCATGAGCCGCTAATCCTCTGGTATAAGACTTTATAGGTACGGTTATATCCCACAGTTTACTTTATTTTACTATCCTCAATTACATAAATGAAATATAGTTTCCTGCACCCACTAGTAAAAATATATCAAAAATTATATCTGCTGTCTGAATCATTTTTGGTTTGAATGTATAATGTGATATTAAAAAAAAATCTTATTTTGTCTAAATCTTACGTTAACTCGTCATTTCTTTACCAATGCTTTCTGCGTTTGTTTATGTGTTTTCTGGTTCAGGTACTACATTCTGGAGAACCGTCCGCGTAACATCTATGGCATGGTGTGTCACTCCTGTCAGAACGCTCCTCGAAACATCAAAGAGTGTAAGACCATCTCATTAATGAGACCCTGGAGCACAAAACCAGTCAATTCTGAATAATCTGAATAAATAGCTTTCCATCGATGTATGGTTTGTTAAGATAGGACAATATTTGAAAATCTGGAATATGAGGGTGCAAAAATCTAAATAACTTGAGAAAATCAGCTTTTAAAGTTGTCCAAATGAAGTTCTTTGCGATGCATATTACTAATCAAAAATTATTTTTTGATATATTTACAGTAGGAGATTTACTAAATATCTTCATGGAACATGATCTTTACTTAATATCCTAATGATTTTTGGCATAACAGAGAAATGTATAATTGTGACCCATAAAATGTATTGTTGGCTAGTGCTACAAATATCCCCCAGCGACTCAACACTGCTTTTGTGCTGCAGGGGTCAAGTAGATTGTGCTTCATCCCTCCTGATCTCCCCTCTCTCCCTCTGCCTCTCTTTGCTCATTTTTATTCAGCGCTGCATAAACACAGTTACGTTAAACGCTTCGGAGGCCCACACACAGTTTACCACAGAATACAGATTCACTAAATTAAACCCACAGCAGGATCTGGATCTGAGTGTTGTAGCATGAGCACAGAACCAACAGCAGGTCATCGGTCTGGACTCCATCAGCCACGCGTTTGCGGCGCAGCAAGGTCCTCCAGATGTATTTTCCTTCTCTTGGCCTGGCTCTGGTGTTTGGCAGATCGTTCATAACACACTGGAGTCTCTGATTAGCGACGCATACCTGAAGCACTGACCGCATGGAAACGACCGCAAACCTGAGATTTAATGCCGCGTAATCCGCTAAACGTCAGCGCAACCATTCCTCATCGCCGTAAATATCCGCGTCTGCTTTCCGCTCAGCTTCAGGAGTCTGCGTTTATTTGGGATGAAATGGCGTCGTTCGTGGAAGAGAGCGAAACTGATTAACTCCAGGTTTGACCGAGCGAGCCAGAGCCAAGCTTTTTAGTGTTTTGTTTTGCTAATGTCTTTTTTTAAATCTCTGTTTGTCTTCGGCCATGAGATGTTTCTTCAGAAAGAGAGTGGAAACTCTGATGACCAGCCAACTGCTTCTTACACGAGCGATTTCTAATGAAAATCAAGCTGACTGAGTCATCTTCCTAATCTAATAGTCCAATGAACCTAGTATTGTATATCACAAATAGTGTTGCCTCTCCGAAAAAATTTATTCATTTATTTATTTATTTATTCACCAGATCCCTCTGAGAGAATGAGAACAATGGTTTGTTAGTAGTCTTATACACCTAGTATTGTGTATCATGAGTATTGTTAGCTCTTTGACTAAGTTTTATTTTGATTGTTTTTATTTTAATTTGACATTTTTTATTTTTTGTTTTATTTTTATATTTTTTAAATTTAATTTTATTTAATTTTATTTAATTTTATTTAAATTTTATTTTATTTTATTTTGATTTAATTTAATTTAATTTAATTTGATTTAATTTATTAACTTATTTGTGTATTTGAAAATAAATGTATTTTATTTTATTTTATTTTATTATTTATACCTTCATTTTATGCCCATACATTATTTTAGTTGGGTCTTTTATGTCTTTTTCTTTACGTCAAACGTTTAGTTGTGTATATTATGCACTATATAAGGAATAACTTCTGCTTATATAAATTCTTAATTTTAGTGACAGATTTCAGATTTGTGGTTGTCCAATAAACCTGACATTATATATTACAAAAACGGTTGGCTTTTTGATAAATTGCTTTTATTTTATTTAGATTATTTTATTAGCCTTCACATTTTTATTTGATTTGCATTTTAATTAAATTTTTATTTAGTATTTCATTTTATTTAGAATTTTAGAAATGTAATGAATCTATTCATTTCTATGTGCATTAAGTCGTGGCTTTTATGCTATTGAGATGAACTTGATCTTGCCTAAAGCATCCATAAATGATTAATTTGCATCCGCTCTGAGAACGAGGGTTCATTCTAAACCTGGAAGTGTGCTGTATTATGAATACTGCTGGCTCGGTGACGAATCGTTTAGTTCCTGTAAATCTCTTCAGATGAGCATCCTGTAAATAAAGGGGTCTTTATGCTGGAAAACACGTCTGCGCCGGTCCTGCTGTTTTCAGAGCCTCTTTAATAGTTTTCTATTGTGCGGTGACAGAAATGAAGTAGATATTTAATTAAAAAAGCATAACAAACAGGTCTTTTAAAGCTGTAGATGTGAAAGTATGCAGAGGGAGTGAAGACATGCTCGCACTCGCCGGCTAATCTGCAAATGATGCTCGCCCACAGCGCAGCGTAATAATTAAGTTTCGAGGGAATAAAAAGATGATTAACTTGCTGCTGCTTGCAGTCGACAGGCATGGAAACATGGGAAGACAAACATCCGTGATCTCAACAGGTGATTTGGCATTAAATGGATGTGGTAACATCAGATTGATAATGGTTTCTAATGAAGTCGGAGCGCATGGGGCTTCCTTTGGTTTACAGTGTGTTTGACTCTCGCAATGAGAAAGAAATAAGCAAAGACCTCAAACGTATGAGAGCTTTGACAAATTGTGCTGTTGCTGCGCTCTCGCAGAACTCCAGAGCACTCGCAGATTTGTGTTTTAGTCCATTAAGACTGTTAGCGGTCCATATTTCATGTTGGGTTGTTTTACACTAAATCAAATTGTACTCCATCAAAGAACATTTTCAGTTAAAGTGAAGAAAAATCAGCAGCTTTTGGCCATTTAGAATAACTGGTGTTTATATTTTCTGCTCATTTTGGCCTGGAGAGGATTTTCTGTTTCCTGAAGAAGCGAGCTGATGTTACTGGTTCAGTGTTGGCTAGATTAATGACCAAAACTGTAGTTAATAACCAATCCATTACATTAGACATTACAGGTCATGTAATCAGACTACTTTTGACCATACGTTGATTTAAATAGGATAATCTTGTACCATATTGATTTAAAAATATATTCCATTCGTTGTAATTAACAACATTGCATTAGGTCAAGGTTTCCCAAAATGTAAAATTAAAATAAATCATTTTAAAATAACATATAACATAGTATTTGTTTACCTGCATGTCGTGTGAGCAATAACCAACATCAGAGAACCGTGATCATGCAGATGTGTTACTTAATTATTACTTTACTACCTTAAAATCTCAGCGGGGCTTCGAGTAAATATATTAGATGAAACGAGTGACATTACAGTACGTGTAATAGAAATCATTATTTGTGCCATTTACATGTATTAATGTTTAGGAAAATGTAAAGATGAAAAAGAAAGATTAGAGAGAATCCATAAATTATGATTAATAATTGCGTGAATGATTTTAATCACGTAACCGTACTCTGATTATGATATTTTTTATATTGATATTTTAAAAATAGTTTTTATTCCGTTTTTTTTTATCAAGTAAACTAAATGAAAAGGAGAAATGGCACTAGCTGAAATTAAAGAGTTTCATATTAAACATGTATGTTGTGTTTTTTATGGTTTTCGGTTTTAGTAACTATAATAACCCTGTTGACTACAAACTTACTAAATTAGCTCACATGGCGATACCAACTTCTACAAAAAAATGATAATTCTTATCGTTTGGGGATTTTTCCCGGGTTTTTAAAAATACTGGCTTCTTAAGACTCTCAATTGTTCTATATTCTCACCAAATCTTGGCTTCAGCTTCTTCCACTTGATTTGGTGATAAAGAGCAGAATGAGAGATTTAGAAGCGTTCAGGAGATGCAGGAGTGACGAGTGACAGACGCGACACACACTATACTGACTGATTTGATTAAATGTTGTTTTACAGGCATGCAGTCGACGCCGCCGTCACCGGGCCGAGCTCCCAGCGTGTCGTCCAGCAGCACCACCATATTCCCACACGCAGAGAAAGGCAAGAATAAATCATCTTTCCATTGATGTATGGTTTGTTAGGAGAGGACAATATTTGAAAATCTGGAATCTGAGGGTGCAAAAATCTAAATATTGAGAAAATCTCCTATAAAGTTGTTCAAATGAAGTTCTTAGCAATGCATATTACTAATCAAACATTAAGTTTTGTTATATTTACGGTAGGAGATTTACTAAATATCTTCATGGAACATGATCTTTACTTAATATCCTAATGATTTTTGACATAAAAGGAAAATGTATAATTTTGCCCAATACAGTGTATTGTTGGCTATTGCTACAAATATACCCCATACTTCATACACGATATCCATAAGAAATCTTTAGACGCGTAACACAAACCATAATCCATAACAACGAAAGACAATATTTTATTTAACCTTTTTCTGATGAGAAGTGTGCGCTGCAAACGCGAGCATTTTGACGATCGTTCCGGTCCAGTTCACTCACTTTAATGTGTTTAACCACAGCTGTCATCGGGGTTTTTCTGGCAGTGGCAGCAGGTACAGTATGTGATAACATTTCAAATTGGAGCCTGTACTACGTAAATTCTGGAACCCAACATTACAACAAGACGATATTTTAAGCTCCTCATGTAGCTCAATCTGTGCTGGTTTGTATCAGCCGCCTCCAGTTTTCTCATTATTTTGCCTCCAGCTAGCGCTGTGACGTAATTGTGACGTCGGCACAAAAAGGGTCTATAAACAATCAGTCAAAACAAAAAGTCAGTGCAATTGTAGCATTTGACGGTCGTCAAGCAACATAGAATCTTTTACTGTGTTCCAGATCCAACAGGACAAGGTCACCTAGCAACGGCCCTCATCATCGCCATGTCAACCATCTTCATCATGGCCATCGCTATAGTGATGATTATTATGTTCTACATCCTGAAGACCAAACCGAGTGGACAAGGTAAGATCGCTAGAACTACACACTCATTATGCGTGTGTGCGTGTGTGTGTGTGTGTGTGTGTGAGAGAGAGAGAGCGAGTGTGTGTGTGAGAGAGAGAGAGAGAGAGAGACCAGTAATACATTTTAAAAATTGGAATAAAACTTCAACAGAAAAACTACAACTAGAAATGATCAAAAACGTTTTAGGGGTCCATCGAGGTACGTCCAATGATGCCTGCAGAGCTGAATTAGGCTTCTACCCACTGAAGATTGAGATCCAGAAGAGATGTGTTCAGTTCTGGCATCACCTCCATCAATCTGATCCGGATTCAATCCGATATAAAGCCCTCCTCGCCAATGAAACCTCAGCAGAATCTCATCCTCTAAACACGCTCGCTCTTCAGCTAGTCCAGAAAACCCAGCTCCTCACGGACTACAGCTTCAACCCCAAAGCCATTATTAAAGACATTGACAAAAATCTAAAAGACACTAATGATGAATCTCTAAAAATACACTTTGACCTCCAAAATAAACTCCAATGCTACTCAACCCTAAACAGAACCACTAAATTTGCCAATTTTTTATTGATTAAACCATTTAAAGAAAGACAAATCCTCTCCAAATACAGATGAAGCAAGCATGATTTAGAAATAGAGAGAGGAAGACATAGACACACATGGACAGAGCAAGAGCAGAGGATCTGTAGACACTGTGATCTACAGCTGATAGAGGACGAGAAACACTTTCTGCTGATCTGTCCTAAATATCACACTGTGAGGGGAACATTTCTCCCCAGATCTGAAGCCCTGATCCCATCATTTACTGAACTCAGTGATGCTGAGAAAATGCCCTTTTTACTTGAAGAAGACAACACAGCTGCACTAGCTGCTAAATATGTGTTAACCATTCTCAATGTTAGGTGTTAAACATGATTAACTCCATACTGACTTACTTTATCTTTTCATTTATTTAGATGGATTTTATTTATTATTATTTATGTTGTTATTTATGTTGTTGTTATATACTGTATATGTTAATGCTTTGGCAACATTGTGTTACACAGTCATGCTAATAAAGCTTAATTGAATTGAATTGAGAGAGAGGACGAGAAAGTGTGTGTGTGTGTGTGAGAGAGAGGAGAGTGTTGTGTGGTGTGTGTGAGAGGGAGAGCATGTGGGTGTTTTTGTGTTTGTGTGTGTGTGTGTGTGAGAGAGAGAGAGAGAGAGAGTGTGTGTGTGTGTGTGTGTGTGTGTGAGAGAGAGAGAGAGAGAGAGAGAGTGTGTGTGTGTGTGTGTGTGTGTGTGTGTGTGTGTGAGAGAGAGAGAGAGAAGTGAGTGTGTGTGTGTGTGAGAGAGAGGAGAGAGAGTGTGTGTGTGTGTGTGTGTGGTGTGTGTGTGTGAGAGAGAGTGTGTGTGTGTGTGTGTGTGGTGTGTGTGAGAGAGAGAGAGAGAGTGTGTGTGTGTGTGTGTGTGTGTGTGAGAGAGAGAGAGAGAAAGTGAGTGTGTGTGAGTGAGAGAAGAGTGTGTGCGTGTGTGTGTGTGTGTGTGTGTATTTGTGAGAGAGAGTGAGTGCCGTGTTGTGTGTGTTCCTCATAACTGATGTGTGTGTTCGTCCACAGATAAGCTCTTCTGACTGCAGTTCGAGTCCTTCTGCTCTGCATTACTTGATCTCATTCCCATATTTCAACTCTTTTCTTATTGCTCCAGACATTAAATGAATAGCAGTGCTGTGACTCTAACCCAGCGCTTTCTTTCTTTGTTTCTTTGTTTCCCAGCATGCTGCTCTGGACCAATAATAAAGACAGTGGAAGCCCAAACAAACAAGCAGGAGGAGAAGAAGGAGGTTCAAGGTGAGCGAACGCTTGGTTTGACATCTGTACGTGTTAAACTGCTTAAGATGACGTGACGAGGTGAACGGCGGATCTGGAATGTTCCTTCAGCCCACGGCTCTTGCTGACGGCACCCAAAGTTCGCAACGCATCTCTGCATAACCATCTCATACCGTCTGGAGAAAACCCCCTCAAAATCAGCTTTCACTCACTCTCACTGCAGCTCATTTAGCCATCAATCAATCGCTGTCAGAAGAGCAGAAATACATAACACAAAAATATCGTGTGCATTTTAATTTATAGATTTTGCGATTTAAAGAATTCTTGGTATATTCAACATCTCTTTTGATTTATCTTGTATGGATTTTTCCATTTAGTTCATTGCAGTGCATTCACTAAAAAAATCCTTTAAAAAATACATGAACAAAATAGTCTTGAAATTCGTCACGAAACAGTCCCAAAAGTAAAAGACTGAAGCAGAAGAAAAGCAGATGTATTAATGTTACTGTAAATCACAACATTAATCCTGCTTTCAGAGTGGATGAGCAAATACCTACACTGCTAGACATCCGCATTTATCCCATTTCCCACCGGATATCCTCAGCTAAGCCACTTATAATAACAGAATACATGAGAAAGATCCACTCATGCACTTGCAGCTGCAACTCTGACTTCAGATGAGCATTCACACAGACAGAAAACAGACCATTTATTTAATTTGACACATATCCAACTCATATCTGTTTAGTTCCTGTAGCTCGAACAGTAAATCATGGCACTTGCAACACCAATGCCAATGTCCGATTGCCAGGGGATGCATGGACGGATATAGAAATTCATATACCTTGAATGCAATATAAGTCTCTTTGGATAAAAGCATCTGCCAAATGCATATGTTTGTATTATAATCAGTAAAAACAGAAACTTGAATGTAGTGCATAAACCATTCAAATAAATGATGTACAGTGATGAAGAATGCATATTCATAATTCGTGCATTAAACAGTCGATCATCCAGATCAGATTTGGAAATCAAATTGAAATAGGTTCGCTGTTAACAAATAATAGATTTATTTTCTATTTATACTGAAATTACACTGAAAACTTATGTCCAGAGAAGCTTTATTAAAAAGTTTCAATATAACAACAGCTGATCTGAGATGAACGAGCACGTCACTGATCTTCACACATTGTCTTTCCAGAAAACGTGGTGATCTTTGCAGAAAAGGATGAATTTGATAAGCTTAAGCCTTCATCTCCAAAAACAGCAAAGAGGTGAGTCTTCACTCAAGCTAAACAAAACCTTTAACTACTGCAAGACTAACAGGGTTTAAGCAGCACAGTGAAGTGAAGTCAAACACGTTTCCTCGTCTCATGTGAGATTGTGCCAGTAATTCTGCCACCGCAGGACATGTTTGTGCGGCAGCTCTTCTCTTCTCGTCTGACTGGAAACATTATGTGGCTCACGGACAGGATGAGGTAGTCGAACACAGATCCAGCCTGCAGCTACGCTCTCCACAGGAGATGTTCATTTCAGACAAACGTAATCAAGCGTGTGATAATTACGCAGTGGTGCAGCCAAAACCGCCAGGTGAAAATAGCTCCGCTTCAAACATAAGATGACACTTTTTCGCCTCAAACCCTTTTTTCTTCCTTTTTCTCCAAGGAGCAGCTGAAGCTTGAACAAAGAAATAAAACTGCTTTCCTCACACTAGTTAGATGAGAACTTCCCCTGCTTTACACTCATTAGTTCTGACTGTTGTGAATAACGCACTGTCTCTCGTCTCTCTCTAAGGCAAGACACTGCAGGTGAATATGGTAAAAACAAACAACTAATAGATATCATCATACTTCCCCAGGTGTTTAATTACTTTAAGAATTTAAGAGTTTTCTGAAAAGCTATATTTAAATAACCAAATGAGGCATTATCTAATTAAATATGAACTACATTTCCAGGCCAGGTTCAAAATTCTTGATTTTGTTGACATATTAGAGTTAAAGGTTTTTCCAGAGGGGATTTTGTATTTCTCTTTTTATCACTCCATAAACCAAAAAAAAATACTGAAATACATTTCAGCTTGTTTTTAGGAATAAAAAAGTTGTGTAAATCAGTGAACAATCCCCTCAGTAAAACCCTTCAGAATAAAGATAGGAATAAAACAGTAAAGTTTGGTGTTTAGTAAGTGCTGCTGAAGTGGAGAAACAAAACTCTTTTGAATAATTGCGTGTATTGGAATGAACATGTCAGATCAAATAGCTACGTGCATATAATCAAGCAAATTATATATAAACAAACCCCTCAGTAAAAACCTTTAGAATATAGGGAGGAATAAAACTCTAAAATTTGGTGTTTGTAAGTGCTGCTGAAGTGGAGAAAAAATGCAATTTGAGGGAAAAATAGGCCTTATGTGTATCGGAACTGAGATCTACAGATGCAAATAGATAACGTGTTAAAAATAAAATCATGCAAATTATGTATGATCAAACCCCTCAGTAAAACCCTTCAGAATATAAACATGAATAAAACTGTAAAATCTGGTTTATGTAACCATTGCTGAAGTGGAGATAAATCTCATTATGAGAAAACAACCTTTAAAGATTGTGCTGCAAATTGAATTTACAGACGCAAATAGATAGAGTGCAATAATAATACCAGGCAAAAAATATATGAACAAACCCTTCAGTAAAAACCTTCACAATATTGAGAGGAATAAATCTATAGAATTTGGTATATGTCAGTGCTGCTGAGGTGGAGAAACAAACTCATTTTGAGAAAAAAGGCCTTGTGTGTATTGAAATTGAAAAAATATAGACGCAAACATATAAAGTGCAATAATAAAACCTGGCAAGTGATATGAAAAAACCCATCAGTAAAAACCTGTAGAATATATAGAGGAATAAAACTTTATAATTTGGTGTATATAATTATTGCTGAGGTGGAGAAACAAACTCTTTAAAGATATGTACTGTAAATTAAATCTACAGAAACAAAACGATAAAGTGCAAAAATAAAACCAGGTGAATGATATATGAACAAACCCCTCAGTAAAACCCTTCATAATACAGGTAGGAATAAAACTGTAAAATTTGGTGTTTGGAAGTGCTGCTGAAGTGGAGAAACATCTCTTTAAAGATATAGATTAGAAATCTACAGATGCAAATAGATAAAGTGCAATCATAAAACCAGGCAAAATGATATATGAACAAATCCCTCAGTAAAAACATTCAGAATACAGAGAGGAATAAAACTGTAAAGTTTGGTGTTTGTAAGTGCTGCTTGAAGTTGAGAAACCCCCTCTCTTTTTAAAAGATTATAGATTAGAAATCTACAGATGCAAATAGATAAAGTGCAATAAAATAAAAACGTAAATGTGTATTTTGGATTTTTTTTCTTTCCACTAGTCTGAAACAACATGTAATGAAAAGCAAAAAAGCCCAAACGACTGATTGCAATTGGTCAGATATATTCTAGATGAACTAATATGTAGATAGATTGCATCTGTTTATGATTGTTGTAGACATGTGAAGCAGGAGATTTGACTCGTGCCAGAGTATGTGCTAATGCAGATCCAGACCGGCGCAGTATCGAGTGTCTGAAAACAATGACATTCTGTGCGCGGCTCTGAGCCGTCTTTGTCAACAGGCGCTTGTTGGGAAGCTGTTCCTGGGAAATTTAACTACGAGCTGAAAACAACAGGCTAGTCAGTACATGATAGTTATTACTGTAAACCACAATAGGCAGAAAAGCAAATGTCTAAATCAGGCTCTTTCATCAAGGAGTCGTTTCAAACCCTGAAGAACCTTCATGCAGCTCACAGTGACTATGACTGGCATAAAACATTACCATAAAGTAATATTTTTCAACATGAACTCTTCCTCAGAAAAAAAACAAAAAACAATCTATTCAGTTGTTGAGAGAGTGAATTAAAATAAGAAACATTTGTAACACTTTACATCATTTGGTATCATTTGTTAAGATGAGTAAACAACTAACAAAATGCAATATATTTTTTACAGCAATCTTTGTTAATGTTATTTAATTAAAAACTCAATGATTCAATGATTTTTAGAAATGTAGAAATAAATGTTGAAATTAACATTAATATTTTTAAATGCTTTTTTGTTTATTGTTCATTTATATTAACTAATGTTTATGTATTGTTTCGCGTTACTTGATTTTTAGTTGTTTTAGCCTATTTTAAAGCATGTTTTCTCTTATTTTAAATAAGTTCTCTTTGAGAAAAATAAAAATGCAATGTCCGATCAACATGCATGGCTGAAATGTATTAAAATGTGATTCGCAAGCTATAGCAGTGTGCACTGCAGGATTAATCTATTTCTGTTAGACTGTTTGCTTTTAAGAGTTGGCGTTGGGGTTGTATTTCATTGATATTTTGACAAGTCCTGTTTGAGAACCACTGATTGTGATTGTTTTCTGGCAGAATCACTATTATTCTTTGTACATGTGCCGTCAATCACTAAATACTTGCACTGTTGCAGTGAGAACGACGCGTCATCAGAGAACGAGCAGCTTTTGAGTCGCAGCATCGATAGTGACGAGGAAGCAGCTCAGGACAAACAGGGAGCCGCTGACCTTTGCCTTCTGTCTCTGGTGCATCTGACGCGGGACAAGACCTGCTCCACCAACCCCATCAGCAACAACAATAACACCACCAGCAGCAGAGCCACCGGGGTGAATACCACACCACACACGTATAAGAGTTATTTACGCTGAAGTTTGGAATCATTTAGATTTTTTTATGTTTTTGAAAGAAGTCTCTTCTGCTCACCAATGCTGCATTTACTTGATCAAAAATACTGTAAAACTGTTAAATATTATTACAATGTAAAACAGCTGTTTTCTGTGTGAATCTCTGTTAAACTGTAATGTATTTCTGTGATGCAAAGCTGTATTTTCAGCATAATTACTTCACCTTCCGTCTTCAGTGACATGATCTTCAGAAATCAGTATAATATGCTGATCTTCTGCTCGAGAAACATTTCTGATTATCATCAATGTTGAAAACAGTTGTGCTGCACAATATTTTTGTGGAAACCATATACATTTTTGTTCAGGATTCTTTTTATGAATAGAAAGTTCAAAAGAACAGCATTTATTTGCAATAGAAATCTCTTTTTTTGTTTTAAAACCATAGAATGTCTTTACTGTCACTTTTGATTCATTTAACGCATCCTTGATGAATAAGTGTTTCTTTTCTTTTTTTTCAATCTTACCTACCATAAAACTAGTGTATTATTATTTTGACAAAAATATTGTGCAGCACGACTGTGTTCAACATTGATAATAATCAGAAATGTTTCTCGAGCAACAGATCAGCATATTATACTGATTTCTGAAGATCATGTGACACTGAGACTGGAGTAATGATGCTAAAAATACAGCTGTCACAGCTCGCTGAATACATACAGTTACCCCAGATTCACAAGAACACCCTATTTTAAATAGTATAAATATTTCACAATCTGTACCGTATTTTAAAAGCGTAAGGTGTATCCCATCACACCTCTAACATTAAATGTTCTGTTCTTGGACTCTGTTAAGTTTTTCAGCAGAGTTACTGCTCTGCTCCACATCTGATCTTGTTCTGTAGGTTCAGATTGAACTCTGTTGCTTTGTGTGACTCATCCAAACATTTCCTGTTTATGCAGATTCACAGCAGAAGGAAAAAGATCCTGGATTTGTACACAAAAGCCTGCAGTGTTGCGGAGGGTGAGTGTAACCGTAACCGTGAATTCATGATTATGTCAAGCCTGTAAAACAGACGATGACTGCTGTGTTAAAGCTGTAATGAGCAGGAGTGTGTGACAAACAGATCTAAACCTCACTGCAAACACACTAAACATTTATAAACATTAAATCATGTGGAGTTAATCTTGCCACTCAGAAAATCACAAGAGAAATAATAGAGCAGCAAGATCATTGAAGAAGGAAAAATATTGATTTCTTATCATTGAAATTAAGTCAAATCAAATGCATTTTTATCATTGTTTATCCCAGTGGACTGTTCTGATGGGACCCATATAATACATACTATTAAAATAAACACTTGTCAGCTCTTAAAAGGGAGGAGAGACTCCTCACAGATGTGCTTTTGTTGATGAGTTCAGTCAATCAAACTCAATGTTTGACACAAACTCATCACTTGGTAGATGATGATCAAAACTACGCAAGGTTAAGTATGAGTTCACTTACAGTGAGAATAAACATGGCTTACATAACCACAACACGTTCTGTGAGAATTATTGACCTAATAAATGTAATAATACAAATAATAAATAAAATGAATAAATCACAATTTTAAGAATTTTAACATTTTAAGGAGATTTCTGTTATTTTTGTACAGTAATCAGTTCTGGTTCTGTCAGTATTATTTATTTTAATAATAATAAATACATTTTTAACAGTTCTGTTATATTTCCTTTATTTATTTACATTTTTATTAGTTTTATTAGTATGTATTAGTACTTTTTACATTTTAAATGCATTTGATAATAAAATAATAAATATAAAAGATAATCAATTATCTTTTCTTTTTGAATCAATTTTGTTAATTTTGGTTTCAGAAACAATTCTGGTGTATTTTGTTATTATTATTATTACATTTCTTTTTTTTAAATCTGATAATTTTTACATTTTAAAAAGTTAAAGTAATAATAACAATACAAATAATTTTTTAAGTAATAATATTAATTCTTTTTTTTTTTTTAAATATATATAGGTATTTTTTTATGTTTATTTAGTTTTAATATACAATAAAGAGTTCTGCTACCTAACCTTTAAAAATAGTACATTTTAAAATATTTTTCGAAAATGCATGTAACGAATTGATTTTTTTTTTCATGCGCACACTGCACAAATATAGAGCTTCTCACTGTTTGCACATAATAACCACTCTCTTACACGGTTTCTTTATTTGTTTTTAACAGCAGAATTAATATTTATCCATTTATGGACATCGTAAAGTAACGTCATTACGTTATTTCTGTATCATTGCACACGTGCAGTCCTTTCAGTTTCGAGGGTTCAATCCGATCGAGTGTTTACATGCACTCTCAATCGTATTAGAAAAGGAATAAACCACCCCCTTCAATCCGATCTCAATTTCACTCTGATCGAGCTCAATCGACTCGATTAAGGTGTTTACATGAACGTTTTTCAGTCCGATTGAGCCGTCACTTCTTACTCCTCTTCTAACTAACCCGATTACAAACGATGATTTGGTTGCATCGTAAACTAGCCAGTGTTTTACTCCTAGTTTACTCTGATGTAGGGATGGGTGATATCTTAACGTTTGCGATATACCAATAAAAATTCTCCCCATGATAAGAATTAGTCTTCCCGTGATAATAACGATAAAGTTGCTGACATATTTCTGTGTGCAACCGTGCGGAGCGACATCGTGGAAGGCGGACGTGAAATTGAGGAGGAGTTTATCGCTAAACGAGGAGCTCCTTCTATAATCAACTGGTTTGGTCAGGCTGTCATTGCACAAGAATCAGGTCTGAATAATGTTAGCCCTTGCATGTTTATGAGCCTTTCTACAAACCTGTTGTCCAAAAATATATTTATTGACATGCTTTTTCTCCAAATTAACTTAACATAGTCGTGTGTTTGAAATAACTTATTTTTGTGACCAGACTTAGTTTCATAGCCACATAAGGATGATAGTATTATGACAGTCTACAGCTGTCCGAGTACATTGCTTATTACTATACTTTCCTTCAAAAAATACCCGAATATTTGCTTGAAGCACACCAGATATTTCTGTGCACTCGTATGTTTCTTGTCTTCAAGTGTCATCAGTTAAATTTTCTCTATCTCCGTTGTGCATTTTATTCAGCGATACCTTTGTCTATATTAGGGATTTCCTGGAGCGTCGTCATCAGTGCTATTACTTCTGTGATGCATGTGCGGAGTTTCTGCGCGAGGGCGCCCTCTGGCTTCCAATTTAATTAAACCGTCATTACATTACGTGTGTAGTACTCAATAATGCTCACAACACCCTATTTTGGGTAAAAATATGAAAGATAATACTTTTCTCTAAAGAAACAGGATTCCCTGAATTGTCACCATTGATATCGTTATCGCAATAAATACCAGAAATATCGTGATATATTTTAAGCCCATATCGCCCATCCCTAACTCTGGATGCTGATGATGGTGTTCTTCATCTCTGTAGGTCTGAGTCCGACCGAGCTGGCGTTCGACTGTCTGGAGCGCAGCAGCCGCATGCTCAGCGCCACCTACAGCACGGACAAGGCAGTGGTGAAGACGTGGAGGCATCTCGCCGAGAGCTTCGGCCTGAAGCGCGACGAGATCGGAGGCATGACGGATGGCATGCAGCTCTTCGACCGTATCAGTACGGCGGGATACAGCATCCCGGACCTGCTGACCCGTCTGGTCCAGATCGAACGGCTGGATGCCGTCGAGACCCTCTGTTTCGACATTCTGGGCCCCGAGAACAGCGTCCCTCCATCCAGCCACCATCCCAATCTCACCTCCCGCTGCGCCAGCGTCTGAGAGAACCCATCCAGACCAGGGCTGCAGCCTCATTTATAAAGTGTTGCGCAGAAACCATCCTAACCCAGGTTTAAAAAAAAAAAAGCAAATTTCCATAATGTACTTAAAGTGCTCTATATTCTCGCACTGATTTTGTACTTAATATCAGTGGCGTTCCGTCCATATACCCAGGCCGTCTGAGAGAATGAGTTCACAGGCTAATTAATAGGGCTGGGACAATAAATCGATGCATCGCGAATCGAAAAATTATTCTGCATTGACTCTGAGATTTTCCGAAGGCATCGCGATTCTCTCTTGAATCGATTCTGAGCTTAGTTTTTAACAGCAGATGGCGCTGCGTGCTTTAGAAATAGCTGTATTCTGCTTGCTTCCAGTTCCTTACACATGCACCACTTGAACCTAAAATAATCATTCATAAAGTTACAAGGATTTCAAGTTACATTCGAATTACAAGGATGTGTAGTGGGCTGTGTTTACGTTAATCTCGCATCATAAAAGCATAAAAGCCGATGTGCAAGTACATTTAACCACTTGCATTACTCAGCTGAACGTACGAGTGTGCGGTTAAAAACTAAGCTCAGAATCGATTCCAGAGAGAATCACGATGCATTCAGAAAATCTCAGAATCGATCCACGAATGCATCGATTTATTGTCCCAGCCCTACTAGTTAATATAAACATGATTATAAGTTGATCCCTTGTCATTTGAGACGCAACAAAAGCCTCGTTCAGACTCTCCGCTCAAATCTGATTTTGTGCATATCTGATTTGAATTACTTACTGTTCATATCTGATTTGTGTGTCTATAAGTGCTCTTTCGTTTTACGGATTGTGCATTGGTTTCTATGGCAATGCCATTGCGTTGTTATGCCTGTGCTAAAAACAACAATAACAGCAATATAGTTTGCGGTCGCGCTGGATTATATTTCGTCTTATGAGGCAGCGGCAGAAACGCAGGAAGCTGGAATGTGCGGCATTATTCTGTGCTGCCGTCTCCGCTGGTTTCAAAACTCAAAGAGGTGCGTATACTAGCAGTATATTGTCTTTCTCCGCTTGACTTACAGTTCGCAACAACACAATCTTCTTTCTGCAAAGACATTTATTATGTTTTCTATAAAAACAACGTCTGACATTTTTACATTTCAAATAGCGTGAGAACGTGAAACAGCAACACGCTAAATCCGATCTGAGCGGTCAGACTGAAACATATGAATGTAGCTTGAAACGGATTTGCACAAATCGGATTTCATGAACTACATGTAACATAGTTCGGAAAATGCAACGTTGCTGTCCCCCCGGTACCCCCCCCCCCCCCCCCCCCCGAGAGCCCCAGATCTCGACTGTCAGAATTTAAACATTGTGTTTTGCTGCAAATCTATGTCAACAACTAAATCAAATAAAAAAAAAACATTTTAACTGTATGTTTTCATGCTTTCTCAAGCAAAGCACATTTTGAAAGTCCACTGAAAACATATCTCATTGACAATGTTGAAGATACAACATGCCTAAGTGGTAAATTATAAAAAAAAGTGTTTATAAAAATGTTTATAAAATTTTAACTAATAACAAACATCGGGGAAAAAGAGAGGAAACATGTTTTTCCGAGCCTTTTGGTCGCTACATAGTTACAGTTCCCGTCCCTATGTTTATTGTTGTTTTGCAATGGTACTTGCAGCATTGGGAATATTTAAGATATAATTAGTTTTTGGGTATTTTGCAGGTCTATTATTGGAGTAGTGTCGCGTCAACTCGGGTGGGAGTTTTAACTAACTCCCTGTTGCCACTGCTGTCTTAGTCATCTGCTACCCGGTTTAAAAAGTCACAGCTCGTCACTGCTTTATATGCTAAAAATGATTCTTTAGTACTTCTTAAGATTATCTAAGTGTACTCAACTGTGCTATTTTGGGACACCATGAACATGAACTAAAATGCGCTTTCAACATACTATCTCTGTATTTAAAAAGTCACCACTTATAGTACACTAGTGTATGAAAGAAGGGTTCAAGTGGTGACTAAATACATTTTTTACAATACAGAGATAGTATGTTAAAAGCGCATTTTAGTTCATATTCATATATTATCTTAAGAAGTACTAAAGAATCATTTTTTGTATATTAAGTACAAAATTAGTGCACAAAAATAGAGCACTTTAAGTACATTATAGAAGTGATTCTAGGATCAAATTTGAGCGTATGCACGCTTTATAAATGAGGCCCCGGAAGTCAGAACTGGCCAGTTTGTGTATTTCTGAAACGGACTTGCAATGCACGCCTTCACTGCGACGCTGTTGATTTCTTTTGACAGATGGAGGGAATGCGATCGATAAACAAGCAGCCTGAAACAAACAGACTCTTCAAGCTGTGATTTTAAGTGCTGTCAAGAACGTGTTTTATTCTCAGTGTTTCGTTACAGTGACCGTCTGCTTTCTTTCTGCTGCGACAACAGCCTGAAGACTCTTACTGAGCGAGTTCAAGTTCGTTAAACGCTCTAAATGTGCATAACGAGCTACCTGGCAAACAACACATCTGTTTCAAGGCAAGACGCTCAGGGTGAACTAATCGATTCACCAGCTAATTCATCACAGTACATTAAAACTAAACATTTTCTGAAAAGTTATCTTTAAATATGCAAATGAGGCATTATCTAATTAAATATGCACTCATTTGCATTCATTTCAAGAACATAAATCTGAACATTGGATAAAGTCAGGTTCGTTTCTCTTTTTATCGCTCCATAAATCAGAAAATACTGTCAACAGACAGAAAACAAACACATTTTCACCATATTTTTAGGAATGAAATGTTGTATAAATGAAATATGAACAAACCTACAGAATATAGAGAGAGAAGTAAAACCGTAAAGTTTGGTGTTTGTAAGAGAAAAACTCTTTAAAGATCTGATATCTACAGACGCAAATAGATAAAGTGCAATAAAATATACACTTTAATGTGTATTTTGGATGCGTTCCACTAGTCTGAAAGACAACATTTTTTATTAAATGCATTTTAAAAAAAAAAGATAATCTCTTTTTAATATTGTTTAAATCAATTTAATAATGAAAAATACATTTAAGAATAATTAAAATGTTACATTTGTGTTACTTTTGTACAATAAACAACTATTATTATTTAGTTGTTTAAATTATTTCTAAATATATTTTTAAATTAACAATGTGATACAAAGAATAAGAAAAAACTTAAAACATGTTGTTACTTTTTATAATAATCAGTTGTGGTACATTATTATTTATTTATTATTTAAGAACTGTGGTTTTTAAGAAACGTTTTAAAATATGGAAAAATAAAAATGTGTTTGCCTGTAGTGTCTTGCCTAAATGTTACATTGATGTGAAGGAAACTCTCAAACACGGTATAAGTACATCAGAAGTGTGTGTGTGTGTGTGGTGTGTAGTGTGTGTGTGTGAGTGTGTTTCTGTGTGAGTGTGTGTGTGTGTGTGTGGATGTGTGTGTTTGTGTGTGTGTGTGATGTGATGTGTGTGTGTGTGGTGTGGGGTGTGGTGTGTTGTGGTGTGTGTGTGTGTGTGATGTGTGTGTTGTCTGTGTGTGTGTGTTGTGTGTGTGTGTGTGTGGGTGTGTGATGTGTGTGTGTGTGTGTGATGTGTGTGTTGTGTGTGTGTGATGTGTGTGTTGTGTATGTGTGATGTGTGTTGTGTGTGTGTGGTGTGTGTATGTGTGTGTGTGTTGATGTGTTTGTGTGTGTTGTGTGTGTTGTGTGGATTGTGTGTGTGTGTGTTGTGTGTGTGGGGGTGTGTGTGTGTGTGTGTGGGATGTGTGTGTCGGTGTGGTTGTGATGTTGTGTCTGTGTGATTGTGTGGGATTGTGTTGTGTGTGTGTGTGTGTGTGTGTGTTTGTGATGTGTGTAGGAGTGTGTGTGTGTGTGTTGTGGGTGTGTCCTGCAGCAAGCCGCTGCTGCTGGACTAAGTGTGTGGAATTGGTGTTTTATGACTCTGAGTGTAAAGCGGCTGTGATTTCCAGCACCTCATTAACTAATAACCCAAGCGGAAAAGCCGTAAAGTGTGCGATGGGAAGCAGAGGCAACTGTGCAAACCTTTAACTGCATGCATGCAGCAGTGAGCCGCTTTAATGACACACACACACACACACACACACACACACACACACACACACTTCTGCTGGTGTTTGAGGCTTCATCACTCAGAAAGCTACAGTCAGGTGTTTGTAGGGACTGTCAGTGACTGAATGGAGCCGGTCTCCTGAACGATCACACACAGTACAGTATGCTTGCAGAACCACTTCAGATAATGTTTTTGGCCTTTTTATTGTTTGTTTACCCTCCTCACGTCCCACGTAAATATATATACTGTATATCGACAAACAATGCATTTTATTTTATGTTAAACTTGTAAAGGCCACGTCAACCTCGCCGTCACGTTTCTAGCAGAGCTCCAATGCCACAAACACAACTGTATATATAACTTATTATTGTACATATGCACCATGTATAAAAGTATCAGTAAAGAAATAAAATGAGAAAATTATACCAATGTTGTCCATTGTTACTCGGATGTTTAAGTAACTGTCTTGCACTGTTTTCAGATCAGCACACTGAAGCTCAAATCATAAAACAGATCAAGCACAGAGAGATGAAGATGAAAATCAGACTGAATTTCTGATGCAAATTTTCCTTCAGCACTTAAAAACCTGAGAAGGTTTTGCTGAATGTAAGTAACCGGGAATAATCAAATCTCAGAAATATTATAAGTGTGAATCTGGGGTCAAAAATGTTCACATTTTGATGTGATATTTCAAGATCATTGTAGTATTTGTTATGCCGATTTCAATAAAATAACTTTATGAAAGCATGATAAATCACCATTGAGGATAATAAAGAATTACAAAAAAGAATACAATTTTAAAATATGCAAGTATAGGATCGATTTTGAGTGACCAAAGGTTTTTTCCTCACTATCCGGCATTATTTCTTCTCAAAGCATGATTTAATATCCCAGCACGCAGTGTTCAGAAGATTCAGACCACAAGCAGAAACACTGCAGGTTTTCTGAAGGTCACTGCAGATGTGATCGACAGTCTGTTTGGCGTTTCTCATGAGAAGCAGAATCGCAGACCTTCATTCTGTCGTCACCAGGCTTTTGCAGGAGCTTCAGATCCAGCAGATGGACCACATGTTCCAGCGAGAGCTGTCAGCGCCACCAATGAGAAGATGATCCGTTACCTCACACACTCATGGGATCTGTCACTAATGCATTCATGAGGCAGGAATATTCTGACTGCACCGTCTGTGGTTCTGAGAGAATGGTTAGTGCTGGTTACAGAGTCAGTCCTCACTAGTGATCAAACCTCTAACACTAAGCCTCAAAGATGGAGACCATTGGCACCACAACTTACATTTATTCCCGTACAAAACTAAATAATAAATTAAATAAAAGGCTATTTCAAAATGTTTTTCAGGGGAAAGAAAATACATCTTACAGTAGCACATTTACATCATACAGTTGGGCCAAATGCAAATGTGGATGGACTACAGGTCAAAACTATTTTTTTATATATATTTTGAAATGTATTTGTGGAAAAACACTTGCACAGAAATTTTGGTCAGATAGAGAATATCTGTGTCCCTGCAGCACAAAAGCAGTGTTAAGTGTCTGGGGGATATTTGTAGCAATAGTAAACAATACATTGTATGGGTCACAATTATACATTTTTCTTTTATGCCAAAAATCATTAGGATATTAAGATCATGTTCCATGAAGATATTTTGTAAATGTCCTAACATAAATATATCAAAACTTAATTTTTAAAACTTAATATGCATTGCTAGAACCTTCATTTGAACAACTTTAAGATGATTTTCTCATATTTAAGATTTTTTTTTGCAAACCTCAGGATTCAATTCTAATAGTTGTATCTCGACCAATATTGTCCGATCTACAAACCATACATCAATGGTAAAGCTTTATATTCAGCTTTTTTAAGATGATGTAACAACACTACAGCAAAACACCAGCAGAGGAAAGAAAGCTGTTTGACTTGTGGATGAACTGCTCTTTTAAGAGTAAGAGGAATAAACTCACAGACATGATGCTGGAATGAAGCGGCCTGCGTGCAGTGACCTGCTGTTTGCTGTCAGCCTCATCAATCACTCCCAGCAAACATGGGAAATGATTTACACTTCCTCAGCTCAAGTGTGCGAGAGATAACAACAAAGTGAAAATATATATATATATAAAGCGAGCGCAGTTGTTCAGTGTGGCGATAAAAACACTCACGTGTGTTTTCTGGATCTGCCAGGGTACAACAAGCACCTGCAGCACGCACTGATTCCGGCACTGTTCACAATCGCACACTAACATGCTAATCATACTAATCACACTATTTAGTATTCATGCTGTGCACACTGTATGGATGCTCTGCATTAGTGCCTGAATGACTTACTACACTGCTGTATATACTACAGACAGAGAACACTACACTGCATACTCTATCCCTTAATGCACTGCATACGAAGTGTGCTGCCACCTACACTGATTCTGGCAGTGTTCGCAATTGCATACTAACATACTAACATACTAATCACCCGGTTTAGTATGCATGCTGTGCACACTGTATGGATGCTCTGCATTAGTGCCTGAACGACTAACTACACTGCAGTGTATACTACAGACAGAGCACATTACACTGCATACTCTATCCCTTAATGCACTGCATACGAAGTGTGCTGCCACCTACACTGATTCTGGCAGTGTTCGCAATTGCATACTAACAGACTAATCACACTATTTAGTATGCATGATGTGCACACTATGTGGACATTCTGCACGGATTCTTGATGACCGACTACGCTGCAGTATATACCACTGAGCACACTGCACTGGTACTCTATCCCTATCAATGTGCTGCTACCCACATAAATTCCGCCTGTGTTCACATTTAACATTCTAATCATTTAGTATACAGTACATGCTAGGCACACTACATGGTTATTCTGCAAGGGTTCTTGATGACCTACTATACTGCAGTATATACTGCTAAGCATACTGCACTGGGTACTCTATCCCACACTGTAATGAACACTGCAATGCAGACTGCACTGCATATGCAGTGTGCTACTACCCACATTGATTCCGGTTGTGTTCACAACTGCCTACTAACTTATTAATCCCACTATTTAGTATGCATGCTGTGCACACTATGTGGATATTCTGCATGGGTTATTGATGACTCACTATACTGCAGTATATACTACTGTGCACACTGCACTGGCACTGTATCCCACAATGCTATGCACTGTGTACACAGTGTGCTACTACTCACTATAGTTCTGGCTGTGTTTACAGTTGCATACTAACAACTGCATACTACAATGGATACAAAGTGTGCTGCTACCTAGATTGATTCTGGCTGTGTTCACAATTGCACACTAACATACCAATCACACTATTTGTATGCATACTATGCTCACTATGTGTATATTCTGCATGGGGTCTTGATGACTTACTACACTGTAGTATATACTACTTAGCACACTGCAAAGCATTTGACTTTGATTTCCAGGGTAATATGTGATGTTAGCAGCGATTTTTTTTCATATTTGTTCATATTTGAGAGTTCGGTGCTGTAATGCATCATCATTATCAACCCGTCAAAACTCACAAATGACCCAGAACTAACAGTTTAGTGTCAAGATGAGTCTTGTTTCACCAAACTGACTCTTTAAGCTCATAACGCCACAAACCGGCCTGTAATAAGCCTCAAACCACACAGCGGTCAGGGACGGTGAACTGTAATGACACGACTGCTGAAGCACGAATACTTTAACAAGTAAATAAATGTTTAATGAGGACAAACGGCCTGAAACACGACTTCCACTGGCGTTACGGTCAGCCAAGAATCCACACGTATAAATCAGACTAACCAGCGTCTCTATTAAACAGAGTTCATACACACTGCAGCACTTAAACACTTGAACTAATGAAAAGGAATAAATCAGCCTGTGACAGATCAGCGAGGGAATCAGAGCTATTTCACGTCTCTGGGCTGCTTATTAAAACCAATGAAAGATGCTCTGAAACTCAATACTGCGCATATAAAACATTCACTGCACTGGCATTTTTTGCCCATTTTATTTAACAGCATAAACCATAATATATGTCACTGAGAACCACACATCAGTACAAAACACTCATTTAAGCATGACTTCAGCATGACTAAATTACTGAAGCACCATCCCATCGCTCACGACCACATTAAAAACACGCGCACCTGCAAACAATTATATACATGAGGGTTTTATAGTGAACTAAAAACATTAAAAATGGTACTTGAAATAAAATAAAATATAAAAAACGAACTTATTTTAGTTAAGAAAGTTCCCAAGGAAGCGTTTCTCATTTTCATTTAGCATTTTAATGATCAAATAACTATGACTAAGTAACAAAAACTGTATAGACATCTTGGAAAAAATAAGAAAAATTACAAAAACACACAAAAATAAACTTTTTATTTTAACCCAAAAATAAGTATATAAAAAACTATTTAAACTATTATAAAACTATGATAGTATCTCATTGATCTAATACTGTATATGTATACACTCTATTCAGTATTTCATTCAGTTGATGTACTAAAGATAATTAAAATGAAAATGAATTACAAAGACAAAAGAACTATATAGACATATATACAATATAATAATAAAAATGACAAAAATGCACACAAAAAATACATTTTTATTTTAACAAAAAACTGACAACAGAACATAAAACACACACGCACACAACACACATATATATATACTTTATATATACAAACACAGTTGAGTCAAAAGTTTGCATTCTTTTGAACTTTTTGAATTTGAAGATCAGGGTAAATTTGACTTATTTTGTCTTCTGGGAAACATTTAAATATTTATGAGGCTTCTTAAGAGCAGTACTAAATGAAAAAAATATAATATTTAGGAAAAATAAGAAAAATGCATGGTTTCTCCTTCTGGAGCATCAGCGAGCGTCTGAAGCTTCTGTAATAGTTGCATATGAGTCCCTCAGTTGTCCTCAGCGTGAAAAGATGCATCTCAAAATCATATAGTCATTGTTGGAAAGGGTGCAAATACACAAAAATGCTGGAAAACCAAAGGATGTGCAGGAGCTGGGGGGTTTTTCTGAAGAACAGCAGAAAGTTTTAACTGTTCAGGACAAACAAGGGACTCGTGAACAACTATCACTAAACTAAAAACACACAGCTGTGGATCATTCAGCTAACAACACAGTATTAAGAATCAAGGGGATGAAAACTTTATAAATTCAGCTATTATTTTATCTTGTGGACTATATGTAAACATCTTTTATGTGAAATATCTTATTCAGGTCAGTATTAAATAAACAATAACATACATTTTGTCTGACCCCTCTTATTTTAGTAAAATAATTACCATTTTGCAGATTCTGAAAGGCCTCAACTGTATATATACTGTATATATATACAAAAACAAATTAGTTTGAATAGTGTTTTGGTAGATAGTTCACTTCCAGTGTTGTTATCAGAGCTGCATTTGTCAGTCTGTTTGTTGAGATCTGTTAGTGTTCCCATTCATCTCAATGGCTGAACTACATGACCTGACCTTTGCTTCACTTCAACTGTAAATGTTATAAATGTAGTTATCAGACCGGACTAACTCAGAAGACGGTCGTTATTTCTGTAAATCTGTCTGGTGACGCTTGTCCTGCAGAAATGACGCCGATCACGACGGGATGGAGAACGAGTCAATGTTCCTGCCAAAAGAAATCAAGACTTCAATCTTAAACTCTGTCTGGAGTCTCACATGATCTATGCAGCACATGTAACACAGTGTTAAACCTGGAGCGAGACTCACTGGAGGATCCTGAGAGATACGGCATCCAGCACAGCTTTTCTCCATTACAACAGCAACACGTGTGATTGAGAACAGAGACCAAACCAAATCCTGCTCCGTCTGGACTAAACATAAGAACTCATTCAGCTCCAGCAAACATTCATCATGCTGCTAAACAATGTGACAGGAGAGAGAAGAAACGCCGCTCCATATAAACAGGAGAACCAACACAGATCCTCATCGCAGGTGCTTTCAAGGTTTAATACTGACAAGAAACACTGAAACGCAATGAGGGACATTTAAACAAATAAATGTCAGGAAAAACAACGTTTAGAGAGGACAAGATTGAGATCTGGCTTGAGTTATTGTGAGTCAGTTTTTAGTTTGATTCCTGAGGAATGAATCACTGATGCTTCCAGAACTTTCATCTGACATGTCAACTTCTGACTCAGCCAATCACCTGAGATTAGGGCGGGGCTAACTGACTGGCTCACCAATGACAGACAGGGGGCATGTTCAGGAAACCTGTTTGAAAACAGTCGTTATTGCGATAGTGTTTGATGATGCTAGTGATTGATGAAACACAAAAATAAAATAAAAAAGTTTCATATACAAAAAACATTAATATCGGCCAAACAGAAAGAAAAAATATATTAGCTGAAGCCAATAATTTAAAAATGCCAAATATCGGCCAAACAGAAAAAAAATTAACCGATAACAATAATTCAAAAATGCCAAATATCGGCCAAACAGAAAAAAAATTAACCGATAACAATAATTCAAAAATGCCAAATATCGGCCAAACAGAAAGAAAAAATATATTAGCTGAAGCCAATAATTTAAAAATGCCAAATATCGGCCAAACAGAAAGAAAAAATATATTAGCTGAAGCCAATAATTTAAAAATGCCAAATATCGGCCAAACGGGAAAAAGGCAGATGTCGGTAATTTAAAAATGCTAAATATCGGCCAAACAGAAAGAAAAATATATTAGCTGAAGCCAATAATTTAAAAATGCCAAATATCGGCCAAACGGGAAAAAGGCAGATGTCGGTAATTTAAAAATGCTAAATATCGGCCAAACGGGAAAAAGGCAGATGTCGGTAATTTAAAAATGCTAAATATCGGCCAAACGGGAAAAAGGCAGATGTCGGTAATTTAAAAATGCTAAATATCGGCCAAACAGAAAAAAGTTATTAGCCGATAATTAAAAAATGCTAAATATCGGCCAAACAGAAAAAAGTTATTAGCCGATAATTTAAAAATGCTAAATATCGGCCAAACAGAAAGAAAAAATATATTAGCTGAAGCCAATAATTTAAAAATGCCAAATATCGGCCAAACGGGAAAAAGGCAGATGTCGGTAATTTAAAAATGCTAAATATCGGCCAAACGGGAAAAAGGCAGATGTCGGTAATTTAAAAATGTTAAATATCGCAAACAGAAGAAAAAATATATTAGCTAGAATCCCAATAATTTAAAAATTCCAAAATCGGCCAACGGGAAAAGGCAGATTCGGTAATTTAAAAATGCCAAATATCGGCCAAACGGGAAAAAGGCAGATGTCGGTAATTTAAAAATGCTAAATATCGGCCAAACAGAAAGAAAAAATATATTAGCTGAAGCCAATAATTTAAAAATGCCAAATATCGGCCAAACAGAAAAAAAGAACCGATAACAATCATTTAAAAATGCCAAATATCGGCCAAACAGAAAGAAAAATATATTAGCTGAAGCCAATAATTTAAAAATGCCAAATATCGGCCAAACAGAAAAAAAATTAACCGATAACAATAATTCAAAAATGCCAAATATCGGCCAAACAGAAAGAAAAAATATATTAGCTGAAGCCAATAATTTAAAAATGTCCAAATATCGGCCATACAGGGGAAAAAGGCAGATTTCGTATTTAAATGCTAAATACGGCCAAACAGAAGAAATAAATATATTAGCCTGATTCCGATAAGTAAAAAATGTCAAATATTGGCCAACCAGAAAAAATAAAATATTGGCCAATGCTGGTAATAAAAAAAAAAAAGCCAAATATCGGCCAAACAGAAAAAAATATTAGCCGATTCCGATAAGTAAAAAATGCCAAACAGAAAAAAATATATTGGCCAATGCCGATAAAAAAGCCAAATATCAGCCAAACAGGAAAAAAATGTTGGCCGATGCTGATAATTTAAAAATGCCAAATATCGGCCGATATATCGTCGAGCACTACAGAGAATCACGAGATCTTCACAGAGCTGAACGTCCGAACACAAACACACATGACCTGCAGCAGATCTTCTTCATCTTCAGGGGATTTGTGGCTTTAAATCGTTAGCGAGAAACTCTGCTTCATATCTAGAGGAGTAGAATTTCAACATTAGAGCTCATGCTGTTAGCATTACATCTGCTTTCAGCAAGATGACTTTTCTTTTCTGCGCTCAAGTCTTGAGAGACGCAAACATCCAGCACTGGGAAAGAAACAGCCTTCCATGAAAACACAATAATAATGTCATATTCATATATGATATACATCTGTAAGTCCCTTTGGATAAAAGTGTCTGCTAAATGCCTAAAAGTAAATGTAAATAGCATCCATAAGATTGAGGAGCTGCAGCATTTCTACAGTAGATTCACTTAGTATAAGACTCTGAATTATTGATTTTATTGATCTATTCTTTTTCATTATGCAAGAAAAACTAAATTAACATTATTTCTACTGTAATACAAGAACATAAATATAACTGCTAAATTAATTGTAATATTAATTATTACAGTGGAACACTGTTTCCATATTAATTTGAATATTATTAATATTACAATGAATATTAATAATTATATTATACAAATATTGCGTTAGATCAATTATAAATAATTAAATACAAACTTAACAAATCAATACAAAAATTAATAAATCAAATTTGATTTAAATAAATAAGTCAAATCAATAGATTTATATTAAATAAATAAAATAATATATTAAATGAATAAATTAGATTTAATGAACAAGACAGTTAAAAATATGACATATGATTTACATAAATATGACTGAAATGAAATCATTGGATAAAAAATGTAAACATAAATTTAATTAAAAAAATGCTAAAACGTATGAAGTTTGAGTAAATATTTTATAATTACAATGAATAAGCTGATTTAATAAATAATAAATTCTTTCAATAATAATTACAATACAATACTAAATACAACAATTTGAATATAACAAATATTTACAACAATAATAAATTTGATTAAAATAAATCAATTATAAAATTGTATTTGCCTAAGTAATAAATTAATCCATTTGACTAAAATAAAGACCAACTGAATAAGTTTATCCACCTTAAAGAAGAAAAGTCATCTTTCAGAAGAAAGTAAGACTGATGGAGAGTAAATGATGATAACTATCCCTTTAAGAAACCAGCTACAACCTGCATTATTACAAAATAATTTCACTCAAGCTTCAATCTTCACAAAGACATACTGTTTCACAGCAGCTCGACAGAGAGTGGGCTTCAGGGAAGTTTAAGGCCGTCTGTTAAAGTCTTTGAGTGCGATGGAGCTGGTTTAGGAGCTGCTCGTGGACACATGGAGCACATTAAAGCAGCTGACCCTGGCTCCAGCCTTCACACGCTCCCACACTCTCTCTGCTGTAAAGCTGCTAATTGGCCTAACGTCTGCTCAGTGTCCTGCCCGCCTCGTTAACACGCTCGCTTTAACGACTCACGAGCATTTTCACCAGCTCCCAGCACTCGCACAGACTAACAACTTCATCCAAAACACATTCGATACGTGTACAGCGCATTACACTGTGATGGGAATTTAATTAAAGCCATTATTAAACAGCAAAGGCCGTGACTGAATTAAATAAACCGTCTGAACTCTTTCAGAACAAGGGCTTGCAAACTGGGTCTGGGGTCCATAATAAGGTGCATGGAAAATAAATAAATAATAAAATATAAGTTCAACTACATAAATTAAAAAAAAAGAAGATTAAAATAAAAATAAAACATTAATTAATTAATTTGAATTATAATACATTAAACATTGGCAATTTTAATACAATTTACTTAGATAAACAGATGTTTCATCAACACAATAAAATTATTAAATAAATATAAGTGAAATAAATTGATAAAGCAATCAACTTTGATCTGAACAAGTAATAAATTATATTTACAACAAATGATTAAAATAATAAATACAAATGTGATTAAATAAATAAATAGTTTAAAAACAATAACTAATTAAATAACCCAGGAAAACCATTTGAATACATACCATATTTAACAAATAAATACATTTAAAATGAATAGAAAAAAGCATAACTAATACCTCTGATTAAATAACAACAAACAAACTTTTGATTAAAATAAAAAAAATTCATAAATAAACATTATTACAATAAATGCACTGATTACATATAAATACAATTTTGATTAAAATAATATATGAAATAGAACGGGAAAATAAGGAAATATAAACTAATATTGGTCCATACTTTTTACACAAATTTAGAATATTATTTTTTCAGTATTAATTTGTAAATATGGCTGTCTTTTATAATTTGATGGTCCCTCGGCCCGAGGATGAACATCTTTGGGGTTCGGTTTAGTGGACATCACACATATCATCTGACCACTCATTAAAGCAGCAGGACATCCACAGACGCAGCCAGACCGTCCCCGAAGAGGAATCAAAGCTTCCATTAGATGTGGTTTTGTAGGATCGGACAATATTTGGGCTAGATACAACTATTTGAAAATCGGAATCGAGGGTGCAAAAATCGAAATATTGGAGAAAATCCTCTTTAACGTTTTACAAGAGAAATCTGTAATTTTGACCCATACAATGTCTTGTTGGCTATTGCTACAAATATCCCCCAGCGACTCAACTCTGCTTTTGTGCTGCAGGCCACTCTATCATGCATAAATGCACTTTTCAGAAATCTTCAATGACTTTTGTATGATAAACTGTATTGGTGGTCACCACTTAATGTTCAATGTCCTGAAGCAAAACCAGCTGAGAGTCACTGGTTAATATTATAGCATATTAAAAGAGCTGCAGTTCCCAGAAGGCATTGCGGGCGATGCATGAGTGTGTGTTGTTCTCACTGTCACATCAGATCTGCCCAGCTTCACTCGTGAGTGTTGAAGAGAGCAGAAATGGCCAGCTGTTATTCTTTTTTTTTTGTGGTTTATATTTATGCATGTGGATTTTATTCCCATCTTATTTTTATTGTCTGTGTGTTATTGTTGTCTCTGTGTACTGGAAGCTTATGACACTAAAACAAATTCCTTGTGCAAACATACTTGGCAATAACGCTCTTTCTGATTCTGATTCTGATTCTGTTCCATCAAACACATCGAGCTGACCTTACAGATACTCATATTAATTAATAGATGAGTAATGATTACAGGAATAGTTTATTTACAAATGAAGGTTTCTTGAAAATGTGCTCACCCTCAGTTCATCATCCGAGATCAGGATGAGTTTGTTTCTTCATCAGGTTTGGAGAAATGTAGCACTGCATCGTGTCTTCAGGCATGGAGCTCTGCAGTGAATGGGTGCCGTCAGAATGAGAGTCCACACAGCTGATAAAAAAAACATCACAATAATCCACATCACTCCAGTCCATCAGTTGACATCTGGAGAAGACAAAAGCTGAAACGAATCCAGCATTAAGACGCTTTTAACTAAAATAACATTGAGTCCATAATCCATAATAACGCTTAAAAAAAAACAATGCTGATCATAACAACAACACTGCCCCCTGCTGCACATGCTGTGAAATCACGATGAAGAGCACAACATGAATGTGATCATGGCCTCATTTATAAAGACACCAAGTGTGTTGGCAAACACATTTTTCATGTCAGTGTCTGCCTTTATAAAAGCAGATTAGTTTCTTACTTTTGATGCAAGATGAAAGTTACATCCAAACCTGATCTGACTATTACAATAAAGTCAATAGTCACCCCCCCCCCCCCCACTCGCCTTAAAACACTTTCTCATTGGATCTTAGCAAATGTCATAAGTGACCTATTTTGTTCTCAAAAAAGGGAGTTGTCACTGAAAGGTGAGGAGTTTGGATCTATGATTAAGAAATCTGTCAATGTTTGGTGCAAAAAACTCTGAAAACTAAAGATTTGACGCAAACCAGAGACCTAAAGCTTATGGAATTTGGTCCACCACAGACAAAACAAACTTTTTCAGAATTGTGAGAGAAAAGTCATATAAACTCAGACCAAGACTTAAGAATTTTTTTTTTAATTTTTTTAATGTTTAGTGTTCCCATGGCATATTTGTGAAATGCAAACTGATTTCTGATAGAAAAAGTCTATATATATATTATATATATATATATATATCTATATACTGTATATATCATTTTAAATTGTGCATTCTAAACCAAAAACAGCAGCTTTAAGAACCTATTTAAAAAAAATGCTGCAAAACCCATGAACTCAGAATTTACTCAATTTACTTTGTCCTAAAGAAAAAAAAAATTTTGTTTTCATAATCATTCATGAAGCTCTTTTTCTGCTTATGTGTGGCTGGAAAAAATAACTAGCAATCAAATCCTAATGAGTAAAATCAATCCCACACCTATAAACTTAGATCACTCGGAAACGTTTCCCGAGTACACGTAATCTACCGAGGTCTAATGAATCAGTGCTGAATCTCATTAGATGAACAAAACAAACACAAGTGAAACATCTGGACTCCTTACAGTAATGAGAACGAGGTGTTTCCACATCAAAGTAATGAGAATAGAGGAAATGTGTTTCATTAACATGAAAATAAATGTCATGATATAAAGAAATCAATGGTTTTAAAAATAGGCTTAATTTTTATTACGCAAAACCGCCTGTGAAATGTGATCTGGATGTGTTTTCATGAATCCCGTCAACATTTCACAGCCAATCGCAGTGTCTGTTCATAAGAAAACACAAGTGACAGACCCTGGCACATCTCTCCTGCGGTGAAGGCCTCGGCCCGTCTCTGACCTCCATCAGCTGACCGTCCACCAGCCAATCCAACAGCAGCGCCAGCAGCTGCAGCGACGACAGGATGCAAACCACAACACGCCGTCAATTAGTCCTCAGCAGTGCTGGGGGGTAACGCAAGTTACGTAATCAGATTACTTTTTTAAGTGACTAGTAAAGTAACACATTGCTTGTTAATTTAGAAGGAAGTATCGGAGTTACTTTGTTTCCATGTGTTGAGTGACAGCTCTGGTGTTGCCATGGAGACAGAAATCAGGAGTGAGTGCAGAGCGTTGTGTGTGAACATGATCTTACTGTAGCTCTAGACTCAATATCAACATGTGTTTACTCATCTCACTGCACACAAACACATTCAGTGCTCCTCACAATCAATACAAACAGTTCAAACGCAAACTCAGAATATTATACAAACCTGCAATAATTCAATATGTTAAATAACACAAAAATGTATTTATTTATATATTTAATCCCATTTTATTAACCAACGTCTTTGCTACTGAACTTCGATGATCCATTTTAATCATTCTAATAAGCAAACATAACACATTTGTGTTTTTCTTTAGTTATTGCTGAATAGTGTTGAACTTTCTTCTCTTCTGCGTCATATTCTTCATGCTGCGTCCTCTACTGTACAGACGTGAATTTACATTTCCTTCAGCCTGAGGCGTATTCATTTCACTTTTGTTGTGAAAGGGCTTTTACATTTGTAAAAGAATAACTTTTTATATTAAAAACAAACAAGCAAGCCCTGCCCAGATTTAAAAAGTAACGCAAAAGTTACTTTCTATAATAAAGAACTAAGAGTTAATTAATTAGTAACGTAACTCATTACTTTCCATTAAAAGTAACTAAGTAACATAATTACCTAGTAACGTAGCGCATAATTTTTTACATAAAAGTAACTAAGTAACATAATTACCTAGTAACGTAACGCATTATTTTCCATAAAAGTAACTAAGTAACATAATTACCTAGTAACGTAACACATTATTTTCCATAAAAAGTAACTAAGTAACATAATTACCTAGTAACGTAATGCATTATTTTACATAAAAGTAACTAAGTAACATAATTACCTAGTAACGTAACGCATTATTTTCCTTAAAAGTAACTAAGTAACATAATTACCTAGTAACATAACGCATTATTTTCCATAAAAAGTAACCAAGTAACATAATTACCTAGTCGCGTAACGCTTTTTTTTTTTACATAAAAGTAAACGAAGTAACATAATTCATAGTATACGTACTGCATTATTTTACATAAAAGTAATTAAAAAAAAAAAAAAATCTAAGAACATGATTACCTAGTAACGTAGCGCATTATTTTTTACATAAAAGTAACTAAGTAACATAATTACCTAGTAACGTAACGCATTATTTTCCATAAAAGTAACTAAGTAACATAATTACCTAGTAACGTAACGCATTATTTTCCTTAAAAGTAACTAAGTAACATAATTACCTAGTAACGTAGCGCATTATTTTTTACATAAAAGTAACTAAGTAACATAATTACCTAGTAACGTAACGCATTATTTTCCATAAAAGTAACTAAGTAACATAATTACCTAGTAACGTAACGCATTATTTTTTACATAAAAGTAACTAAGTAGCGTAATTACCTAGTAACGTAACGCATTATTTTTTACATAAAAGTAACTAAGTAGCGTAATTACCTAAGTAACGGAATGCATTACTTTCCATAAAACGTAACTAAGTAACATAATACCTAGTAAGTAACGCATTATTTTCAAAAACAGTAACTAAGTAACATAATTACCTAGTAACGTAATGCTTTTTTTTTTTTACATAAAAGTAACCAAGTAACGTAATTAATTAGTAACGTAACTCATTACTTTCCATTAAAAGTAACTAAGTAACATAATTACCTAGTAACGTAACGCATTATTTTCCATAAAAGTAACTAAGTAGCGTAATTACCTAGTAACGTAACGCATTATTTTCCATAAAAGTAACTAAGTAACATAATTACCTAGTAACGTAACACATATTTTTTACATAAAAGTAACCAAGTAACGTAATTAATTAGTAACGTAACTCATTACTTTCCATTAAAAGTAACTAAGTAACATAATTACCTAGTAACGTAACGCATTATTTTCCATAAAAGTAACTAAGTAACATAATTACCTAGTAACGTAACGCATTATTTTCCATAAAAGTAACTAAGTAACATAATTACCTAGTAACGTAACGCATTATTTTCCATAAAAAATAACTAAGTAACGTAATTCCTAGTAAACGTAACGCATTAGTTGCCATAAAAGTAACTAGTAACATAATTACTAGTAACGTAACGCATTATTTCCGGAAAAAATAACGAAGTAAATAATTACCTAGTAACGTAACAACATTATTTCATAAAAGTAAAACAAGTAACTAATTACCTAGTACGTAAACACCTGATTTTCAATAAAAAGTAACAAGTAACATAATACCTAGAACGTAACGCATTATTTGCCATAAAAGAAATAAGTAGCGTAATACTAGTAACGTAACGCAATGATTTCCATAAAATACCTAAGTAATAATTACCTAGTAAAGTAACACATTATTAAAAGTAACTAAGTAACATAATTACCTAGTAACGTAACACATTATTTTCCATAAAAAGTAACCAAGTAACGAAATTACTAGTAACTGTACGCATTATGTTCATAAAAGTAACTAAGTAACATAACTCCTAGAACGTAACACATAATTTTTCCAAAAAATTAATAAGACATAAATTCCTAGTAAACGTAACGCATTATGTTCAGTAAAGTACTAAAGTAACATAATTACTAGTAACGAACGCTATTTCATAAAAGTAACTAAGTAAAATACTTACTAAGTAACATAATTATCTAGTAACGTAACGCATTATTTTCCATAAAAGTAACTAAGTAACATAATTACCTAGTAACATAACGCATTATTTTCCATAAAAAATAACTAAGTAAACATACTTACATAGTAACATTAAGTACCTAGTAAGTCGTCGTAACCATTATTTCATAACAGTCAACTAAGAACATATGACTCGTAAGTAACGCAATTATTTCCATAAAAGAACTAAGTAACCATAATTACCTGTAGTGTAACGCATTACTTTCCATTAAAAGTAACTAAGTAACATAATTACCTAGTAACATAACGCATTATTTTCCATAAAAAATAACTAAGTAACATGGTACCTAGTAACGTAGCGCATTATTTTCCATAAAAGTAACTAAGTAGCATAATTACCTAGTAACGTAACGCATTATTTTTTCCATAAAAGTAACTAAGTAACATGATTACCTAGTAACGTAGCGCATTATTTTTTACATAAAAGTAACTAAGTAACATAATTACCTAGTAACATAACGCATTATTTTCCATAAAAAGTAACTAAGTAACATAATTACCTAGTAACGTAACGCATTATTTTCCATAAAAGTAACTAAGTAACATGATTACCTAGTAACGTAACGCATTATTTTTTTACATAAAAGTAACTAAGTAGCGTAATTACCTAGTAACATAACGCATTATTTTCCATAAAAAATAACTAAGTAACGTAATTACCTGTACACGTTAACGCCTTTTTCCATAAAAGAACTAAGTAAAATACTTACCAGGAACATAACGCATTATTTTCCATAAAAGTAACTAAGTAGCGTAATTACCTAGTAACGTAACGAATTATTTTCCATAAAAGTAACTAAGTAACATGATTACCTAGTAACGTAACGCATTATTTTTTCCATAAAAGTAACTAAGTAACATGATTACCTAGTAACGTAACGCATTATTTTTTCCATAAAAGTAACTAAGTAACATGATTACCTAGTAACGTAGCACATTATTTTTTACATAAAAGTAACTAAGTAGCATAATTACCTAGTAACGTAACGCATTATTTTCCAAAAAAGTAACTAAGTAACATAATTACCTAGTAACATAACGCATTATTTTCCATAAAAAATAACTAAGTAACGTAATTAGTTACTTTTATGGAAAGTAATGCATTACTTTCCATAAAAGTAACTAAGTAACATGATTACCTAGTAACGTAGCGCATTATTTTTTACATAAAAGTAACTAAGTAGCGTAATTACCTAGTAACGTAGCGCATTATTTTCCATAAAAGTAACTAAGTAACATAATTACCTAGTAACGTAACGCATTATTTTCCAAAAAAGTAACTAAGTAACATAATTACCTAGTAACATAACGCATTATTTTCCATAAAAAATAACTAAGTAACGTAATTACTAGTAACGTACACATTATTTTCCATAAAGTAACTAAGAACATAATTACTATAACGTAAGATTATGTTCCATAAAAGTAACTAAAGTAACATGATTACCTAGTAACGTAACGCATTATTTTCCATAAAAGTAACTAAGTAACATGATTACCTAGTAACGTAACGCATTATTTTTTTACATAAAAGTAACTAAGTAGCGTAATTACCTAGTAATGTAACGCATTATTTTCCATAAAAGTAACTAAGTAACATGATTACCTAGTAACGTAACGCATTATTTTTTCCATAAAAGTAACTAAGTAACATGATTACCTAGTAACGTAACGCATTATTTTTTCCATAAAAGTAACTAAGTAACATGATTACCTAGTAACGTAACGCATTATTTTTTCCATAAAAGTAACTAAGTAACATAATTACCTAGTAACGTAACGCATTATTTTCCATAAAAGTAACTAAGTAACATAATTACCTAGTAACATAACGCATTATTTTCCATAAAAAGTAACTAAGTAACAAAACTGTAATGCATTACTTTTAAAAGTAAAACTTATTTTCATAAAAGTTAACTAAGTAAACATAATTACCTAGTAACGTAAGCATTATTCCATAAAAAGTAACTAATTAACATAATTACCTAGTAATGTAATGCATTACTTTCCATAAAAAAAGTAACTAAGTAACATAATTACCTAGTAACGTAACGCATTATTTTCCATAAAAGTAACTAAGTAACATGATTACCTAGTAACGTAACGCATTATTTTTTCCATAAAAGTAACTAAGTAACATAATTACCTAGTAACATAACGCATTATTTTCCATAAAAGTAACTAAGTAACATAATTACCTAGTAACGTAACGCATTATTTTCCATAAAAGTAACTAAGTAACATAATTACCTAGTAACATAACGCATTATTTTCCATAAAAAGTAACTAAGTAACAAAACTGTAATCGTAACGCATTATGTCCATAAAAGTAACGAAGTAAAATAATTACCTAGTAACGTAAGCATATTTTCCATAAAAAGTAACTAAGTAACATAATTACCTAGTAACGTAACGCATTATTTTCCATAAAAGTAACTAAGTAACATGATTACCTAGTAACGTAGCGCATTATTTTTTACATAAAAGTAACTAAGTAGCGTAATTACCTAGTAATGTAACGCATTATTTTCCATAAAAGTAACTAAGTAACATAATTACCTAGTAACGTAGCGCATTATTTTCCATAAAAGTAACTAAGTAACATAATTACCTAGTAACATAACGCATTATTTTCCATAAAAAGTAACTAAGCAACAGTAATTACCTAGTAACGTAACGAATTATTTTCCATAAAAGTAACTAAGTAACATAATTACCTAGTAACGTAACGCATTATTTTCCATAAAAGTAACTAAGTAGCGTAATTACCTAGTAACATAACGCATTATTTTCCATAAAAAATAACTAAGTATAGTAATACCTAGTAAACGTAACGCATTATTTTTATTTTTTTATTTTTTCATAAAAGTAACTAGTAACATAAGTACTAGGAACGTTACCGCATTATTTTCCATAAAGTAAACTAAGTAACATAATTACCTAGTAAATAACGAAGTTGAATCATAAAGGAATATTACAGGATATGTTCAAAATAATATCTATGCACGGCATCTGCATCACATGTTGCCACTTAGCAATAACTTCAACTTGTATATCAGTTAATAAAAATAAACAGGAATGACCTCAAGTTTTGCCTTAGAAAAGATTACTTACTATTTTATGAAAAACAAACTTTGCATATTTTGGTCCTTATGGAAAGTATTTTAAGGCTCATTATCTATTTGTTGTTTATTTGTTTGTTTGTTTTAGTCTTTTTTTTTTTGTTCATTCATTTTTATTTATACATTTATATCTTATTTTTTATTATTTATTTGTACGTTTGACACTTTCTTGTATAAACATAGAAAAAGCAGACACCAATTACTTTAAGCTGGTTGTGTGTTTTTTTTTTTGCATTAGCACTTATGACATCAAAGTAATGCTCAGTGGGTTCTGTGGTGCAGCTCCACTTCTGGGCTTATTGGGCCTTGGAGTGCAGCTCCACCTCCAGGCTCAAGTGTATTACAGTATTGTGCTGCCTGTTCGTTTTTACAAAATAACTAGGAATGGTCTTTTAATGTGACAATGACCGGTAGCTTATTAGAATTAAATTGTGTGAATGTAGCCATAAACTGTAGATTACTAGGAATGATGAAGTCGTAGAAGAATTCCATTAATTTCTGCAGAAGCTGATTGGCTTTTTTTATGCGCCCATTTCCTTCACCGAGGAATTCTGGTCTGCCCAATCCCGATTCAAGAAGAAAAATGTTCAGCTGTTCACAAAAATAAAAACAAGAAAATAAAAACAACAACAAATACGTTATGTTATAGTGATTGGAGTACAAAAGCCTCAGTCAATTGCTTAATCCTGATGGGTTTGAATGCGCACCTTTACTGATTCATCTCCTGATGCGTGGCACAATTGAATGACCTTCCTCTTCTGTAGCCAATCCAGATCTTCCAGCAAAATTCCACCAAATGAACATTCAACCGGCACACGGCTGACAGGATCACTTCTGCCGGTCTCAACCTCCAACTCAAGACTATTCAGACTCAAACTTAGTCTATCACCTGTTTGCTGCAGGCAGAAGGAACCGTCTCCAAACCCAATGGGAATCTTTGGATACAGGTTCAACTCTCCAATCAGTGCATTCCACCCTTGATCCAGAGCAGAAATTGGCATTACATTCAATTCTATGGTATCTGGAAGAGA